>JAPMUY010003106.1:0-247583 GCA_026901105.3 Galaxias olidus | reverse complement strand
CTGCAGAACTTTCACGGCCAGGAGATCCTATCTTCCCTTATAGCCCTTATAGTCCATGTCCTTCTCTGCTATGACCCTGAGCTTGTCAGTTGTCCGCAGCCTTTTCTTCCTTGGTGCCGGGGCAGGGCTTTGGTATCTTGCTCCATGAATCCCCACAATAGAGAAATATGCCACAATTAGTAGTGTGTTAATTCACAAATCTTTACAGTTAAGCCTGTAGACAAAGTAGAATGGCCTAATGCAGGCAGTACTCTCACTGTCCTAATGAAAAGCAGCAAGCCAAATATATTCTAACATATTAGGCATACAACTTTTTTTATAATGGTTCTAACATTAGATGTGACGTGACGAAATGTAAAAATGTCAAAATATTTATTGTATTGAAATGCAGTTCAAATCAAATATATATTCTTTCTAGCTAACCTATTTTGGTCTAGTTTTACAGAAACGGACACAAAACTCAGTCAAAGGAGCTCAGCTCTTTAGCTAGAGAGAGCAGCTGATCTCCATTAATGTTAGCTGTTAGTGCAAGTTTTCAGAAATATCTACCACTACAAAAAAAGACTTTGTGCCAAAATAGTTTCGTCAGTGAACTGGTATAAAATGTTTTATCATGAATATAACTTCTCTTACCTTGAAAAATTGCCTCAGATTTCAAACCGAAGGCCGCAGTCGTAAATCAAATGTAGACAACATTACTCCACGGAAACCTCCCAGGAGAAACATGAAGTATGTATAAACGTACGTGATTGGCTGAAAGGGAAAGTCATATCTGATTGGCTACTGAACTTCCCCATTTAATAAAAACGTATTCGTGAGTCGAGCTGTGGCAAGAAGCTCTCAAAAATCCACACACGAATACGATGTGGTCCACAAATGTTAGGCACTTCACAAATGCAGATTCGGCAGGTTTCAAATAAATGTAACCGCTTTGAGATTTTTTTAATATTTGTTTAAAACTAAACATTTGTGTGAACTACGTAATTTATATATAAATGTCTAAAAACATTTGTGAATTGATATGCATTTATTTGTGAACAGCGTCACTTAAGTATAAATCACAAAAAACTATTTGTGAATCCTTATACATTTATTTGTGAACCACGCCATTTATATATTAATCAGGAAATACATTTATGAATTGTTCTGCATTTATTTGTGATTATTGATAGCGATCTAATTCCATAGTTTTGTACCTCAATATAGCATTTCTAACGAGGTCCCGCGGCAACCACGACGCAAGAGACAAGTTTTTAAATGACAATATGACGATATTAACAGTAGAAATATGGAAAGATTGAATTTTCAGTGTTGAAATACAAGCTTAAACCAGTTCGTCAATAGTTTGATATTAAATAAGGTATATTTTTTTATTGAACTGTTCAAAGTTAAGGATTATTTAATGTAAGAACAAAACCTATGCTATTTGGAAGCTAACTGTGAATTAGCAAGAGCTCTATAGATATCAACACTTACATGTTGTGAAACTAAGTTTGACTTTAGAATGACTTAAATGACTCAGATCAACAAAAACGTTACATTTGGGTCGATTCAAACTGTTTCAAAACGCTATGCAGCACAATTTTCTTCACCGCTGCGTGATCGTGGTTCTGTTATGACTACACTGTAGCTGTTGGGTTTATCTTGGCTACTAATAGCCTGCTTAGCTCATGCATCATGTACCTAATTATATGGCATGGTTTTAACCTACAAATTATTTTAAAAGTTTATTACTGTAGGTCATATAGTGTGGAGTAGCTGCTATTTGAAAAAAAAAATTAAAGGAAGGAGAAGATGTGTGACATAGCCAGCTTTTTTTTTTTTTATTAAAAAAGCAAAAAAACAAGAACAGAATGAAGGAGAGTTAGGTAAAGGTGAAAAGCAGCAATGGACAGGATAGCAGAGAAAGAGAAGATGGAGTGAGAACGAGCAGGACGAAATTAACATTGAAGAGCTGTGAGGTGTGTGAAGAACAGAGAGATGAAGTCATTGAGAGAGTGGAAAGAAATACAGAAAGAGAAGCGCATGACAGGGATGGCGAGAGGGATACTGATGGACAGACAGACAGGAGCAGTGGAGCCGAAGCCCATACTACAAGTCCAGCTGGACCTCATGGTATGTCAGTTTTAACAAATTTCAATGTAACATTAAATTTGAGCAGAACACTTTAGTGTATGGTAAGTATTTATACAGTACAGTAGCAGCCCGTGGCCATAAATACTTGTGGGGTAGACACTGGCTCACGCTCCTGAATCACTAGCCAGTTGGATTTCCCTTTGTTTGTTGAGTTATGTTGATGTATGGTCTATCAGCGCCAAGCTGCTTAATTTCTAACTTTTTTTGTAATTTTAGTCATAGAAAAAAATAGTTTGAGGAAGAACTATGTTTTTGAGTGGATGATTATTTTTAGTGGGGCACTGCCCTACCTGTCAATATGAACGGGCTGCGCCTGACAGTAATCGATGGTCCTAATTGCTCATTTTCTCTCCTTTTAGGTGTTTTCAAATTAGAAACGGATGGACCGATGCAACCACATCTAAATGCATTTCCCGAAACATTGCAAGGAGGGGCAAGAAGAGGTTTCCACGGTGAGTGGTATGAAGGCCATTCCTGGCTAGAATATTCACAGTCCAAGGATGCTGTGTACTGCTTTGCGTGCAGACATTTTGCCGTTTTAAATGCCCAAAGAGTGTTTACGCGTGCGTTCGACTGGATATTCCAATTGGAAAAAGGCCACTTTTAAAGATAGTGGGTTTAATGTACATGCTAAATCAGAGACACATGTAAATGCAATGATTTAATGGGGTGAACACAAAAGAATGGCCCAAAACAACAAACTATTCTGGGATTGATGGGAGATGAAAATCAAAAACAAGTAGATGAAATTCAAAAATACATCAAAACCTTGGCTAAAGTTTTACTGCTCACAGGTACTCAAAATATTGCACAGCGTGGACATGATGAAACTGTAACCTCAAAGAACAGAGGGAATTTCCTTGAGATTTTAAGTCTGGTGAGTGAACACGATCCATTTATTAAAAAAAGACTGTCACAGGGGCCCCGAAATGCAAAGTACAGTAGTAAAATTATTCACAATGAGATCTTAGAATCTTTGGCAAGAATGGTGCAGGAGGAAATTGTAAATGAAGTTAAAGCCAGCAAGCACTTCTCAGTTATAGCAGATGAGACTAAAGATGTGAGCAAAAAGGAGCAGATGTCCCTTGTCATAAGGTACTATTATGATGGTATGGAATGGGAGAGCTTCCTTGAGTACCGGGAAGCTGAACACTTGGATGCAGGTAGTTTAGCCAATACAATAATTTCCTGCTTGGAGAAGAATGGGCTGGAATACAGAGAGAATCTGGTGGGTCAAGGATATGATGGAGCTGCGGTCACGAGTAATAATAAAATTAATAATTATTTTTATTTACTTTTTAGCGCTTTAGATTGATTAATTAATTTGCGCCAGACTTGCTCACCCAACATATTACCACAGACCGACTCCAGTTGAATTGGTGGTGACTGGTCAGGGCACTGGTAGGAGGTTGCGGTATGTTTTTTGATGGTGGGAGGAAACCCATGTAAACACAGGGAGAACATGCAAACTCCACACAGAAAGTCCCTTGGCTGAGGTGGGGTTTGAACCTAGGACCTTACCTTCTTGCTGTGCGGCAACAGTGCTAACCACTGAGCCACCGTGCAGCCTTGAGTGGCTAGTGTTCTGGAGTTCAAGATAGAGTAAAGCAAGTGGCCAAGTACGCATTCTATATCCACTGCAATGCACACTTTTTGAATCTTGTTGTAGTGAACCGTGTGAACAAGGTCCCTGAAGCTGGATGCTTTTTCTCTTTGCTGGAAAAGTTGTATGTTTTCATGTCATGCTCATATGTCCACCAAAAGTGGCTTAAAATACAAAAAGAAATGTTCAGTGGTCCACCACGGGAACTACAAAAAGTGAATCTGTATCAAATCAACATTTGGTATGACCACCCTTTGCCTTCAAAACAGCGTCCCTTGCCTAAAACCTATGCACAGAACTGTATATGTACAGTGCATCCGGAAAGTATTCATACCCCTTCACTTTTCCCACATTTTATTATGTTACAGCCTAATTCCAAAATGGATTACATTTTTAAAAATTCTCAACATTCTACATACAATACCGCAGAATGACCAAGTGAAAAAGGTTTTTTAGAATTTTTTGCAAATATATTAAATAAAAAAATAAAATATCACATGTACATAAGTATTCACACCCTTTGCTGTGACACTCAAAATTGAGCTCAGGTGCATCCCGTTTCCACTGATCATCCTTGAGATGTTTCTACAACTTGATTGGAGTCCACCTGTGGTAAATTCAATTGATTGGACATGATTTGGAAAGGCACACACCTGTTTATATAAGGTCCCACAGTTGACAGTACATGTCAGAGCACAAACCAAGTTATGAAGTCCAAGGAATTGTCTGTAGACCGCCGAGACAGGATTGTATCGAGGCACAGATCTGGGGAAGGGTACAAACAAATTTCTGCAGCATTGAAGGTCCCAACGAACACTGTGGTCTCCATCATTAGCAAATGGAAGAAGTTTGGAACAACCAGGACTCTTCCTAGAGCTGGCCGTCCGGCCAAACTGAGCAACCGGGGGAGAAGGACCTTGGTCAGGGAGGTGACGTTTTATTTTCTCTCTCGGACACATTGTCCGGTGACTATTTTATTTATCGGCTTTTGAAAAGCCGGCTATTGTCGGCAAACAGATCCTCTGTCACACACTCAATAAAATCGAGTAGAATGTAAAAACAAACATATTTTGTCTGCTTTTTTTTTCCACACAACTACCTGGCGACCCCCAGGTTGAGAACCACTGCTATAGTATATAGGTAAGACCAGACCACCCCATACAAAAGGGTGATTCTGGTCAAATATATATCTTTGGATTTTCCTCAAATGCACGTAACACGTTTCCAAACATCATCAGCTTCATTTTGAGACTTGCGAAATCTAGTTGCCCTGAACTTTGACACCTCTACGCGTTTTACAATGACTTATCATTTGTGACGTTGGGAAAATCCCATAGGTTCCAATAATAATAATAATAATAATAATAATAATAATAATGATAACAACTTTATTTATATAGCGCCTTTCAAAACAAGGTTACAAGGTGCTTTACAATAAATGTAACAGTAAAAAATTTAATATAATTAAAACACTAAAATCACACAGTAAAAACAGTTAAATAACTAAATATTAACTAAAAACCTTGTAAAAAATACTTTGTTGAAGCACCTTTGGCATTAATTACAACCTCAAGTCTTCTTGAGTATGATGCTACAATCTTGGCACACCTATTTTGGGGCAGTTTCTCCCATTCTTCTTTGCAGATCGTCTCAAGCTCCATCAGGTTGGATGGGGAGTGTCGGTGCACAGCCATTTTCAGATCTCTTCAAAGATGTTCAATCGGGTTCAAGTCTGGGCTCTGGCTGGGCCACTCAAGGACATTCACAAACTTGTCCCGAAGCCACTCCTTTGTTATCTTGGCTGTGTGCTTAGGGTTGTTGTCCTGTTGGAAGGTGGACCTTTGCCCCAGTCTGAGGTCCAGAGCGCTCTGGAGCAGGTTTTCATGAAGGATCTCTCTGTACATTGCTGCATTCATCTTTCCCTTGATCCTGACTAGTCTTTTAAGTCATTCAAGAGTAGAACTTCGTTTCACAACATATACAGTGCATCCTGAAAGTATTCATACCCCTTCACTTTTTCCACATTTTATTATGTTACAGCCTAATTCCAAAATGGATGAAATAAAAAGAAATTCTCAACATTCTACATACAATACCGCATAATGACAACGTGAAAAAGGTTTTTTAGAAATATTTGCAAATGTATAAAAAAAATTGTAAAAAATATATCATATGTACATAAGTATTCACACCTTTTGCTGTGACACTCAAAATTGAGCTCAGCGCCATCCCGTTTCCACTGATCACCCTTGAGATGTTTTTACAACTTGACTGGAGTCCACCTGTGGTAAATTTAATTGATTGGACATGATTTGGAAAGGCAAACACCTGTTTATATAAGGTCCCACAGTTGACAGTGCATGTCAGAGCACAAACCAAGTTATGAAGTCCAAGGAATTGTCTGTAGACCTCAGAGACAGGATTGTATCGAGGCACAGATCTGGGGAAGGGTACAAAAACATTTCTGCAGCATTGAAGGTCCCAACGAGCACAGTGGTCTCCATCATTAGCAAATGGAAGACGTTTGGAACCACCAGGACTCTTCCTAGAGCTGGCCGTCCGGCCAAACTGAGCAACCGGGGAAGAAGGGCCTTGGTCAGGGAGGTGACCAAGAACCCGATGGTCACTCTGACAGAGCTCCAGTGTTCCTCTGTGGAGATGGGAGAAGCTTCCAGAAGGACAACCATCTCTGCAGCACTCCACCAATCAGGCCTTTATGGTAGAGTGGCCAGACGGAAGCTACTCCTCAGTAAAAGGCACATGACAGCCCGCATGGAGTTTGCCAAAAGGCACCTAAAGGACTCTCAGACCATGAGAAACAAAATTCTCTGGTCTGATGAAATCAAGATTGAACTCTTTGGCCTGAATGCCAAGCGTCATGTCTGGAGGAAACCAGGCACTGCTCATCACCTGGCCAATACCATCCCTACAGTGAAGCATGGTGGTGGCAGCATCATGCTGTGGGGGTGTTTTTCAGTGGCAGGAACTGGGAGACTAGTCAGGATCAAGGGAAAGATGAATGCAGCAATGTACAGAGATATCCTTGATGAAAACCTGCTCCAGAGCGTTCTGGACCTCAGACTGGGGCGAAGGTTGACCTTCCAATAGGACAACGACCCTAAGCACACAGCCAAGATGACAAAGGAGTGGCTTTGGGACAAGTCTGTGAATGTCCCTGAGTGGCCCAGCCAGAGCCCAGACTTGAACCCGATTGAACATCTTTGGAGAGATCTGAAAATGGCTGTGCACCGACGCTCCTCATCCAACCAGATGGAGTTTGAGACGATCTGCAAAGAAGAATGGTAGAAACTGCCCCAAAATAGGTGTGGCAAGCTTGTAGCATCATACTCAAGAAGACTTGAGGCTGTAATTGCTGCCAAAGGTGCTTCAACAAAGTATTGAGTAAAGGGTGTGAGTACATGTGATATTTTTTTTATTTTTTTTTTATATATTTGCAAAAAATTCAAAAAAACGTTTTTCACTTTGTCATTAGCGGTATTGTGTGTAGAATGTTGAGGAATTTTTTTGATTTAATCCATTTTGGAATTAGGCTGTAACATAATAAAATGTGGAAAAAGTGAAGGGGTATGAATTCTTTCCAGATGCACTGTATTTTATTATGAACAATGCAGTCTTGGATGTCTTCACAGCACTGCCTCCCTCTTCACCACCAGATCTGGAAAATCATCTAAGAAAAAAATCTGAAACATTAGCATAACATTAGCTCGATTAGCTACATAGTTAATGTTAGCAAAAGTACAACTCACAGAGCAAGCTAGAAAAGCTACATCAACGCATATCAAATGCCTAAATGCTGTGCCAGTGGGTGCTAAGAGATATGGTTAACTAAGATTGGCTTTGAACTTCAGCATCTTTCTAGAAATGCTAGCTAACTACAGTCAAACTAACCTCCAAAGATCTGAATTTTCATCGCAGTAGCTTGCCGACGTTCTTTCCATCTGGTTAGCAAAGACCACTTAATCCAGCCCTCTCTCATTTCTGTATTTTCTTTTATCCACCTTTTTATTTCCAAAACTTTCATAGATTTGTGACTCCTTGTCTCAGTAAGAAAAAATGGCAAGTGGAAGTAGCACTGCTAATCGGAGCTTGTGATTGGACATTGTGGATGGGCGGATCAATTCTGAAGTATCGATCCTATCAATCTTGATGTTTATTTTTTGAGAATCGATCCTCACGTAAAACTGTTGATACAAAGTCTTTGTTTTAACCAGCGTTGTTTTATAATCATATCTATTAGATTTATGCTAAATTTAAAAAAATTATGTTGTAATAATTTTGTATCATTCTAGGATCTACTTCTTCTTCCGCCCTGTCTCGCCCCTCCATCTATTATGTGCAGCGCTTTGCAGTCAGTCAGTCACACAACTTTAAGACAGCTGTGCTGTTGTGGATACAGTGCATCCGGAAAGTATTCATACCCCCTTCACTTTTTCCACATTTAATTATGTTACAGCCTAATTCCAAAATAGATTAAATAAAAAAAATTCTCAACATTCTACATACAATACCGCTTAATGGAAAAGTGAAAAAGGTTTTTTAGAATTTTTTGCAAATGTATTAAAAAAAAAAAAAATTTAATATCACATGTACATAAGTATTCACACCCTTTGCTGCGATACTCAAAATTGAGCTCAGGTGCATCCCGTTTCCACTGATCATCCTTGATGTTTCTACAACTTTATTGGAGTCCACCTGTGGTAAATTCAATTGATTGGACATGATTTGGAAAGGCACACACCTGTTTATATAAGGTCCCACAGTTGACAGTGCATGTCAGAGCACAAACCAAGTTATGAAGTCCAAGGAATTGTCTGTAGACCTCCGAGACAGGATTGTATCGAGGCACAGATCTGGGGAAGGGAAAAAAAATTTCTGCAGCATTGAAAAACGAGCACTGTGGTCTCCATCATTAGCAAATGGAAGACGTTTGGAACCACCAGGACTCTTCCTAGAGCTGGCCGTCCGGCCAAACTGAGCAACCGGGGAAGAAGGGCCTTGGTCAGGGAGGTGACCAAGAACCCGATGGTCACTCTGACAGAGCTCCAGTGTTCCTCTGTGGAGATGGGAGAAGCTTCATCATTCGCAAATGGAAGAAGTTTGGAACCACCAGGACTCTATGAATACTTTCCGGATGCACTGTATATGGCCTTTTTAACAGGCAGACAAAACCGAAGTCAAAATGATTTTTTTGTGGTTCAGCGTTCACTTAAGGGTATTTGATTAACCCAGAAAATTAAGTTGAATGTTTGAAGCTAGAAAAGGCTAGTAGTTGAACTGAACATTTGTGGAACATTGTAGAACAACTTAATACGTTTCATAATTGCTGCTATTAAACAGAAAACAGATAATTTTGTCAGTTTATTTAAAACTGATGTAATGACTTTCAAATATATTGTTTTATGACCATATTTAGCCTACCCATTTCAACAGTAGAGATCACAAAGATATCCCCATTTTTATGTACACAAGAAGACTTTCAAAAGTATCGGTATTGGTATCGGGATACTTGACATAATAAAGCTTGGTATCGGATCAACAACTGAATCTGTGGTATCACCCATCCCTATTGGACATCTGGTATTGGAACTGTTTTGTTTCAAAATACTGCTCTATGATTGGAGCCCTGTAATTGGCGCTCCGTACTGAAACAACCAATTGAAAAAAATACATGAACATTATGTTTCTATTGCATTTAAAATGATTAAATATCGTAAGTATACTAAAGTACATCTTTAAATCAATAGTATTGTATACTTTAAAATATTTCATTGTTAGTATGCTTTATTTTTATATACTTCATAAATAGTATATTAAAATACAATTTTAGATCAAATGTATTTTAAGTGTACTTTCAAACATGTCACTGTAAATATACTTTATTGAAAGTGTATTAAAATACAGTTTTAGATCAAATGTGTTTTAAGTGTACTTACAAAAAGTAACATTATACTGTGCTTTTGAGTAGTGCTAGAAGATGAAAGTATACTTTTAACATGCTTTTTAAATCTGTAGTATACTTTTAATACAAAAAGTACACTTATTGTTTACTTGGGTAAGGTTTTGAATATTGTCATTTCTGGCACGCTGTGTGAAATCATTTGTAAATAAGTCAAGAAAGATCAATCATTTTGGTATTTGGTAAGCTTGTATGTAAAGAATATTTAAGCATTTTAGAAACGTGTTAATTGATTTTATATTGTGTGAAAACAACACGGATTGTGCTAATGGTATAGTCCGCAAAGATGGATGTTGTGCTTATTTTGTTTAGAGTTTTGAAAATGTGACTACAGATTGGACAAAAGTTTGTCAGTTGTAAAAAACTGTAACAAACTCACGCCCTTGGTCAGTGATGCTCAGCACCAGATGCTCTGCACCATATGTGTACAGAGTTACTGCCTTGGCCAACTCAATTATGTTAGCGATTGCAAAAAAAAAACTAATAATAAAGATTGTTTTAACACTGGCTCATTTTCACTAACGAACTGTGGAGCCTGGAAAACCGGTCCTTCAATAAGGTTATTTGACTTAATTACAAAGATATAGTACAACTGATTAACAACTGATTAATGTTTAGAAAGTACCCTTCATTTTACGTTTGATCGTACAGCTCTTTGAATTCTGAGATCGCTAGTATGTGAATGTTTACGTTTGTGTTGTTTTATTTTATTTTTAGTCCTGCCTTTAATCGATTTTGATTCACCGGCTGACAAATAATGACATTGACGAGGTTTTGGCTTCTTGGAAATAATGCAAACCCCTCCAGCTGTTCAGAGTTCTACCAAGCCGTGGTATGAACTAGGCTTTTGAACCTAACTGTTTGTCTCTACCAGACAAGTTTGCGAAATCTATCACAAAGGCTAAAAAGGATTTGAAACATAATAATAATACTTAAATATTTTCTTAGTATTTTTATGGGTGCTGAGAGGGAATTTAGGGGTGCTTGAGCACTCCTAAAAAGGGTCTAAAATCGCCAATGTTATAAACTTGAAAATGCATTTCCCCCAGCGAATGCGAATGTAATGCGTTGCAGTGATTGGACTGAGCATCTTAGCACACAGAACCAAGGGATTAAAGCAAAACTATAAAATGCAATTCCATGAGCAAATGCCGATGTGATGCGTCCAGTGATTGGACTGGCCGCCTTACCAGTACAAGTAGACTGCGTTACAGACCCCGCTTGTTGACAGGGGTTTTTAAAATGTGTCTTGGGCGAGCGGCTCACCTACCCAGTTGTAAACATTTAGTGAGTTATTCTTGTGCGTTTTTTCTGTGAATAACGATTAGTAGCCTATTAGTATTCAAAAACACACCAATTCCTGACTGCATTAGTTTCGCAATTAAGAATCATTAGACCTTATTTATGATTTTTTGTTTATTTATTGACACCATCACTTTATAAAGGTTTATCAAGCCCTGAAATTAATAAAATAAACCTATGGAAAATTTGGCTGATCATCAATCTCCAAATGAATCCAACTCTTAGAAAATCCATACTAGGTTTTGCTCGTTACCTTGCTGTGACAGAAGATTGTCTTGGCTCTGCTTGGTTAAGATGATTGCTGTGTTTCATTAGTAGTTCCACTTCCCCTCACTCATTTACCCTCAGCCCTTGGTATGAAGTACCAGCATACGTCGCGCGGAGGCTTCTTGGAGAACGGAGGGAAAGTGGTCGGGAGGTTTAAATGGAACAAACCTGCCCGTGTACACTTTCAGCCCGAAATGTTATTAATCGACCGCCAGTTGTAGGCTTGGCGCTATACAGCTTTTTACAAATCATCAGAAATACCTGCATATTCGCTTAAATGAGGCTTGTGCAGTCGGGTCGTACTAATCAGCCCAAACTACCTTAAACAACCCAAAACAACACAAAAGTACCCAAAACAACACAGTGCAGCTACCCAAAACAACCCAAAAGTATCCAAAACAACCACACAGAACCCAAAACAACCCAAAAGTACCCAAAACAACACAGTACAGGTACCCAAAACAACTCCAAACAACCCAAAACAACACAGTACAGGTACCCAAAACAACCCAAAACACCACAGTACAGATACCCCAAACAACCCAAAAGTACCCAAAGCATGCCAATACAGATACCCAAAACAAATATTTTTTGCTGTTGGAATTAGTGATCCAAGGCATTCATTGTTTAAGACTGTCTTTGTTTTGTATTGTAAAGATCAGGGGGGTATTTTATCAACCGCGCTAATGAAATCTGCACTTAATAGAAAAAGCCTGGCTTGAACAAACGTCAACTTTCACTTATGTCTCAAGCCGTTCCATGAACACAATTCAGCCGTCTCCAGTCAACGTTAACTCAAGCCAGGCTTGTACAAACTGGCATTGTGTGCGCGCACGGACAACATAAGCAGCCCGGAACAATCGATTTTCAAAAAGCAGATAAGATGTCGCCAAAAACAGATAGAGCAGTGTTATTCTCGCGAGAGAAATACATCAATGGAACTCTGCACTAACAATGTATCACCGAAAAGGGAATAAGGCGAGGAAAATTGCAGACAGATTAAATGCGTAATTTAGTTGCTTACTTTTTTATATAAATTAACATTGAGATCATTATGATGAGACTGCGGCTATATCATCAGCAGGCGCAATAATAGGATATCTGATTCATGTTTAACAGTCGAGGAACAAAGGACTCCCTGGTAGCTCACCAGGCAAAGAGCACGTTTCACAGAATGACAGTCCTTATCGCAGGGACCCGGGTTTCAATCCCGGCATTAAAACTGTGCTGTATGTCATCTCTTGTCCATCTCTCTTTTGCGCCAACGAAAAAAGCATAAAAGCTCTGTTAAAAGTTTTTTTTTTTAAATATGGTGACAAAGAAATGTCCTTTTCAGTGTCACATTGTGTTTTAGATAGATTTCTGTCACAAATAATGCAATTACAATTAGGAAATGGAATGCCAAAGCGAACATTGATTTGTCATTTGATTTTGAGCATTTAATTTTTTAGGACTATGTTTAACTTTTAGCTTTACATTTCTTGTGTTCGCAATACTCTTGCCACATTAAATAGATGTAAACACTTATATTCATGCTTGGTCACATTGTGAGAAAAAGGTCTGAACCTACTATGTTTCCGAACACGGACATACGTTAAGTGACAAAAGTGAAGCGAGCGAGAAAAGACACTTGACGGAACTGTCTTTTGGGATTTTCTTTCCGCCTGTTGGATATTCTTTAACACAGCTAAACTAAGCTTGACAGATAGCCTACTACGGAGAAGGCTAGTTTAGTGGTATAAATTACCTACGGCATCAGTGATTTGGGAAAATTCAACAGAGACCCACCTTTGTTCACCTACTGTCATACCAGCACACAAGACACATGGGGAACTAATGAGACATGCTCTGACCTTATTCACAGACACACCATACACAGTCACGGTGTCACATCTAACAAAAGTACAAACCGATATCTGCGTTTACAGCACTTCATAACTCTTTACATAAACATGATAAAAACATAACAAGGAAGCCTAAACATGATAACAAGGAAACGTTAAGAGCGCTGTCAACAATAAAAAGTGTTACACGCCAGGCATGCTGGGAGTTACACCCGACGCTACATTACGTCATGTTTCTTCAAGTACAAAGATGTGTGACCCTCAGCTCCAAAATAAATGTTGTAATCCAGCTAAGAACAAATCCAAGAACGTATAACCCTCTCTTTGTCTGATATGACAAATATCTGCTTTGCAATGTCGATTTGACACCTCGTCCCGTAATCGTTATTAAAGCCTACAGATCTACACAGTAACATTTTTACTGCTTGTATCTCACCTAAGAAAAGTCGCATTGTAGCAGCTTGCCACGTTACTATGCGTCTTTTGGTAATAGTAATGATAGAGTGTGACAATGTTTGAACGAGGTTACTCAACAAGACTCTTTCAGTCACGGTTGCAAGAAGATTCCCGTCCACTGCTATGTGGGGAAAAAGAAACTACTAGTGGCGTTAAAACAAATTGCGTTAACGCGTTAAAACAAATATGCGTTAACACGTGTTAAGATTTAACCATTTAGCTACATGTATTACATGCTGTGTATTAGACCACTTAATTACATATATTATGTGCTATGTATTAAAAGGACAATCCTACACATTATAATCTGTTCAAGGTCTGTCAATGGTCATTGTTACGATCTCTGTAGACTTTTCCCCTCTCTTACAGCGCACGCATGTATTTGATATGACTACAACAATGGCAGAGACGTGCCTAGAGGCTTAGGACTGAGCCTGCGCACCAACAAGGGAGGGTCTATCGTCTAAACCAATGACTTCTCTCCATCCAGTTGACATATGACCTTGTATTCTACCACTGTATAAAACGAGAACAGACCCCTCCCATAGGGCGGCATTCGGTAGACTGGGTTTGTGTGTAGGACAGCAGACTGGTGTAGCGTGGTGTTTGCCCTTTGTTATCTTTTGATTTCATCGTATTCTTCTTTATTATTTTTGTATTGATTACTTTATTGATTAAAGCTTGCTTTTGCTTATACCTTTAGTCCTGTCGTCTCTCAGAACTGCGGGACGCGACACACGCTAATACTTTCTACTACTGCTTAATAACTTCGAGAAATGCATTTTGGTGCAGTGTGAGCTCAATTATGACTGTATCGCCAAGCTTGGTTTTGTGTGTAAAGTAGACTATCTGAGGATGATATACAGCGATTTTGAATTAATTTGGTTTTATGGTTTCAGAGGAGTTAGTTCAAATCCAACCACTAAACGACTAAACTTGGCTATTTATGAAAAAGGCAGTTTTCAAGATAGATTTTTTAAACTTTAAATCATGATGTGAATCATAATACAAATATTGTATAGAAGTATGATATAAATTGGTCCAATATTGAAGCAGTTAAAAATCGAAATGTACAGTACTGTTTACAGTAATACATTTGTATGCATTGTGAGCTCAGTTTCTAATGTATCAACATGCTTGGTTTTGTTTTGAAAGTAGACCATTTTAGGATGATATACAGTGATTTTGGTGTAATTTGGTTGTACAGTCTTGGAGGAGTTGTTTCAAATAGTTCAAGTGTCAAAGTGTCAAATCGAACCAAAAAACTACTAAACTCAAATATTTATAAAAAATGTAGTTTTCTAGATAGAGTTCTGAAATTTTTAATAATTCAAGATGTCGGTCTTTGGATTTTTATCCATTGTTTGAACGTAGATTTTTTAATGAACCAGTGAGATATGACAAAGTAAATGTACAGTAGTGTTTACAATAATACATTTTGATGTGCTGTGGACTCAGTTTTTAAGAAATCAACAAAATATTCAATACAGTTAATGTTGAGAGTCGGAAGATGATATCCTGAAACTTTGATGTGATTTGTATTTATGGTTTTGGACTTTGAGTTGACCACCAGTTTTTGAAAAAAAACAGAGTGATGGACTTCATAATTTGTAATGGGTGCCAGCATATGAAAGTTTTATCTCACTGCAAGGGACAATTTCTGAACTCTTCAGAGCTGTAACCCTAATGGTCTATTTTTTATGATTTTTTTAACACTTGGAACTTTGAACTACTGCTATAGCGCCACCAACAGGAACAATGAGACGGCAAGGCATTGGTTGTAGTTTTGAGAGGACCTGGACATGTGTGCCAAATTTGGTACACTTTTAACCATGGGAAGTAGGATATTTGGGATAATAATAATAATAGTAATATAATAATAATAATAATACTAACGATTACAATAGTTGCCTGGCTGTACCAGCCGGCCACCTAATAATAATACTAACGATTACAATACTTGCCCGGCTGTAGCAGCCGGCCACCTAACTATGCATTACTTTTTTTAAATTCAGTAGCCTAATAGAAAATGTGTAGTTCTTAATTAAATTGAATGAATTCAAATTCAAACTCTGGTGGCCTCAGTGTAACACCATTACTCGTAACTACCATACTACGCCGGAAAAAATATTTTGTATTTCCCAATACATACTATGTGATATGCAGTATGCATGCAACAGTACATACTTTGCAAGTTGCAGGAACTTGTTGACTTCAAGTTCCACAATGCACCGAGCTTTCACGTTCAGGTAAGAATGGCGGGTATCGAGGGGACTTCGCTGAGGATCTAACTTTTTGTTGTTTATTGCCAATTAGTGGCTTAAACAAAGCGTTGTTTTATAAAAATTTGTAACACTACGTCTATAGAATCTGCACGGTAAGTAAAGTAACCTAGCCCTGCTTTTACCCTAGTTAGACAGTAATTTCCTTAATGTGTCAATGGCCGGCTTGCATCACTAGTAGCTAACCACGTCTCTAGCGGATGCCAACTAATTTTATTTTCTATTTGTTCAGATAAGCAAGTAGAATTATTCATACATAAACATAGAAATCCATTATTAAAACAACAAATAAGACAAGAAAAACACTAAAACGCAAACCATTAGAAAAGCAGCTAAAACTCCAACAGTCAGTAGCAGGCTAGTACTAGCCAGAAGTCAGGACAAACTGAACAGCTACAATACTGTAGTAGGCAGGCCAGAGACGTTTTCACTTATTTTTTAAATAAAAAAATAAATATTAAACTGCCAGTTTTTCTAAAAGTGTCAGTTTTATTGTCGAAAAAAAGGTTTTTAAATTTTACGAGTTACTTCCTTGTCGCCAACCGAAGTAGACAGAAATCAAACGTCATACGGTCGACTTGGACCTCACTGTGGTGCTCTACCGTTAGCAAAACAAATTTTTTTTTGCGATAGTTAGATGGCAAAACAGATTTTATATAATCGTTTACATACATTTGGAGTGCAATATTGAAAACGTTTACTCGGAAAACAGCAACAACGTCAAAGGACTGTTGTTTTATGTCGGGTCACAAGGCTCTCAAATTCTAGAACTGTTAAAACTGCATATGAAGCCTGGTCTGTTGGCAATCTCATGTCAATCGTACCTTATGTAAAAAACGTTTCAAAACATCAGTAACATCAAAACATATCGCCAGACAATAAAGCAATAGTTTCTTATTTTCTTATTAAAATAGTAATAAACCTATGTCCATATTAGATTGTGCACCCACCCCCAAAACAATCCTACTAATAAAACGTTCACTCATTGGCATTGAAGCATACAAATGACTATGAATAATAATATATATGTATATATATATATATACACACACACACAGTGTAATATTAGTTAATTATGTGATTGCGTCATGCAATCACATACTGTTATCGGTCATGCAACCATGCTTCACTGTAGGGATGGTATTGGCCAAGTGATGAGCAGTGCCTGGTTTCCTCCAGACATGACGCTTGGCATTCAGGCCAAAGAGTTCAATCTTGGTTTCATCAGACCAGAGAATTTTGTTTCTCATGGTCTGAGAGTCCTTTAGGTGCCTTTTGGCAAACTCCATGCGGGCTGTCATGTGCCTTTTACTGAGGAGTGGCTTCCGTCTGGCCACTACCATAAAGGCCTGATTGGTGGACTGCTGCAGAGATGGTTGTCCTTCTGGAAGGTTCTCCCATCTCCACAGAGGAACACTGGAGCTCTGTCAGAGTGACCGTCGGGCTCTTGGCCACCTCCCTGACCAAGGCCCTTCTCCCCCGATTGCTCAGTTTGGCCGGGCGGCCAGCTCTAGGAAGAGTCCTGGTGGTTCCAAACGTCTTCCATTTGCGAATGATGGAGACCACTGTGCTCGTTGGGACCTTCAATGCTGCAGAAATGTTTTTGTACCCATCCCCAGATCTGTGCCTCGATACAATCCTGTCTCGGCGGTCTACAGACAATTCCTTGGACTTCATAACTTGGTTTGTGCTCTGACATGCACTGTCAACTGTGGGACTGTAGCTCAATTTTGAGTGTCACAGCAAAGGGTGTGAATACATATGTACATGTGATATTTTATTCTTTTATTTTTAATACATTGGCAAAAATTTGAAAAACTTTTTTCACTTGGTCATTATGCGGTATTGTATGTAGAATGTTAAGAATTTTTTTTATTTAATCCATTTTGGAATTAGGCTGTAACATAATAAAATGTGGAAAAAGTGAAGGGGTATGAATACTTTCCGGATGCACTGTATGTATACATTTGCGAGATAATGCATTTCAAGATATCCTAATAATAATGACAAATGCTTGTAGATTATAGTTTGCCAGTAACTAACTAGTCATACAATGCGATTAGTCTTGTTACGGCCACGGTGTGAATAATTTTTATGGTATATTTAGCTGCAGTATCTCAAAGGTTACGGAGACTTCCTAACTTCGTGCAATGCGTTTGACTAGAGACTAACACAACAAATAACCACAATGGACGAGCACAAAGGGAGAGAGAGAGTTAAGACAGAATAAGTTCTTCATAAAGCTTTTTACATCGCCGAGATAGTGTACCTATGGAGCTCTCCATAACTCTACATCAAGGAAGGTTATTCACCTGCACTTGGGCTAATTGTAAGACACTACGTGAGTTAGGTTGTATTTGTTTAACGTTAAAAAAGGATTGTGGTGACTTGAATTGGATAGTGGCTGTTAACTCGTATCAAGTGTTTCCATACTGCATTCAACAGCGGCGCAGTTTATTTTTTCATTTAGAGAACGCTAACCTTCACAATTTGGATGTTAACGTTATTTCCATGGAGTCAAACGTTAACTAGTCTTAAGTCAAGGCTCCATAAATGATAGCTTACTGATAATCCTCTGAGACCGACGGACGCGCGGGCGCGCTCATCAGTCACCCTCTACCAAATCCTTTATAAAAAACGAACTATTTGATTTAGAGACAATTTTTTTTCTTTTTGAACTAGAGGCCTGTAGCTTTAATTGAAGACCATTTTGGTCAATGTAAGTTGTTCGCATACTTTTCCACAGATCTACAAAAGTAGGGAACGTTGTTTGCACGTAGCCTATCATAGGTTGCGTTGCCCCTCGCTTACCTACATAAACTATTGATCTAGTGTTATTTTTGCAGGGTTTTATGACATCATTAGATAGTGTAGGTCACGTGATTTAAAGTTCCCAGTGTTTACTCCAAAGAATTACGACGATAACCATTCGACCGTCGACACAGCCTGCATGTCAATGAAGATAAACACTTTCCATTGGCATCATGTCATATTGGATCATACAGCGGATAAGAGACGCAACACAACTGTATTTTTTACTTTTACCAGCCAGTATGGCTAGAAGAAGAGACACTCACTCGATAAGAAGCTATTGAGAGGATATTTCAAAGCGAGGAGAGAGAGGACAGCGCGTCGTTTTCATACAGCCGCTCAAGCCAATAATCCCAAGATGTTGACGATTTTAGAAAAGGAATAGATCCATTTGAGGACAAGTAAGTAGTTTCAAATTGTAATAATATTTGGATGCACGTGAATAATTGCCAATGTTTTATTGAAAGGAATATTAGCCTGTTATTGTTTCCCGATGGTGTGTTGAAAGTAAGTGTAGCCTAGTGCGCTTACTGGCGCGACTTAGCACACTTACCTGGGATAATTTTATTATCTCAATATCATCACAATAGTCCATGATATTGAGAAATAGCCATGGTAATTCGTTACAATTTTCCAAATGATACTTGTTTGCAATTTCGTTTGAATTATAATATGCAATTGATGTTTTGTGATAACCAACATTGTAACTTGATTCTAATGTAAATGTGGGGGGAGGTTGCAAAGGTGTCGGGTGTAGAGGGTAGAATGTGAAATTTAGGCTGAATGGGGGTGGGTTGTAAAATGCAAATCTTGCCTGAAAAAGTGGGTCTGTGTTCAGGTTCTCTGCATGAAGTTTTATTTCATTACAAATGTTGTAACTGAATTGCTATTACTGTTATTGTTGTAACACATTTCTTTTATTTTTGATTTCTTTCTTTTTTTTTTTTAGTGTTGAAGATCAACAGAGTGCAACAAAGCCTGCCATTCCTGTAAATCAGCAAGCACCCTCCAGCACAGACCAGCAGGCACCTCTCTGCTCCTGCTCCTGTCCTGTAGCCCAACAATCGCCTACGTCTTTCCACTTTCTGGACATTGCTGTCACCAATTCATTCATCCTCCACAAAGAAGTATGTGCAAGAACAACATGTCACATCAGGTCTTTGTTGAGCTGCTCACTACTGAACTGTGTGGGGTGCAACTGGATAACACCACAGCAGAGAGGCAATATGGACACACTCCTGTGGCCATTGTTCCAGCCAATGTACATTCAGATAGGGCACCAGTAGGCCACAGGAAGTGCAAACTGTGCAATAAATACACTACATGGCAGTGTAAGGAGTTTCAGAACCCCCTATGTGAGATACTTTACAGAAACTGCCAAGTATCACAGTTAGGGACCTCTAGACCACAAGATTTCATTTTTCAGGATGGTAGAACATTTTGACTGTAAAAACGAGTATGAACAATGGTCACTATAATGTAAATAGTTCAGTGGAAAGTGATCTATAAGGTCCCAGACACTTCAGTGTGATTCCATACACCAGTGGCTACATCATAACTGAATTTAAGCTTACTTTCATGCTTTTTAGCTGTGTTTTGCTAATAAAACTGAAGAAATTCAATGGCCGTTTTTTTTTTTTTTGGTTTATTATGGTTATTATGTCATATTCTACAGTCCAGAAATGTGGTTTGAGTGTCACACTTGATTAGCCTCAACTGTACTGAATCTGGGGATATGTGTTACTTCAGTGTACTACCAGAAATGACTGCAATATTGGTTAAAATATAAAGATATCAAAGCTTCTTCATAGATTGAGTGATCAAAGAAAAACTTTGCCGCGAGTGACCAAAAATGGCAGAATCAAAGAAAAGCAAGATAGCAAGTGAGTGTAGAAAATTTCAGACACGGTGGGAAAATGAATATTTCTTCATAGAAGTCAAGGGCAAGTGTGACTGTTAATTTGCAATGAAACTGTTGCAGCGATGAAAGAGTAATGTACGACGACACCATGAAACCAAACATGAGACCTACACATCCTACACTGGTGCCGAGCGCGAACAGAAAGTTAAGCCTGCTAGCTCAACAACAGCATTTATTCCGTGCTAACAAAACACAAGAAAATGCCACAATAGCCAGCTACGAGGTAGCTCAACTTATTGCCTGACACGGGCAACCTTTGTCAGTTGGTGACTTCATAAAACAGTGCCTCACTAAAGTCGCAGGAATAATGTTCCCGGAAAAAATGCAGGAATTCAACAACGTTAGCATGTCCAGAAACAGTTGTTTGGCGAATTGAAAACTTATCAGCTAACCTAAAACATCAAGCGTCAATAAAAGCTTGTGCTTTTGATTTTAACTCGATTGCATGGGATGAGAGCAGAGATGCCACAGACACCGCACAGCTGTCAATTTTTTTGCGGGGAGTTGATGACTTTTGCATTACAGAGGAGCTGCTTGATCTTATGAGTCTGAAGAGCACAACGGGTAAGGACATTTTTGAAGCTGTGTCAGATACAATTGACATGATGGGACTTAAATGGGACAAGCTGTGTGGAGTTACAAACGGATGGGGCTCCAGCTATGACAGGCGAACGCAAAGGAATGACCTCTATTGTATGCGCCAAGGTGCAAGAAAGTGGAGGTGAGGCTGTTAAAATGCACTGTATCATCCACCAAGAAGCCCTCTGTGCCAAGAAAGTTCAGCTTGGCGATGTAATGAACACTGTTGTGAAAACTGTCAATATAATTCGAGCACGAGGGCTCTACCACAGATAATTTCAAGCTTTCCTCTCTGATGTTGATGCTGAATACGAGGACCTACTCTACCATTCTGATGTGCGTTGGCTAGGTCGCAGCTCCGTGCTGCAGCGGTTTTATTCCCTTAGATCAGAAATATACCCGTTTTTAAGAGAGAAGGACCGACCTCTTCGTGAGCTGAGTGACCCTCTGGTTGGCAGACGTGGCATTTTTAGTTGATCTTACTGATCATCTTAACACACTGAACAAGAGCCTACAAGGCAAAGACCAGCCTGTACCACAACTTTATGCGCACATGAAAGCATTCTGTGTGAAGCTCCATCTCTTTGAAACACAACTATGCAACTTCAATGTTGCGCACTTCCCCACGCTGTCCGAAATCAAATTTGCTTTTGTAAAGGAAAACCTTTCTGCTAAAATGAAATATATGAGTGTGATCACATCTCTCATGACAGAATTCAGTCAGCGCTTCCAAGATCTGTCTAACATTGAGAAAGAAATCAAGCTATTCTCGACTCCCTTCCTGATGGATGCAGAAGAAGTGGAAGAGAGTCTGCAATTAGAACTTCCAGTGTGATAATTCTCAGAAGAATCAACATCAGCTTCTCTCCCTACCCGATTTCTACCGGAGCTTGGAAAAGGCCAAGTTTCCTCTGATGAGACGCCACGGAAAAAGTCTATTCGGCTCAACATACATATGTGATCAAACATTTTCTCTGTTAAATCTGAACAAAAGCAGATAAAGAACCAAAATGACCGACAGCCATCTCTGTGATATCATTCGCATCTCAACCACCAAACTTTCTCCTAACCTGCCAGCCATCCTTCAGTCCAAAGCGCAGCATCACTGTTCCCACTAAGTGCAACGCTGTTCCCATTATAGGTGAGTTAAAAATATATTACACATTATTCATATGTTAATAAGCCCAGTTACTTTATAAATTAATTCAGTTAAAGTTGATCACATTTTCTAACAAAGGCAAGCTGATGTGTTAACAATCCCAATAACTTATTTGCATAACAAGCCTGAAATAGACTCATCCCCTTCTCCCCTTATTTTTCACCCTTTATACAGTGCTGTGAAGGGGGATCACCATCCTGACTAAGAATCAATCTGAGCCTGCTGTTTTGAGAATGAGTTGCCAACCCTTCTAGAAACAAAATACATGAAAACCCATTAATGGAAAGCTATGAATTTGGCTGCTCCGCCCCCCTCTAACCCCCCCCTCCCCCCCCACCACCCCCTACCGCAGATCATCCAGGTTGGCCGACAGACATATTTATGTGGTTGCGTCAACTTGTATTAAACTTATATCTGTCTTCTAATTACCGATACAATTTAAAAATGACTACATATGACATATAGTTCACAATATTTATATGAATGGAAGAAGTCAGATGTTGCAACTGGCCCCAAGTGGGCGTTTACACGTGTGTTCAGTTCAACGCTGTCCACCAACACACAAGGACGTAGTAGTGCTGCAGCGGTTATTTTAGGGGGCAGGCCACCGCACTGCCTGGTCGCAGATGTTGGAAACGCAATTAAATTCGCATTTTCTCGTGGAAATGCATTTCTAGTTATATAATATAACTTAGCACTTTATGTGTAGATATGGGAATTAGCCATTACAGATTTTTTTTTTAATATTTTATTAGTTGTCTTATCTCTTGGACCTTTTATTTTTTAAATAACTGCTTTGCACCTTTCTCTAGTCTACTCTGCAACATGAAAAACAAACACAAAATCCGTCTTAAGTGGTGAATACATTTTGTTTTGTTTTTCTGCAACCCATACAGCCACTGGCTACCTGTGTTGTCTCCAAACATCATGTGAAAAGGGCTGTGTTGGCTTGATGAGCTGGTCCATGAGATGCAGGTCACTCATTGACAATCCAAAACTCACCCTTCTCAGAATCAATATATAATTCAAAAGTTTTAAACCCTTAACTACATCAGGAAGTATATTTTTCCTATACTATACTAATATTGAATTGAACCTCTTTTCAGTGTTGGCCCGGTCACTTGAGGTTCCTAATCTTTGAGAAAATAATTTCTGAAACATCTCCTTCAACTGTCAAACGTGCACTGGGCAGAGCCGGAGGTTCAAACTTTAACTCTGAATCAATTTAACTTTCCGTGCCTCGTCAACCATACACTTAGAGAAAGACAAACCTGCGAGCTTCTCTGGTTGGCTATGGTAGCTTATCTAAAACAACCTTCACTACCTCAGTCACTTGATTGGAACTAAGTCCTCGGTTGCAAACCAGATCCATGTAGCAACTGTTTATCTAACATGCTCATTAAGTCGGTATTCTACACAAGCCTCACTGAGGTCCTGTATTTTTGCCTCTGAGCCTTGACTTCTTCCAATTTCCTGTTTTGAACAAAACAATGTCTCCTGCTTAGTCTTTTCTAAACTGCTCCCTCTATGTTTTAGCTTTTTTAGCAGTGATCTGCTGGGAGTCTTCTGACAGCTTCGCACTGTACTTATTCAGCTTTGATTGCAGACTCCTTACTTTTACCTCTCAGTCTGACCCATACAGTCTTTGACCACTCTTTCTCCACTCACCTATCTTTCTCCTTAACAAGATGATCAAATTCTGCCTGCCTCGTGTCCCTTTCTCTAATCTATCTAGTCCATCAACCACTCTCTAACACAAGTTAATTATGTGACAAAACTAGCTTTATGCTTATTACTTTCATCCACAGCTCTCACCTCTGTAACCTGACTAGCCTCTGCCTTAAAAGGTCTACATGTAGGCACACTAAATACTAAACAGTTCTATCAAATGCTATGCAAATCAGAGTTCTATCAAATGCTACTTTTTTACGAGAACTTGCGGGACCTCATCCTACCCAGGGCTGTACGCTTACTTTTTTAGGTGGTAGCACCAGTAAGCTAAAGACTTCAGTAGCATAGAGAAATATTTAGTTTATCAGTTAAAAAAAACCCAACTAATTTAGTTTTTTGTGCGCCTTCAGCTCTTTATCTCTCTATTGCCTTTTTTGTAGGCATTTTAATATAGGCAACTATAAACATGTGCAGTGCCAATATGGGAAAAAAAATATCCAAATATTCTTTATTTGGGAGGGAGGTGGGGGGCTGGCGTTATAGGCCATTACATTTAAACCTAAAACAATAAGAACTAAAAGAAATAAGAAATTATGAGCTAGGCAACTGCAAGGACATTTCAACGTAAAAAAAGCTTGCAACATGATTATCAACTTATTCATTCGGGTATTTATGTCAACAATGTGGTGGAATGTTTCTGTGAAAGCGACACCCCTGCTGCTAACGTTTACAAGGCACTCTACTCCTGCGCTCTTCTGTGCAGTAGGGCTCATCTTACAGGGGTAGTTCACCCATTTTCAACTTTTTAATATGTTTTTCATCATATACCAATGTTCTATTTTACATATAGTATTGTATGACGATCAAACAGTAGAATGGAAAACGAGTCGGAAAAATTACCCCCTATTGCGTCTTATGGGGTCATTTTTCTAATTTAAAAAACTACAGCAGTTTCCAGCCTGGAAGAGGTCCTTTCCTGATTCTCGGAGTGACGTACAACCAAAGGCGGGCAATTCAAATTAGGGGGAACGTGCCATGCAAATTAGTCAACACCTGTGCTGTGATGTTATAGTGATAGCATTACACCTAGATACTCATCTACATTGTCTGTGATCATGGCTGACGAGGTTACTGATTCCACTGCAAAATTAGATGATGACAACTTTATGGATATTTTTGTTAGACAGTGAAATTCAGCCTTATTTATTGGAACCGGAATTTAGCGATGAGGAACCTAACCGAGAGATTAAGTAATGCATCAACGGTTACTGGCAGCGGGCGAACCAGCTGGAGCTGAAGCGATAGCAGCTGAGCCAAGGCTGGACTCGAACTGGTGGTGCATTTGTGGGTATTGCCTGCCTATGGCAACGGAGACAGAGGGTGTATGTTGCAATGAGTGGGACTGCGCAGTTTCGGCTATCAAGTATGACACCCTCCAGGCTCAAGCAAAGAAGATGGACAAACGTGTGTAACTGAGCATGAAAGCTTTGTAGCGCATACAGACAGCGAAGTGCTGAAGACCTATTTTAGAAAACGAGAGCAAGACCTGCTGGGCCAAGGGGGCATTTGACAGCTGAGTAAGTAGCTAGCTAGCTAGCTAATATAACAATATCTCATGTTGACCTTTTTTATTTATTTATTTATTTATTTTTTAAGGGTTGATTAATTTGCGGCTATAGATGTTGCTGTAACGAGCTAGCAGCTCCACCTAAATTTGTTTCAATTCATGCAAATTTTGGCTTGGTAACGTTAGTTACCTAGCACCAATAATGCACAAGAATTTAGAAGATAAAGTTCTTAGATAATTGTTCTTGACCCTGTCAAATTAAAACGCTATTTTCTTTATAAGGTTTGCTAGTACTCACATTGTATTTTGCAATGGGACCGCTGCAGCTGTTTAGACTAGACAACCCTGTTGACTAATAATATAATTTTTTTAATCACTGAAATATGCATCTATAATTGTTTTCCAGCATAGTTTGCTAATTGTGTTTTTTGAGATTATAAAAAAAATGATTATGTATTATTATTTTAAGTCAATTTCTTCTAGCTGCATATCGTCCTTTTCTGGAGTGGATGTTACGCGGAGAAATTTTGGGGAAAGATAATTGTACCCCCCCCCCATCAGCATGTGTTGTCGGTAGAATACGAGATGCTTATCCATCTACTAACTTCACTGGCTTTCATGAGGTTCAAGTCTCACAAGAGGACTTATAAATGTCTGTTACACAACACTGTTATATTGTAGGCCATGTACTGGTCAGATATTATGCTGTGTTATATTTTTGGACATGCAAAAATTAACAATATGTTTTGTATGAACTCTTGCACCTGATTCACCTGTCATGTCATGCTATTAAAAAGGTTATTGCCAACGTGAGATCTAGTCATTTAAACCATGGGAGTCCCAAACTGTATGAGGTGGGCTAAGCATAACAGCCATCAAATTGATAGTATGAGCTGTAGGTAATTTATTTAGTGGTTTCAAATTTCCATAAACGCCTTTTCACATTAAATTACTATAAAGACTTACTTTTAAGTTTATTAAATAATTCTATTCATACCATCACATGACGGTGTTTATTGCTCAAGAGAAAGGAAACAAAAGTTTGAAACTCGGGAGAGCAGAAATCCAATGCATTTCAACATTCATCAATAAATTAATTATTAATGCACCTCATGGCTTTGACATGCCCATGCCCTGGTGCTGGTGAGATGACAAGGAAAGGGAGTCGTGCAGTGAGCTATTGGTGTTGTGGTTTACAATGAATGAATCGTTTCAATGCCAGTAGTTGGAAAAGTACGTTAATTTCACTTGCGTTGATCCAAAGACCCGAACTTGTTCAATATACTTGCTTAATTTAGCCTAAAGAACAACATATATCGTTTTGGAAAATGGGTGAACTATTGCATTAACTATGTTACATGATGTAGGCCTTAACAATTTCAACAATTTCTATCTCAAATATTTTATTATCTTACAGCTTGTAGTTACGGCAAACGTTTGTTGGCTAACTTATGAATTTTACGACCAGTCAGCGACAGGTTAACAGGCTTTTTTTGTTTAGGTGACGTGACCTTTTGTATAGATATGCGCAGCGCTCAAAAACGATCTCCGGTCCAACAACAACCACTTTCTCGTCAATAGAAGTGGAGCAGTGCATTACGTTAACTTGTACCAATTTTTTCTTTATTTTGATTGATGTCTAACTTTGGTTGATGTCTGAATAGTACTATGTCTTCTTGTATGCTCGTAGTGTTCTGGACCAGCGCAACCCATTCGCCATATTTCTATTTGCACTGCATAATTTTTAGTAGCATATGCTACCAAAACTGTCGCACTGTACAGCCCTGCTACCAACTGCCAAAAAACAAAGGATGTAACTATTCAAAATTTTCAGCTAGCCTTGACCAAACGGCTCTGTCAAATTTACTCGCCACCCAGGCTCTTTTCAGAGCCATCCATCTTCCCAGCAAAAGAGCATTCCCATTAATACAATTACCTTAAACACGTCTTGCTCACAAAATGAAAGGACTTGATGGCCTAGTGTCGCATCACTACTACCCTCTTCCACCTCCTACCCATTCATATTGATAATCTTATAATTTACAATGAAACTGTTCACAGAATTGCAGGCAAGTAATATTACAGTGCAAGTAAATGCATAACCATATTTCAATTATTGAGGTAAAAACTTGAGTTATACAGTAGGATAACTCTGAATGCAAGCTAGTGCGGTGGTTGATTTGCTAAGCATTTTCCCTCAGAAAATGTAGCCTTTTCTTCGCGGTACAGCAGAATAAAGGTAAATATGTAAAACAAACGGACTACAGAATTGCTGCCTATTAATATGGTAGTTAGAATATATTATACTGTTTGTGAGCACGTTACCATATTTCAAATTGTGAGGTAAAAAGTAAAATTTTACACTAAGGGAACTCAATGCAAGTTAACGCATGTAGCGCGTTCCACGGGCAATCACAACACAGCTAGAGCGGCAATTCTCCTCAGACAGGCTCCAAGCTTTTTGTGGGGGCATGCCACACTTGATCTCAAATAAAACTAGAAATGCTTTTCCAAAAGAAAAAGCGGATGTGATTGCGTTTCCACCATTAGCACCCAGGCAGTGCGGGTGGCCAGTGTAAGGGACATTTTGGCATCCTCACGGATGTTCAAGCCTAAGCTGTTGTTCCAGTGTGGGGGAAGTCAGAGTGAAGACTAGGTCACGGAAGAGAAAGTATGTGCCTTTTGAAGACACTGAAGGCTAAAGTTTTGTGTCTTAGACATAACATAAAATGATGTCTACGTGTCCTATGTACATGTCCTTATTAATGCTGATTACGTCCACTCCCCTCCACCTTGATCAATGGAATGATTGTTTATCGTAGACCAATATACTCGTTTGAACCTTGTCAACTAATCCGAACTTGCTATGACGTTAGACTGATCTGATTGTAGTAATTTCTCTATGTACCGACTCTGAATCAGACTCGGTAGTCCTCAATAAAATTGTACTTTATCATTTCACGGTTTTTCCCTCTTTTTAATTGGTTATTTTCTGTCATAAATTGAAATTATCCGTTACACCAACCCCCTAAAATAACGGCTGCAGGACTACTACATCCTCGTGTGTTGGTGGACAATGCTGATCTGAACACAAGCGTAAATGCCAACTTGGGGCCAGTTGCAACTTCTTCTATTCATATAAATATTGTGAACTATATGTCATCTGTAGTCATCTTTAAATTGTATAGGTAATTAGAAGACAGATATGGGTTTGATATATACAGGTTTGGCTGGTCTGTGTCAATTAGACTGTGAGTAACAGAGAAATGCAACAAGTGTTGCAACTGTCCCCAGTCTCTCCTACGTCTTCGTGTTAGCTCAACCTTCATTTTAAGGCATCTGGCGATTGTATCACAAGTGGACAGTGCTGCAGACAAAATCAGCAGTAGTCTATTGTCATAAGTGTTAATGCTTGTTCAATACTGATTATTTTACCATTGAAATTCATTTTAAATGATCTTAATGAAACTGTGCTGCCACTTGTTTAAATAGCCTACTTGTATAAGCCAGTCTGTTCTGTTCATTCTGACGCTGCTTTGTATTGTTGGATTTTGCCGTTTCAATCGTGCAAGGGTAACAAATAAAAGGAGTTAGTTTTGCAGCAGGCAATTATTTATGGTGCGTTAAACGTTATAATAGTTAGCCACGCACACTTCAGCTAGCTAACGTCCACTTAAACAAATAGAATTCACATGCAGTAAGCAGCAGTATAACCACGGCATAATGAACTCGTTGATGGTACACCCACTACATAACATTCAAATTGTGAAGGTTAGCGTTCTCTAAAAAAACCCAAAACACAGCGCAGCTGCCTTATGGAAACACTTGATAGGTGTTATCAGCCACTATCCAATTCAAGTCACCACAATTCTTTTTTAACGTTAAGCAAATACAACTTAACTCACATTCAGTACGCAGTGTCTTACAATTAGCCCATGTGCAGGTGGATAACCTTGCTTGATGTAGAGCTATGGAGAGTCCATCGTACACTAACTCGGGCAATGTATAAAGCTTTATGAAGAACTTATTGTGCCTTAACTCTGTCTCTCCCTTGTCACCATGCTCGTCATCGCGGTTATTTTTATGGTAGTGTCTGTAGTCAAACGCCTTTGCACAGAGCTAAGATTTAAAGTTAGGAAGTCTCCGTGGCCTTTGCGATACTGCAGCTAAATTACACCGTCAAAAGTTATTCACACCGTGGCCCTATCTTAATAAGACTAATCACATTGTATGGCTAGTTAGTTACTATGGCAAACTATAATCCACATGCATTTATGTCATTATTAGTATTAGGATATCTTGAAATGCATTATCTCGCAAACGTATACATAGTATGCTAATTATAATTATACTAAGCCTTGAGGGGAGCTGGAATGAAGGATAGAGATTAATCATCCTTGTGTATACTGCCATCTAGTGACCGCAATGAAATGTTGGTAAACATATACATGCACAGAAGCTAGATAACTAATTTCCTATGGTAAAAACACAAGTGGCCTACCTCAGTTTAATAAGTTCATTTAAGAAATTGTGGGACATCCAAGACTTAAGACAATTTGTGAGAAGGGAGAGTGACATAATTAGGCTACTGTAAGCTTTCTGTTTAACTACATTATAATAAGTAGCGTCAAGTTTAGCTAAATGTCTACGCGGCGGCTTAACTATCATGTTCCAAAACGCAAATTCTTTAAGCCTGTGTCATCTTTTAGTTATTTCAATAAATCTCACTGCTTGATTTGATACATCGCTAGTGAACATGAAACACTATGCAACTGTCATTCATTACAGCAGGAAGCGTCTGTCCATGCCTAGGTGCTAATGCTCACTAGAAACTAGCTCATCCTCAGATGGTCTACTTTACACACAAAACCAAGCTTGGCGATACAATCATAATTGAGCTCACACTGCACCAAAATGCATTTCTGTAAGTTATTAAGTAGTAGTAGCAAGTAGCATATTTATTTTAATGCGTTCACGCAAATTGTTTTAACGCCACTAGTAGTTTCTTTTTTTTGCCTGATACTCTCCCCACATAGCACTGGACACAGTGTCGGATCCGCCCTCAAGTGTCAATGGGAGGGAATCTTCTTGCAACCGTAACGGAGAACGTCTTATTGAGTAACCTCCTTCAAACATTGTCAGGTTTAAATCTATGATTGCCAATACCAAAAGTTTCATAGAAATGTGGCAAGCGGTTATATAAGGTATACAACATGCATCTGTTGTGTGAGATGCAAGCAGTAGCGATGTTACTGTGTAAATCTATACCCTTTTATAACGATTATGTGACGAGGTGTCAAATCAACATTTCAAAGAAGGTATTTGTACGGTTTGGAACACCATATTTGTCATATCAAACAGAGAGGTTTATACGTTCTTAGCTGGATTACCAGATTTATAGATGTCCGCACATGGCAGACATCTTTGTACTTGAAGAAACATGACTAATCAACATGATGTAGCGTTGACCGTAACTCCCAGCATGCCTGGCGAGTAACTCTGTTTATTCTTATGGACAGTAGGATATCTCAATGTTTCCTTGTTATCACGTTTATGTTTCCTTGTTATCATGTTTCTTAAAGAGTTATGAAGTGCTGTAAACAGTTTGCCGTTCGTATCGGTTTTTACTTTAGTTAGATGTGACACCGTGACTGTATATGGTATGTCTGTGAATAAGGTCAGAGCATGTCTCGTCAATTGCGTGCATGCCTTGTTTTATTGAACGATGGGAATGAAACAGGTGAACAGACGTGCTACTCTGTTGTTCTTATGCAAGTCAATGATGCTGTTCAGTCTTGCAAAACAGCGCGAATCTTCTTGCAAACGTGACTGAGAACGTCTTATTGAGTAACCTCATTCAAACATTGTCAGATTTGAATCATTGATTGCTATTACCAAATGTTTCATAGAAACGGCGCAGGCAGTTCCAACTTGAATTTTGTGAGATGCGAGCAGTAGATTTTACTGTGTAAAATCCTTGTTATCACGTATATGTTTCCTTGTTATCATGTTTTTATCATGTTTATGTAAAGAGTTATGAAGTGCTGTAAATGCAGATATCGGTTTGTACTTTTGTTAGACGTCACACTGTGAATAAGGTCAGAACATGTCGAGGGCTTACCTTATCTGACCTTTTTACTTGAATGACGTCAATTAAGTAGGTGAACGGACGTGGACCTCTGTTCTTACTCAAGTCGCTGATAATGTGCAGTCTGATTCTTATTAATCAGTCTAGGCATTCGAATCAGTTCATGTGAACTGTTTCAAACTATTTGAGTCTTTAAAACAATTAAAGCGAAACGACAAGAAACCTCTAAAGACACAGTACACGAACAGTCTAATTTTGCTATCTAGGATGCTGAAGGTTATGTAGGTTGGTGGGTGTGCAACCTCCTCCATTTGCTGAGTTCTATGACCATTCCAAGCGGATTTGTCCTTTTTTCTTTTTCTACCTGTTCTTTCTTTTTTCTGCTATTTGTATTTCTTTTTTTCTTAATGTTCTTTTTTCTGTAAAAAAAATTTCATAGCCGGCCACCGCTATCACTGCTAGCAGTTATATTTGCAAGTTGTTATGTTAGTAGGCTATACTGACTGTCTAAGCTGCGCGGTGTTTTTGTTATTTATGAGTTAGCTATCCCACTTCTGACGCCATGTATACATGTCAAATAACCAGATTGAGTCATTCATTAGGCGTAGCCAAGACAGTCAAGAATGGGATTTGAAATCAGTTTTTTTTGAGGACATTGTTGAGCTCAATGGAAATCTAAACCGAAACAAACTTGCTAGCAACCCATAGTGCAGAATGACGTTTGTTTTACCGCTGAAAACTTTGAGGGGGCAGATCTTTTTTTTGCCTTGGACAAACTTTTTTATGGCTGAATACTTTCAAGAGGCCTTGGTCTAGTCAGGGTTGAAAGGCCACGATGGAACGTTTTGATTAAAGTTAGTAGCGATTCAGGTAAAGTACGTGACACGTATTTTAAATATATACTTTGTTACTGGTTGGTTAGTCCCCTTATCTCCGGACAGGGGTTTAAATGAATGAAATCAAAATGAATCAACGTTCGACCGTCAAAAATAATGGAAACAGCGAGGCAATTTCACTTGAAGACAAGGAGTGCTGGACTATTTTGTGCCCGTTTGAGAAAGAAAATTGAGCATTACGACCAAGTCCAGCGTCGACAACCACGCAGAGGCGAGTTTTGAAATGACAAAATTATGTTATTAACAGTAGAGATATGGAAACCAGTCCATCAATCGTTTGATATTAAATAAACAAATCTTTTTATTAAACTGCTCAAAGGTTTAGTTTTTTTTCATGTAACAACAAAACCTACGCTATTTGGAAGCCAACTGCAAATTAGCAAGAGATCTATAGATGTAAACACTTATATTTTATGAAACTAAGTATTACTCTGGAATGACTTAAAAGACTCAGATCTCCCCTTTCATGCACTCGGTTAGCGATAAGGCAGGGGTGGAGCTAAGGTGTCGGCGCAGAGGGGGCTTAGAGCTATGAAATGGGCCCTTTGAAAAATTATTTATCTATAAATGGCCACATTTGCTATCCCAATATGACAGAAGCAAGGGGTCAAAGAACCAGCACAGGCTATATTTAGCAACATGGACAACACCAAAAGATGATTCACATTTCACAAGTAGTGACAGACGAAACTATAGGAACTGGGACTGCTAGTCAAGTAACCTAGACAGGGCAGACTGCAGACATCATCGGTATACATTCACGGACTGGTCTAGACCATGCCTAATCATCTAGCTTTATCATATTGAAAGCAAATAAAGAATGGACAATCAATGTTTAAAATGTAGTCCTACTCACAGAGGAATCAAGGATGTCTATGCAGCTACTTGTGATGATCCATGCAAAATCCATAAATAATAATATAACTGCAAGCAGTGATACAGTGGCCGGCAAAGAAAAAGAATGACAGAATAAAATAACTTAAAGAAAGAAAAAAAATAAGAAAGAAAAAAATAAGAAAGAAAAAGAAGGAAAAAAAATACAGAAATTTGGTTGGAATGGTCATAACACTCAGCAAATGGAGGAGCTTGCACACCCACCAACCTACACGACCTTTGGTATCCTAAAGATGATGTGCAAAATTTAAAACATTATCTGTTACCAAACAATATGCACCACCAGCACATGCAGAAAAAAATTTGACAGTGCTTTTTTTTTGGGCAATCCATTAGGAACATCTGAAAAAGTTGTATTCATATAGTAGCAACTCCGGGACGATCTTTTAATGATTGGTGTAAGGATTAGAAGTTCTGAAACTGGGAAAATTTTCCTATATAGCCATGTTTCTTCATATACAGTGCATCCGGAAAGTATTCACAGCGCTTCACTTTTTCCACATTTTGTTATGTTTTACGCCTTATTCCAAAATTGATTAAATAAATTTTTTCCCTCAAAATTCTGCACACAATACACCATAATGACAACGTGGAAAAAGTTTTTTTGAGATTGTTGCAAATTTATTAAAAATAAATAACTAAGAAATCACATGTACATAAGTATTCACAGCCTTTGCTCAATACTTTGTTGATGCACCCTTGGCAGCAATTACAGCCCCAAGTCTTTTTGAATATGATGCCACAAGCTTGGCACACCTATCTTTGGGCAGTTTTGCCCATTCCTCTTTGCAGCACCTCTCAAGCTCCATCAGGTTGGATGGGAAGCGTCAGTGCACAGCCATTTTCAGATCTCTCCAGAGATGTTCAATCGGATTCAAGTCTGGGCTCTGGCTGGGCCGCTCAAGGACATTCAGAGAGTTGTCCTGAAGCCACTCCTTTGATATCTTGGCTGTGTGCTTAGGGTCGTTGTCCTACTGAAAGATAAACCGTCGCCCCAGTCTGAGGTCAAGAGCGCTCTGGAGCAGGTTTTCATCCAGGATGTCTCTGTACATTGCTGCATTCATCTTTCCCTCTATCCTGACTAGTCTCCCAGTTCCTGCCGCTGAAAAACATCCCCACAGCATGATGCTGCCACCACCATGCTTCACTGTAGGGATGGTATTAGCCTGGTGATGAGCGGTGCCTGGTTTCCTCCAAACATGACGCCTGGCATTCACGCTGAAGTTTGGCATTCACGAGTTTATTCTTTGTCTCATCAGACCAGAGAATTTTGTTTCTCATGGTCAGAGTCCTTCAGGTGCATTTTGGCAAACTCTAGATGGGCTGCCATGTGCCTTTTACTGAGGAGTGGCTTCCGTCTGGCCACTCTACCATACAGGCCTGATTGGTAGATTGCTGCGGAGATGGTTGTCATTCTGGAAGGTTTTCCTCTCTCCACAGAGGAACGCTGGCGCTCTGACAGAGTGACCATCGGGTTCTTGGTCACCTCCCTGACTAAGGCCCTTCTCCCCCGATCGCTCAGTTTAGACAGCCGGCCAGCTCTAGGAAGAGTCCTGGTGGTTCCAAACTTCTTCCATTTACGGATGATGGAGGCCACTGTGCTCATTGGGACCTTCAAAGCAGCATAAATGTTTCTGCACCCTTCCCCAGTTTTGTGCCTCGAGACAATCCTGTCTCGGAGGTCCACAGACAATTCCTTTGACTTCATGCTTGGTTTGCGCTCTGACATGCACTGTCAACTGTGGGACCTTATATAGACAGGTGTGTGCCTTTCCAAATCATGTCCAATCAACTGAAATTTACCACAGGTGGACTCCAATCAAGCTGTAGAAACATCTCAAGGATGATCAGTGGAAACGGGATGCACCTGAGCTCAATTTTGAGCTTCATGGCAAAGGCTGTGAATACTTATGTACATGTGATTTCTTATTTATTTTTAATAAATTTGCAAAAATCTCAAACTTTTTCCACTTTGTCATTATGGTGTATTGTGTGTAGAATTTTGAGGGAAAAAATGAATTTAATCAATTTTGGAATAAGGCCGTAACATAACAAAATGTGGAAAAAGTGAAGCGCTGTGAATACTTTCCGGATGCACTGTACAAAGACAAATAGTTCACATGAGCTGACTCACATGAGGAGACTCATTAATAATATTCAGACAGCACATCATCACTGACTTAGGTCAGAACAACAGAGACCCACATCTGATCTCCTGCTTGCTGTTAGTTTAGCAAAAAAGGTCTCATGCGTAACTGAGGTGGCATGCTCTGACCTTTTTCACAGACCCCATACACAGTCACGGTGTCGCATCTAACAAAAGTACAAACCAGTATCTGCGTTTACAGCACTTCATAACTCTTTCATAAACATGATAAAAACATAACAAGGAAACAAACCTAACAAGGAAACATTAATAACCAACTGTCCATAACAATAAACAGAGTTACTCGCCAGGCATGCTGGGAGTAATGCTCGATGCTAAATTGTGTTGATTAGTCAGGCTTCTTTGTGTTCGATGTCTGCCATGGGCGGTGATGACCCCCAGCTCCAAAATAAATGTGGTAATCCAGCTAAGAACAAATCTAAAAATGTATAAACCTCTCTTAGTTTATCGTTTTTGTGTGTGAAATTTTCCCGCACTGGACTTTGTTTTAGCTCTTGGATGTTTCATACTTAAACAACAGCTCACCGCTTCGATTTGAAGTTAACATCCCGCATACGCCTCAATAATTTAAATGTCACCCTTATGTGTCCTGCATAAGTTGGCAGACTGATAACTCCTTATTCAATAACCACACTAAAGAAGAAGGACTGTAACTCCATTTATTGAGTTACTGGAGGTAGGTTAAAACTTATAAAGCATACGTACTTCCACACAATGTATTTTTGGCAGAGATCGTCTTTAGCTCTAACGACAAACTAGCATCTCCTAGCAACAATGTGATGACGTCACTCAAACAAATGCTTCTTAAGTACAGAACACATACGGGATTTTAATCGTTGTTTTTAGGCATATTTTGTTTTTGTTATTTATTCCCCCTTTTTTGCCAGGGAAACAAACAAATCTCCGTAATAAAAAAATAACTGAACTGTTTTGAATAGGGATGTTAATCTTCATGAAGAATTTAATCGATCAAGATATTAAAATGAATCAGTCTCGTCTTTTGGTTGAAATTCACGGCGCGTGTGTATTCGTATCCTGTATATGTGTTCTGTGCCTTCAAGCATTTATTTATGAGTGATGTGATCACATTGCTGCTAGGAGACACTAGTTTGTCGTTAGCGCTAAAGACGATCTCTGCCTGATTCACGTTGATTAGTGACAGTATTAGAAGTACTCATGCTTATTCAGTTTTAACCTACCTCCAGTGACTCAATAAACTGAGTTGAACAATTCCTCTTCTACAGTGTGGTTATTGGATGAGGAGTTAAGTCTGCCAATTTATGCAGGGCGCATAAGGGTGACAGTTAAATTATTGAGGTGTATGCGGGATGTTAACTTCAAATCAAAGACTGAGGGTGAGCTGTTCAACTATGACACGTGCTAAAGCAAAGTCCAGTGTGGGAAAGTTTCACACAAAAACGATAAAACAAGTGCATTGCCACCACACTGATGCTGTTCTGACTTCTGACTAATGTCGCGTGACGTTAATACCGGTGTTGTGCCAAAATGTGACTGTCTGCCGAAATTCGATTTAAGCACAAATTCAGTCATACAAGTGTGTGAAACAACCTTTAATATTTCAAAGCCCACTCTGAAATATTACCACACAGCTGACATTTTCTTTCCATCTTATTTGAAAACAAACATGCGCGCGGCAACTACAGTTAGGCAAATTGATGCGACATTAACATCGGCCACTGCCATCAGTAAATGCCGATAGGCCGATGGCAGTCAACAAGGTCAACATCGGCTGATATCGATGTACGGCCGATACATCGGTGCATCCTTATCTACAAGCCTTTGCTTTGGTGACAATTTCTTTACTGTAACTTACAGTGTAAGGATTTGACGGTTAGCACACTGCTGAAATGTGAGGCGATTTTTCAAGGTAAGGTAGCTTATATTTGTGATATAACACTATATCACCTAACAGACAATTATTTTGTCATTCTTATTTTATAATGGTATAAAAGGTGCGCTAGCTAACGTTAATGCAGACCAGCTACTGTAGTCACGTTTGACATGAGTACCATGATGTCTCACTTTTTGCAGTTGCATAGTGTTTCATGTTCACTAGCTATTTAGCAAATCAAGATAATTATATAGGCTAGTATATTGTAAAATGTAATAAAATAACAATTTGGCTTATAGCCGATGTTTTTAGGCCTATTTTGTTTTTGTTATTTATTCCCCCTTTTGTGCCAGGGAAACAAATCTTCATAATAAAAAATGTATTGATGTTTTGAATAGGGATGTTAATCTTCATTAAGAATTTAATCGGTCAAGAGATTCAAATTAAACGATAAAATTGAACAGTTTGCGTTCTTGTCTTTTGGTTGGAATTCACTACACATGTGTTTTCGTATCCCGTATTTGTGTTTTGTGCCTTTAAGAAGCATTTGTTTATGAGTGACGTCATCACATTGCTGCTAGGAGATGCTAGTTTGTTGTTAGAGCTAAAGACGATCTCTGACTGATTTACATTGTGTGGAAGTACGTATGCTTTTTAAGTTTTAACCTACCTCCAATGACTCAATTAAAGGAATTGAACAGTCCCTCTTCAGTGTGGTTATTAGATAAGGAGTTATCAGTCTGCCAACTAATGCAGGACGCATAAGGGTGACATTAAAATTATTGAGGCGTATGCTGGATGTTAACTTCAAATCGAAGAGGTGAGCTGTTTCACTATGAAATGTCCAAGAGCTAAAACAAAGTCCAGTGCGGTAAAATTCACATAGTCAAAAACGATAAAACAAGTGCATTGCCACCACAGTGGTGCTGTTGTGAATTCTGACTAACTTCGCGTGATGTTAATTCCGGTGTTGTGCCAAAATGTGACTGTCTGCCGAAATTCGATTTAAGCACAAATTCAGTCATACAAGTGTGTGAAACAACCTTTAATATTTCAAAGCCCACTCTGAAATATTACCACACAGCTGACATTTTCTTTCCCTCTTATTTGAAAACAAACATGCGCGCGGCAACAACAACAACCTTTAGACCACGCAAATTGATGCGACATAAAGATCGGCCACTAGCATCTGTGAATGTCTTCTTATTTGCCGATAGGCCGATGGCTGTCAACAAGGTCAACATCGGCCGATACAGATGTACGGCCGATACAGCGGTGCATCCGTAATATTGAACAATATGTGGCTGTCTGTTCATAAGGAAAGTAAAAGTACTGCCTTCATTAGGCCAATCTGGTTGGTCTACAAACCCTTGGTGACAATTTGTTTACTGTAAGGTTTTGAGAAATAGCACACTAATGTAATGCCTACTAATTGTGGTAAATGTCTCTATTGTAAGGACTGATGATCCTCCTAAACACTTACTTAAATTATTTAATCATTTAAAATTTTTTAGACAAAATGTTGAATGACAGTCAGTTTGCGGAGCTTTCAATAAGCACCGGCCAGCTTCCTGCCAAACAGCCGACTGATACTCTCATACAGCCTGTTACTTTAATATATAATGTTTTGATTAACAACTTGAATTCACAATGCGTGTACATGTACGACCACTAGCCTCTTATTTCAAAACAATGCGAGCATACTGATAGAGAATCGTGCCTATGAACGAATCTTAGCTAGTAAACATAGTCTGGTCAGATCGATATTGTCTTGACAAGAGCCAAGACAATCTTCTGCCACAGGAAGGTAACGAGTAAAACCTGGTATGGATTTTCTAAGAATTGGCTGTTGTCACGCAATGAAAGAGGAATGGATTAATTTGGTGATTGATGATCAGCCAAAATTGGCATAGGTTTATTTTATTAATTTAAGGGTTTGATAAACCTTTATACAGTAATGGTGTCAGTAACTAAACAAAAAATTATAAATAAGGTCTAATGATTCTTAATCACAAAACTAATGACCAGTCAGTAAATGGTGTGTTTTTGAATACTAATAGGCTCTAATAGTTCTTCACAGAAAAAACGCACAAGAAGCCTAACTCTCCTTTGCAATAACTCACTAAATGTTTACAACTGGGTAGGTGAGCCGGTCGCCCAAGACACGTTATAAAAACCCCTGTAGCGCAGTCCACTTGTGCTACGGTAAGGTGGTCAGTCCAATCACTGGATGCACCACTTTCGCATTTGCTCATGGAAATGCACTTTCTATTTATCAATATCATCCGTGTAGTTGTTAATATTATTCTACCAAATTCTTAAGTTGTGCGCTCACACCTGTTTGCAAACCTTCTCATCCATGGCCTTTCTTTTACAAGCTTACCTCATAGTTAATAGTTTTATCTTTATAACTCAATAGTTTATGTAATTCCTACAACTGACTCGCTAAGTAGAAAAAATGTCATTCTAAGTTTAACCAAAACTGTAATTATTTTTTGTTCTCTTCTGTCTTTCAGGGAAAGACTTGACATCTTGATTGTATTCCTCAGTAGTGCTGGTTCTCAGACAGACACTTATCTTCAGAAGACTCCTAAGAGGCTGCTTCAGCTCCACAACCCCTTGCCAAGAAAATTTTACCTTTGAAGTACAATAAGCGCATCAGGACCCTCTATGCAAAGATTCCCTACTCCAGTGTCTCCCTGTAGGACAGGGGGCTCCACAGACAGTCCGGTGGATATCAATTATCAAGATCGCAAGCTACTGCTTACCCCCATGACCCCCAGTAGCTCTCAAGGCCGGATCCCCAATTCCAGACCAGGTGTTGGACAGCCCCCCACGAGAAAAGCTCAACTGCCCCCACAGAGGGTTGTTGTTCCCGGTACTGGGCTGGAGTATGACTCTATGCAGAGTCAGGAAAGACAGAAGGTATTATTATTTTATTCCTTTAAGAATTCCAGCAGGATTAAGAATTCTGGCAACTGAAATATGTGGCGTTATTTGTAGCTAGCCATTTTAGATTGTCATTGTATATCCTGATATCTAAGTGTCCTTTTCTTAGGTCCTAAGGAATGATGTAACCTAACAATTTTAAGTAGCACGTTAAAACAGAAAAAAACTCCTATTGGGGTGGGGACTTGTTCGAAAAGAATTCTGTTAGTTAAAATAGGTGTTTGTCAGTGCCACCCCTGCAGTATTTATGTCCATATGCCATCCTGACATGGTTTCAGTGGTCCAGTGTTTTGTGGTTTGGCTACTACAGCTTCGGATAATTTTGTGTTCAAACAATCATAAGCAGCTCCCCAATATGATAAACAATCCTGTATTTACCCTTTCTTCTGTGGCGCCCTATCTTGCGTAGCCTTTGTCTACTTCTATCTCTGACCTTTTTCCTGTCTACTTTAAACTGAATTAATGTGATTTGATGCCAAAATGGTGCCTCTAGTGATAAACAAGTGCAACTGCCACTTTCCTGTTAGCTGGTTCCCATTGACTTAAATCCTGAAAGAAAAGGTTTGGGAACCATTTTTCGAGCCCCTACAATTTGGGTTCTTCAAATCAAATCAAATGTATTTATATAGCACATTTAAAAACAACACACGTTGACCAAAGTGCTGTACAGGTATAAACACAAAATATATAAATACAACAAGCAACTCATTAACATAACAATACAAACAGTGCAAAAATACCGGCACCATATCATGACGTACCGAAAGCCAAGGAATAAAAGTGTGTTTTGAGCCTGGACTTAAACGAAGCAATGGAGGGGCAGCTCTGACAGAGTGGAATGCTATTCCATAGTCCTGGGGCAGCAACAGAAAAGGCTCGGTCGCCTCTGTTCTTCAGCCTAGACCGTGGGACAGCCAGGAGTCCCAGGTTAGATGACCTGAGGGACCTGGAGGTAGAATAGGGGGTTATGAGGTCTGAAATGTAAGCAGGGGCCTGCCCATTAAGTGCTTTGAAAATGAAGAGGAGAACCTTGAAATCGATTCTGAACCGCACTGGAAGCCAGTGGAGAGTGGCCAGAATCGGGGTAATATGTTCTCCCTTCCGGGTACCTGTGGTCGGGCAGCAGCGTTCTGGACCAGTTGCAGACGGGCCAGGGAAGACTGACTAATGCCGGTATACAATGAATTACAGTAGTCTAGACGTGTGGATATGAAGGCATGGATGACCTTCTCAACATCTTTGAATGAGAGGAATTACTTTATTTTGGCAATCGTACGTAGCTGGAAAAAACTGACTTTTACTACTGCATTTATCTGCTTGTCAAACTTAAAGGCGGAATCAAAAATCACACCAAAGTTCTTGACATGGGGTTTAACAAGGGAGGATAGGTTGCCTAGGCTGTTGGAAATCTCTTTGATTTTGTCAGGGGGGCCAAATAGGACAATCTCAGTCTTACTCTCTTTCAGCTGCAAGAAAGTTTGAGCCATCCAGCACTTGATGTCCTCAAGGTGGTCAATCAGACTGTTAAGACTGCAACGGTTCTCTGGATTCAGGGGAAGATAAAGCTGTGTGTCATCTGCATAGGAATGGTAGGAAATGTTATGCTTTTGCATAACTTGACCAAGGGGAAGCATGTAAACAGAAAATAGAATGGGACCTAGGATGGAACCTTGAGGGACCCCACAGGTGAGACTAGCTGGGGGAGAGGACAAATTGCCTATATTGACTGAAAAACTTCTATTGCTAAGGTAGGATTTGAACCAGGTTAAAGCAGTGTCACCAACACCAACCCCGTACTGGAGGCGATCAGTTAAGATGTCATGATCTGGAGTGTCAATTGCTGCACTGAGGTCAAGCATGATCAGGACAGCACAGTCCCCAGAGTCGATAGAGAGGAGCAGGTCATTTGACACCTTCAACAAGGCTGACTGTGCTATGATGTGCCCTAAAGCCTGACTGAAATTTATCCAGGATGTTATTTTGGTATAAGTAGGACAGAAACTGACCGCTAATTACCTTTTCAAGAACCTTTGACAGGAAGGGAAGTTTAGAGATAGGTCTGTAATTATTAGGCACGGTGGGATCTAGGTTGGGTTTTTCAGGAGGGGCTGGACCGAAGCATGCTTGAAGCAGGTTGGAACCGTACCAGTGGCCATAGAGCTGTTAATTATAGCGCAGATGCTAGGGCCGGCTTTGTCCATTACCTCCTCCAACAGAACAGTGGGGACACTATCTAGGGGGCCGGTGGCAGACTTCATAGATGAAACAATGTCTAACAGACAGGGTAATGTGATGGGTTGGAAACAGTCCAAGTGAGATGCACAGGCCAGTGAAATTGCAAGGTCACGGGTCTTAACAGCTAAGATACAATTGCTTGGCAAACATAGCTTAACAGGGTAAGATAATCATTGGGTAACTTAATTTGACAGAAAACAACTTAATCAATGTTTGGAAGAGGAGTGTTTTGCAAAGCCATGGCATTTTGGATGTCTTAAACTTTGCAAGTATGTAAGTATATAGCAACTTAGTTAAGTTGAGTTAAGTACCTTGCTCATGGCATGCTAGTGGTGGTGTTAGTGCTTGGTGGGCTTGACCTCAGGACCTTCTGGTCACCATATAGCAGTTCTACCCACTAGGCCACCACTATCATGTCAAACAATTGTTTCCTGTCAAGCCGCTAATATAAGATAATGTTAGGTATAGATATGTTAGATATAATGTTGCATTGACCTACAGATTAGCTAGTTATATACTTCGGCCCAATCTGGGGCTGAACGATTAATTGATTTCAAATCTAAATCGCGATTTGAGACAATGCAATTAGCAAATCGCAAAGGCTGCGATTTAAATTAGCTTGTCTAATCAGGGTTTAAACGGTCAATGCTTATACAAACGTATGCCATCCTCGTGTGATAGTCATGCTCACCAATCAGAAGTGCCGTGCTTTTCATGTACAAGTCATGCATACCAGTCAGAAGTGGCCTAATGCGACTACGTATACGCCCACCAACAACAAGGACACGAAACCCAAGGAAAAAAAGTGTAAATTTAGCGTCTTTCGCTACATTTAGTGATTTTTCAGACCCTCCTACTGTCTTTATTTATAAAAGACAAATAGCACAAATCTAGCTGCCTATTCAGACCATCAAGGAAAAAGTGAGAAATCTTTACAAATCTATTAAACTGTCATTTATTCCCATGCATTCTGCTCAGAGTAATCGCAGGTTAGAGCCGGCAGCTTTCTCTCCTTCGCTTCATCTCTTACAGCGTGCATGAGCAGCCGGTGTTTCAGGCAGGAAGTCGTTTACAGAAAGGTCCTATTTTCTAGATTTGTTTTATTACTGTATTTAACTTAATTAACAGTGACTGCTGTTGAGATAATTGTTCTACGTTTGATTGTTCTACGTTCTATGCCAATATTTAAAAAAATACTTATTCATTGTTGAAATCAATGAATATCTTTTCAGTTCTCATCCTTGCACTAAAATATAGTGCAGGTAATATTTTTTGATGGACTCTCAGGTGGTAATGCTCCATCACATGTTTTAAATATATTGGACTGAAGCTTATACTTTAAAAAAAATAAAAAAATATCGCAAATCATCGCAATCGCAATATCTGTCAGAAAAATTGCAATTAGATATGTTCCCCAAATTGTTCAGTCCTAGCCCAATCCCAAGTGCTTATTTTACACCCCTTGGCCCTAATCCTTTTTGCTTTTTGACTTTCCCCTCGAAACAAAGTCACAAGGGGTAGGGGTGAAAATCTGACCCTATGAATTGGGACAACTCCTCATGATCCTCATACTTCGTCAGTAGTCGTGGAAGGCATTGATTTGACATAATAGACGTGAAAAAAACCTAATCAACAGTTTGTTGCTGGACATTTCGAATCTCACAACCGTCTTCTTGCGTGGGCATCCTTTTTCAGTTGTCAGCAGCCAATCGGAAAAGGAAGACAGCTTGCTTAACGCCTGGGAATGCTGGTGGATCAGTTTGAGGTTTGTATGATAAGACTGCAAACAAGTTGTAGTTAGCTAGTTAGCTTATACATATGCTAGCTAGCTAGTATAGTGACTTGGTAACTAACGTTAATGTTGGGTCAATCCGTTTGTGATGCACACGTAATGACAAATTAACGACCGTTAACTTTATTGATTTGTGGGATGAACCGTATGCAAGTCGCAGGATAGAATACCATACACATGCATTGTGTGAGACTATTAACATGTTTGTGCCAAATGAGTTTGGTTTCCTAAAGTTTTACCTCATGAAAGTCCTAACAATTCTGACCAAATTATGTGAAATTATTTATTTCTTTTTTTCCTTGACTGGTCATCTACATCATACCAGGAACAGGATCAATCCCCATCTACACCACAAATAGACAATTAGAAAAGACACACATGCATCAAGAACAGTAGTTTTCACAGGGCAAGACAGAACCCTTCCACAGGTTGCGTCCTTCTGAGTGATGGTAGCTTTCCCCTGTTTAGACACACCAATTTGACTAATCACACTTTACAACGAGCCCATTAATGGACACATAAAAGGTAAGTAAGGAAAGTTTATTTGTATAGCACTTTTCACAGACATAAGTCACAAAGTGCTTTACAAGAGCAAAGTACTTCAGTTATTATCCTTAACATAAGAATCAGTTATTCATGCTCACAATCTGACAGAAACAAAGTATTGCACTATTAGTCCATTGGAATCAGTCAGCTTAATTTTCACTGTTACATTCTTATCGCCTAACATTGTCATATCGATTCAGGTGTAAATGTATTGTGCTTTTTATGTGAATGCACCAACTTTTCATAAAAACAGAGTATAAAAATAAAACGTGCTTCTGAGGTTACTGACGTCTGAATAGTGCAATAACAATATATAATATATATAATATATAATATAACTGCAAGCAGTATATGCGGTGGCTGGCAGTGTGAAAAGAATTGCCGAAAAAAAGAACATTAAGGGGAAAAAAGAAGAAATATTCGTCCATTAACTTTACCGCTTATCCTGTACAGGGTCACGGGGGGGGGGCTGGAGCCTATCCCAGCGGACACAGGGCGAGAGGCGGGGTACACCCCGGACAGGTCGCCAGTCTATCACAGGGCCGACATATAGGGACAGACAACAACTCACACTCACATTCACACCTACGGGCAATTTAGAGTCACCAATTAACCTGCATGTTTTTGGACTGTGGGAGGAAACCCACGCGAACACGGGGAGAACATGCAAACTCCACACAGAAACGCCCTTGGGTCAGGTGGGGATTGAAATATTCAAATTGCATAAAAAATAAAATAAAGAAAAACAAGATAAGACAAACTTTGTTGGAATTGTCATAGCAGTGCATATCATGTTTCTTCAAGTACAAAGATGTCTGCCATGCGCGGTGATGACCCCCAGCTCCAAAATACATTTGGTAATCCGCTAAGAACGTAGAAACCTCTCTTCGTCTGATATGACAAATTTAGTGTTTGAAACCGTACAAATGTCTGCTTTACAATGTTGATTTGACACCTCGTCACATAATCATTATAATAGACTTGCCACCGCCCACATCTCACACAACAAAAGTCACGTTGTAGCCTCTTACCAGCTCTATGAATCTTTTGGTAATAGCAATCATAGATTTAAATCTGACAATGTTTGAAGAAGGTTACTCTATAATGCTGAAGATGTTTTCAGTCACGGTTGCAAAATTATTCTCTCCCAGTGCCACATGAGGGCGGATCCGACACTGTGTCCACTGCTATCTTTTATTAGGTAAAAAAAGAAACAACTAGTGGTAGGCAGGACAAATGCGTTTTTTTTATTTTTTTTTATCAAGTGATTAAAAAGTGAATGCTCAGAATTTGTGTTACTTACTAAACGTTTATTAAAAAAACAAATTTATACATTTTAAATTTTTCAAAAGTGACAGTTTTAGTGTTGTAAAAAAGGTTTTTAATTTTACGGAGTTGATACTTCCGTGTAGCCAAGCGCTGTCTTCAAAAAGCTCAAACCTATTGCCAACTTTGACATTAGTTTACTTCTGTATCATGGGACAAAAAATGGATATGTTGCTACAGATACTTTGCAAAACTCACCGCCTTTACAGTTATATGGGTATTTACCTAAATTAAGACTAAAATATTTAAAATGTGTACTCTGAAAACCGCAAACGTGTCAAACTACACAGCTTTGTTAGGATGCGGACATCTCAGTAAAATGTAGGTCCCGTTGCAAGATCATTGCTCAACATTATTTATACATATCTGCTTATTTAGCCTATAAAGCGGTGATGAACAGGCATATTCTCGTTTTCCTTGCCTCCCCCCACAGTTCTCGCCCAATCGATCTTGCAATAGTCAAAGCTCTCTGCCCAACAAACTCCTGTATTATATTTAATTTGTAATGATGATGATCTGGAATTTTTAGCTGTGGAATTCCACACGACTTTTGGAAGTAGCTGGTCTGCTCATTTCTGCAGTCTGGTCTGCAAACTTAAACATGACAATAAACCATCTGACCAATAAATACAATTTGTTTTCTTAAGCATGCATGAAAAGTCAGTGCGTTAAGTGGCATCTGTGGTCACAAATACTGGGCATGCCACTCAACGCAATCTTTAGTAGACATAAACAAAAGATCCAAAGGAAAGGTCCAACTTTTCCCACGGCAATTGATAGGATACCTCAAACTCTTATCATGCACATTAAGTTCTTTATTAGCAGAAGTATTTTAAATGAAACTTTTTTCAAATCCGCTAGGTACAAGCCTTAAATGAATTACCTTGATACTAAAAATTACCCCGCAACTGTCAAGAATGTAACTAGTTTGGCACAGATAACGTTACCAATGCATCACTTACATTCACATCCAATCGACTGCTAAAGTTTAAATTTAATGTGTTATAGGTCTATGTAATCGTAGCCAAACTGACTAACATAACCATACATAGAACACAAAAATATGTCTGACTTTATGGATTTCAATAAATGCGAATTAATTCTAAACCAAAACAAACCTGCTAGCAAGCTAGAATGACGGTTGTTTTACCGCTGTCCTGAAGAAGTGATGGCACGGAAAACTTTTGAGGGAGCAGATCTTCCTCAAACTAGGATCGATTTAAAAAAAAAAAAAAAAAAAAAAAAAAAAAGAGAATATTCCAAAGGCATTGGACTAGAGTACTAGAACTAGAGTACTGAACTAGAGTACTGAACTAGAGTTGAAAAGTCCCGAGCAATGGTTAGTAGCGACTCAAGTAAAGTATATAGCAGGTATTTTAAATAACAAATTGTTGACTGATTGCTTATTCCACTTAAGGTCACGTCCGGGCAGGGGTTTACTTCAAAATGAATCAAAGTTTGACCGTCAAATTATGGGAACAGGTAGGCAATTTAACTTGAAGACTAGATGCGCCGCAAATCGGTGCCCGTTTTGTACCTAAATATTGTATATTTACAACCACTACGCAAGAGGCGAGTTTTGAAATGACAATATGACGATATTAACAGTAGAAATATGGACAGATTGAAATGTCAGTGTTTTAAGAATATAATCTTAAACCAGTTCGTCAATAGTTAAATGATGATGTTAAATAAAACATATATTTTTTTTTTGTTGAACTGTTTAAAGTTAAGGATTATTTAATGTAAGAACAAAACCTACGCTCTTTGGAAGCTAACTGTGAATTAGCAAGAGCTCTATAGATATCAACCCTTATATGTTGTGAAACTCAGACCAACAAAAACGTTACATTTGGGTCGACTCAAACTGTTTCAAAACGCTATGCAGCGCAATTTTCTTCACCGCTGCATGATTGTGCTTCTGGTATGACTACACTGTAGTTGTTGGGTTTGTCTTACCTACTAGTGGCGTTAATACAAATTTGTGTTAACGCGTTCAAACAAATATGTATTAACGTGCTAAGAACTACTTTCTACTACTACTTGATAATTTACATTCATAATTCAGCTCACACTGCACCAAAATGCATTACTGTATCGACAAGCTTGGTTTTGTGTGTAAAGTAGACCATCTGAGTGTGATATGCAGCGATTTTTTGTTAATTTGGTTTTATGGTCTCGGGGGAGTTAGTTCAAATCCCCAACCAATAAATGACTAAACTTGGCTATTTATAAGAAATTCAGTTTTCAAGGTAAGTTTTTTAAAACTTTAAAGCGTAATGTGAATCATAAGAGAAATATTGTATAGATGTAGGCCTATTATATAAATTGGTCCAATATTGAAGCAGAAAAAATCGAAATGTACAGTACTGTTTTCAATTAAATTCTTTAAACATCAAAAATCCCCAACTTGTTTCTATAGTAGGCCATCTGAGGATGACATACTGTGATTTTGGTGTAATTTGGTCTTACGGCCGCGGAGTTGATTAAAATATATTTATAAAAATTCAGTCTAAGATTTCCATCTGAGATTTTGCACACTTCATGTCATTAATGTTGGGATATTTATATATTTTTCGGATGAGGATTGTTTAATGAACCAGTGAGATATGACAAATTGAATGTACAGTAGTGATTACAGTAATACGTTTTGATGTGCTGTGAGCTCATTTTTAGATATATCAAAAAGATTCTGTACATTTGATGAACTATCCTGTAATTTTGATGTGATTTGGATATGGTGTTTTGGAACTAGACCCTTTGCCACCAGTTTTTACAACTGTATTCCGCTGACGTGCACATACAGCTTGTGTTTTAAGATTTGCATTTCGCTTAAGCAGTCTGGCCAGCAGTTTTTTTTGTTTTGGCATGGCACTCCATGCTGTTTTGCCAACCCCAGATTCTCCAGAAAACACCCCTATTTGTACCCCCCACTTTTGTAGTTGTTACGGCACCGCTGCTAGATTGACGGTGGTGCTTCATCATAATTTAATTGCGGACATATACGATGCCTACTAACGTTTATTTTTTTTGTTTTTTTTTGTTCTCTAAGTTCTATATGTTTACACATGTATTAAATTAATTTAATAAGTAGCCTATTAAAATCACTCAGACAATCCACAATGACAGTAGACCTGTAAGTGGATTGAGGGTCAGCCAAATAGCGCTGTGTAAAACTCTTGCTTTAATAGATGGGAAATGGGAGATATTATGCAGGCATGGTTTATGCGGAATGGACTAATCTATTTTATTACAATGCATTTTATGACAGTGTAACGCAATATCTTCTATTCATCCTAACAGCCAACTGTATTTATTTTCCGAAACAAGATCTAGATCCATAACTAGATCCACCATCGTTATTTCTCCAACACTTTAATAGGGCTACTGTAAAGACGTATTTTATAACTTGTTCCAGATAAGTTTATATCTAACAAGACTGAACGATAAGCTCTACAACCTACAATCTACAGATGGAACATGTACTGCGCTCTCTTCATTTCAGTGCATGGGTGCAAAACACCGATTAAAAAATAATACGAAAATAACACCTGAACCCATCACTTAGCTACATATACACACACTATGTCTCTTATCTTAAAAACCTTGCAAGCTGACATGGCGTAGTGTATGACGTTCCATAAATTATAAGACTTTTATTTAGTGTTGCGTTGCCTTTGGCCCAATCCCAATTGCCTATTTGACACCCATTGGCCCTAACCCTTGGCCCTAGCCCTTCGTTTTGCTTTTCGACTTGCCCCTCGAAACGGAGTCACAAGGGCTAAGAGTTGAAATCTGACCCTACGAATTGGGACAACCCTTGATGATCCTCATACGTCGTCAGTAGTCGTGGAAGGCATTGATTTGACAAAATAGACGCGACAAAAAAAATTAAATACATAAACAGAGTTTGTTGCCGGACATTTCAAATCTCACAATACCGTCTTCTTGCGTTTTTCTTTGTCTGCATCCAATCGGGGGGACGAAATGAATAAGAAGACGGCTATCTTAACGCCTGGGAATGCTGGTAGATCAGTTTGAGGTTTGTATGATAAACTGCGAACAATTTGTGTTGTAGTTAGCCTAGATATACACATGCTAACTAGCAAGTATAGTGACTCGGTAACTGACGTTAATGTTGGGTCAACCCGTTTGTGATACTCACTTAATGAAAAATTATCGACCGTTTACTTGATTGATTTGTGGGATGATCTGTACGCAAGTCTGACAGGATAGAATACCATACACATACATTGTGTGTGACTATCAACGTGTTTTTTTTTTTTTACATGGCGAGACAGAACCCTTCCACAGGTTGCATCCTCCTAGGGTGATGGTAGCTTTCCCTGTTTGGACTCACCAATCTGGGTAATCACACTACAAAGAGCCCATTAATGGACACATTCAGGGTGCTTCAATTATTATCCTTAACATAAGAATCAGTTATTCATGCTCACAAACATTCTGACAGAAAGAAAATATTGCACTTTATTAGTCCACATGGGCATTAGTCAGCTTCATTTTCACGTTTACACTCTTATCACCCAACAACATTGTCATGTCGATTCAGGTATAAAGGTATTGTGCGGTTTATGTGAATGTACCAAAATGTCATAAAAACAAAGTATACAAGTAAAATGTGTGCTTCTGAAGTTAGACATCTGAATACTGCAATCACAACGTAAACAAATCAGCCATCACACAAACAGGAACTTGTGTGATGCAAGGGGAAAAAAATTACACAACACAACCAAGCAAACATGAAATTAAGTGTTTGGCATTTGATCACTTAGTTGCTCAACCCGGCCTAAGAACCGCTCTGTTTACGCCTCACTCTCTCCTCATGGTGCTTCTGCTCTTTAGCACTTTCCAGTGTTAGAAAATCCACCATACAATTTGTTTTCCTCTTATTATTTTTTGGTGTAGGGGTTGGGGGTCTTGGGGTAGAAATGGGAGAGGCTGCCACGAAGAAGATGTGCCCAAAGTGGAAGGTTCGGGCTCTTGTGTCAGCACTCATTGTGAGCTACACAATATCCTGAAAGAAAACTAAATATATGAGAATTAATTATATGCCAGAACTGGATGATATGGCCATGTGTTACGTATAACTATGTTAACTTAATTTCTGCAAAACAAGGATGTGTCCATTCTCATATCTAAAGATCAATAATAAAAAAAACGCCAGGCTGTTTGTTCAGATTGATCAGATTTAAAACAAAACAATGCCGTTGCTTGAGAACTAAATTATAAGGGTGACAAGCCCAGATTATCAAAATAACAGGTGTGTTTATTTTATTGCATGGAGGACAGGTGAATCATACTGAAAATAGCATGTGTTCAGGTGGGGTTTTTCCTAGATTTACCTCCCTTCAATTGGATTAACGGTATTATCACCATGACATTTGCCATTTATCTAATGGAAGTAGAAAAGCATGAAAGCTCACGATTAGTTCAAAACTTAGGTTTCACGCTATCAATGGCTCAAACAAGTTATCAAATAAAGAACAACAATGCTTCATAACATAATCGGGCCACTTCATCATGATGCAAAAGCAGTGCTCTGTAATGTGTAAGCTAGCAATCGGTCCTACCCTGCCAGTCTGCACTGACGTTAGAGGAGCAGAAACAAGCGCAGCAACTTCGCTGCTGGACTTGAGTTAATTTCGTGCATATTTCATATCGATATGCCATCATAGTGGGGAAGTACGACGTGGAAATATGCACAAATCAGCCTCTGTTGAAACGTTAGCCAACTAGCTAGAAACAATAGCAAACTAGTGATCTTTTTGTTATGCTTGTTATAAAGAAAATATCAATAATAAATTGAAACGATATTACGAATGATATTAACTATCGTAATTTTTTACTCTTTATTAGCAAAGAAAATACTTACATTTGTGGTTTTCTTTTTTTACCAGTGAAGTATGCCTCCATCTTGCCGGTGATTTGCATGGCTTTCTGGGAGATTTCTTATAACCCTTGTTTTCAGGTGTGCCTTTGGAAAATCTCGGTTTCGAGGGCTACTTAGCCCTTCCCCTAACCCTTAGCCCTCGATCACAAGGGAATTGGGACAACACTAGCCCTACACGTGAACCCGCAAAACGAAGGGTTAGGGCCAAGGGGTGTAAAATAGGCAATTGGGATTGGGCCTTTGTCGTCTTTTACGAATTGTTAGTTCACTACACAGTGTTGACAGTCAATGCGGCATGCCTTGTGGTTTGCATTGACTATTGTAAGCAGTTATTATTTCAATAACACACACTTCTAGATTTGCTACATTGCTGGTGAACATGAAACACCATGCAATTGCCGTTCATTACAGCAGGAGAGGGGAAGCGTCTATCTCTAGGTGCTAATGCTAACTAGAAATTAGCTAACTCACTCTGGAATAATTAGCGATAGAGTGACACCATCACATATACTCAGGCACATTCGTGCAGATGTCCTGAACTGTTAGCGCGGTGTTTGTTATTTGAGTTAGCTATCCCACTTCTGACACCCATAATGAAGGACCAAGATGAATCATACCCTTGTGTATACTGCCAAATCATACCATTGTGTATACTGCCATCTAGTGACCACAATAAAATGTTGACGAACATATACATGTATACATTTTATTGCAGTCACTGGATGACAGTATACACAAGGGTATGATTCATTTTGGTCCTTCATTCCAGCTCCCCTCAAGTCTTACCCTCCTCCCATTCATTGTCTATGGGCAAATTAAGCGTGTAAAAGAGGCAATTAAAAAATAACTAGTAGACAGATTAATTAGCTGTGTACAAGCGCAGTCCGTGGCATTCGACCTGACATTTTGGCATTGCATTGGAAGTGAAATGCACCATGGTTAGGTGTCGAAAATTGGGATAATACTAATAATAGTAATAATAAAACTTAAGAATAACAGTATATGATTGCGTCTTACGAGGCAATCACAATCACCGGACGGAGTCATTCATTGATGTAGTTAACAAGCCAAGATAGTCAGTATAGCCTACCAACATAACAACTTGCAATTACATAACGTCAACGCTAGATGGTGGTATATGCCCGTGAAATCTCTCCCCCAGTCAAAATCCTCTCCCCATTCATTTCAATGGGGCCAAAAACCGATTAAAAATAATAATAAAAAATACATCACGTGAACTGATCACTTAGCTGTATGTAAGCGCAACAGACTGTAATACCCAAGACATGTGAGCATTGGCATGGAATTGTTTGGGTCAAAACTGTGGGCGTAGTTCAGGCGCCAAAGAAAGGCCTAATAATAATAACTACAAAATGCATTTCCCTGAGCCGATGCGATGCGTCGTAGTTATTGGACTGACGGCCTTAGTGCGCAAAACATGCCACTGCAGCACAAGTGGACTACAGTCCAGACTCTGTTTGTTGACTGGATTGCTTTTTGGTGTTAGATTGTGCTGCAGATTGTTAGTGCCACTTCATTATAATCTAATGGCGGACATATACAATGACATAGTACTGTTGTTTGGTTTAATATAGGTTGGGCTTCCACTGACAATGCATTCAATATAGCCCTGCAACAGTTCAAGCTCGAGCACTAAGGTTTGGGTTCAAATTATCAATAGGCAATTTGCAGCGATTTGGGAGGTAGTCATTAATGAGTACAGTGTTCAAAGTCACGGTTGCCCCCCCCAAAAAAGAATTTTAAGTACCTCACTGTAGTTAGGTTCTACTCTACCATACATACGTAAAAGCGACTTGAGGGGTAAACATTAATGAGTAGTGTTCATAGAACCCTCCCCAGAAAAAAATCCAAGAACCTCATGGAATATTATGCAAATGTATAACTTCAATATCCAACCAGGACAGCTGTAATGGTGACTACGTTTCTTGATTTGGGTTATTGTGTTGGACCTTTTAGCATTAACTCCTAGGTTAGAGCCGTATTATATAACTTGCTCCAGATAAGTTTTTATCTAACAAGACTGAACTGAAGTTGTTATGTTAGTAGGCTATGCTGACTGTCTTGGCTAGGCCTAATGAATGAATCCATTTGGTTATTTGACATGTAAACATGGCGTCAGAATTGGGATAGCTAACTCATAAATAACAAAAACACTGCGCCAACAGTTCAGGACATCTGCACGAATGCGCCTGTGAGTATATGTGACAGCGTCACCGTATCGCTAATTATTCCATAGTGAGTTAGCCAGTTTCTAGTTAGCATTAGCAACTAGCCATGGATAGACTCTTTCCCTCTCCAGCTGTAATGAACGACAATTGCATGGTGTTTCATGTTCACTAGCAATGTAGCAAATCAAGAAGTGAGTTTTATTGAAATAATAACTTCTTACAATAGTCAATGCAAGTCAATGCATACAAGGCATGCCGCATTGACTGTCAACACTGTGTAGTGAACTAATAATTCGTAAAAGATGACAAAGGCAACGCAACACTACATTAAAGTGATTAAGTAAATTTTTTGTTATTTTTTGTGTTTTAATTATATTCTATTTTTTACTGTTACTTTTATTGTAAAGCACCTTTTGTAACCCTGTTTTGAAATGCGCTATATAAATAAAGTTTATTATTATTCTTGGAACCTATGGGATTTTCCCAACGTCAAATGATAAGTCATTGTTAAAGGCATAGAGAGGTAAAAGTTCAGGGCAACTCGATTTCGCGGGTCTCAAAATGAAGCTGATAATGTTTGGAAACGTGTTACGTGCATTTGAGGAAAATCCAAAGATATATATTTTACGAGAATCACCCTTTTGTGTGGGGTGGTCTGGTCTTCCCTATATACTATAGTATAGTCAAGTTTACATCAGGAGTGCCTCGTAAACGTTAGCTGCAGGGGCGTCACTTTCACAGGAACACAGTTTTATTGACGTAAATAAATGAATAAATAAGTTGATAATTATGTAGCTTTTTACGTTGAAATTTCCTTCCTTGAAATTTCCTAACTCATAGTTTCTTATCAATGTTTAGGTTGACATGGTGATAATTCCAGATCTGATTTTATGTCTGCAGCACTGTCCACTTGTGATACCATCGGTAGATGCCTTAAAACGAAGGTTGAGCTAATACGAGGACGTAGGGTGGACTGGGGACGGTGGCAACACTTTTTGCATTTCTCTGTTACTCTGAGACTAATTGACACAGACCAGCCAAACATATTAAACTTATATCTTTCTTCTAATTAGCCATACAATTTAAAGATGAATACATATGACATAGTTCACAATATTTATATGAATGGAAGAAGTCAGATGTTGCAACTGGCCCCAAGTGGGCGTTTACACTTGTGTTCAGTTCAGCGCTGTCCACCAACACACGAGGACATTGTAGTGCTGCAGTGGTTTTTTTAGGGGGCTGGCTACCCGCACTGCCTGGTTGCTGATGGTGAAAACGCAGTCACATCTGCATTTTCTCGTGGAAATGCATTTCTAGTTACCAGAATCATATTGTAGACATAAAGTAGTTTATGGGAAATGGGCGATATTATGAAGACACTGTTTAAGCGGAATAGATAAAAATCTAATAATCTATTTTATTAGAATGCATTTTATGACAATGTAATGCAATGTCTTATATTCATTCTAACAGCTAAATGTATTCCCAAAACAAGATCTAGATCCATAACGAGATCCACCATCGTTATTTCTCAAACACTTCAATAGGGCTACTGTAAACACGTATTATATAACTTGTTCCAGATAAGCGTAATGCCACTGTGTTGCATTATTAGAAGTGCGTTATTGTTTGAGTCACATAGCCTTTACGTCCGACAGCAAGAAGCTGTAGTTTGATTATACTGACTGAATTCATGCCTGCAGTTATTTTATGAAAATTGTATGTTTGTGTAGTCAAAAAAAAATTGAGGGTGGTGGGGGTGGTTACTGGTACTCCGGTAGGCATACTTGATAAAATAGTAGAAAATAATAGAAATAATGTGAAGAAGACAACAAATACTTTTATATGGCAGGGACTCACTGTGTAGACATGTGTTTTCCTCTGGGTTAATGCAGTAATTTTTTTGTAAATAATATAATAATAACAATAGCAATAATATAATAATAACAATAGCAATAATATTATCTTGTGTCCTAAAGTTACTAGAAGGGCACTTATAAATCCCTTGCATTATTATTAAAATAAGTGGTTATGTGAATAGTCTACATTAAATAGCCTTCTGCTGGCAATGGAAGCATTACAAGTTGCTAGCTTGACATTTCTGCGTGCTATTGAAAATGAAATGTTATTGTGGTACTGGTAGCTACTAGCTACATGAATGTTTAATCGTCAAATCAGTTGCCGAGATGCAAATCAAATGCCTTGTGTCAAAAGATTTGGAGAACCATTGCACTATGCTAGACTAGCTAGCTGGATAATTAGAGCCCACTACACCAACCTGAGCTTGTGGATGAGACACTGGACTGGCACTCTCACGTCCTGACTCATCTTCTGCTGAAGCAACTTTTCCTCCTCCAACTCCTCTAGCCTTGCTCTCGCCTTGTTGACTCACTGTCCGTTTTCTTTTTTTAAAAGCATTATATCCATCGTGTTGATTGTTGTCCTTCTGAATTCGTTAGCTAGCTAGATGCCGAAATGACAAGCACTGTAACCAGGGCGCTCTCACTCTCATTCTCTTGCTCAAACAAAATGCGCGCCTGCCAAGTAATGTGAAGTAGATCTGGGCCTTGACTTACACACACAGGACATAACGTACTTGCGTTTTTGATCAACACTATCATTATTTATACAAGTTTGGAATGACAAGCAGGAAAAGACAACTCAGCCAGCTAATCATCTTTAAACCTTGAGGCGTGTTGGTTCTTTATGAAGTCTCTTTCTTATACTCCGTCAGACAGTTTTTGTCTTTTTGCAGAAAAATACCAAGGAGGCGGATTGGCCGCCTTTTGGGAGTGCCGCTCTAGGCAGCTGCCTAGTTCGCCTATAGGCAGCCCAGGCTGCAGTTAATAAGCCAAGACAGTCAGTATAGCCTAACATAACAACTTGCTAATAATCGTAATAATAAAACTTAAGAATAACAGTATATGATTGCGTCTTACGAGGCAATCACAATAACCGGACGGAGTCATTGATTGATGTACCAAGCCAAGACAGTCAGTATAGCCTACTAACATAACAACTTGCAATTACATAACATCAACGCTAGATGGTGGTATATGCCCGTGAAATCTGTCTCCCAGTCAAAACCATTTCCCATTCATTTCAATGGGGCCAAAAACCGATTAAAAATAATTATAAAAAATATAGTAGTTAAGGCGCCAAAAATAGGCCTAATATTAATATGACTTACCGAGAACAAGATGTGATGCTTCATCACATTATAAAAATGGTACTGGTATCATGGATCAGGCTTGTTATACTAGCTTGTTGGGTATGTGGCTAAATAAATAATAGGTTGCATTTTGGCGAGAATCGAGAGAAGTTAGCAGGCTAACTCAGTAAGCTAGCCAACAGTGTTTACTTTCTTCACTGGGATAGAGGAGACAGCGAAAAAGAGAACGAGATGGCGATAGAGGAAGAATAGATAGAAGAGCTGGTATTTATAGGTGTTTCCTCTTTGGCAGTATCTTTATCTTTGAAATATATAAATTCTTGCTCAAATATCATAATGTATGTCAATTTAAATAGATTTGATGACATACATTGTGGGCAAACTATAATAAACACCAGTTTTCTGTAAACATTAATCATGCTATTATCAAATGATGGTAGTGTCAGATGTTGCTGCTGACGTGTTTCTAAGTTTTACAATCTCCATAGAGATGCAACTGAAAAGGTAATTTAGAATAAAAAAACTTCACAATATTTATAAAAAAACTTTTTGGAGAAACAGGAGGGGAAATAGAGAGAATGAGACAGGCAGAGTGTGAGAATAGGAGAGCGAGAGAGCAGGTTCTTCCAAGGAGAGAGACTAGAGAAGATAGCGAGATAAAGGGAATTAAATCTCTTATCTAGTCAAGGCACAGTGACTAAACTAGAGTTATGATTATTAAATATGATCTATAGAAGTTAACACAAACATTCTTTTTAGTTTTGCACTTTCAATCATTGTATAGTAACTGAAGGGAAAGGTGTGTCACTGGTGGAACCGTTTACAGCTCAAAGTGGCGCTGAAGTCTTTAAAATATATTGAAAGGGTCTTAAAAAAAGTCTGAAAACGTATTGAATTTAACCTCTGGATTCCTGCATATACCCTGTAATAGAGGTGTGGAAATTTCTCGATTCTTAGATGCATCGTAATGTGGACGACTGCTGCTACAAAACAGCTGGATGGACAATAAAGTTATTATGGTTACCAAAGTCTATTGTTTTGAGAACATTAGGCTAACATTACTTCTGTAACACCTGCTGTTCTAGGAGTGAGCTCGGCATTTACCCCCTTCTCAAGTGACAATTTTGCTACTGTAATAAGCGTTTCGTTTTTACTACAATCAGAAGTAACAGCAAAATTTTTGCTAAATGTCTACACGGTTGTCTCGTGTTCCATTTCAAGTCCAAAAACAAATTGTTTAATTATATCATGACAGCCTCACAATTGAACAATGGAACTTTGGCTCAGGAGCGCAAATTATGATGGAATCGTCTACAAAATGAAAGCGTTAGTAGTTACGAGTAGTCCCAGAACCCTAACCTCAGTAACGTTATACAAGTGGAATTTGGAATAATGCTATACAAGTACGCTAGCTAACGTTAGACTCCATGGGAATAACGTTAACATACCACATCCAAGTTGTGATGGCTAGCATTCGCTAAATCAAAACAAATATTTTTTTTTGCTTTTGACAACAATTTCATAACAGCAGTGGTTGAATGCATTGTAGGGGAAACCCTTATCTGATTGGCTGCTAGTATTATTATTTTTAAAGTAGCCACGTGCAGTAATATAGAAAATTGAGAATGCAGGTGAGATGCATTGAGAATCGCTGTGCATTCCAATTGTTAACAGGGAATCGTAATCGAATTGTGAGACCAGTGAAGATGCACACCTCTTTATTAATGTATGTTGTGGGGTAAATGAATATCCGTTCTGACACGGACTGAGGCTCGCACATATTTCTTAGCTACAACTATAAAGTATTTTAAAATACTTCGTATTTGTAGCTAACTTAAGGATTTAGAAATTGTGACACGTTCATCGTTGGCTGAGCACATCCATGTTTGTTAACGTTTTCACGAATCAATGCAATCTGGGTCAAAGATTCTCTACTGAAACTTATTTCAGGGACATAGTAATGCCTGAGCGTGAAACACCCCCAATAATTTAAGAATACAAAAATTATAATTAACAAAATGGACATTCCGATCATTCATTATAGTTACTAGAGGCAGTTTATCTGTAAGAGATGGTTTTGGCGCCCCCTACCGTTTGCTTGGTGTAATTATTTTCCCTAACCATCAAAGACATGCAGACATGCTCGTGGTTACTGCATATCGCTAGCATGATCAACGACTATCTACTACTAAGGATCTACTAAGGTTATCTCTTCCTGATGTAGTGATGCACTAAATATTTAGATTTCAAGAGGACTGATCTGAACCGTGACTTTTTTTCATCCTGTTGTGGACATTACAGTGTGCTATCAGAAGAAATTTATTGATAATCCTAAAATCTAAAAGATTTTCTTAAAAGCACTCAAATAATGAGATCGTTGATCGAAAACGTATGTTTTGGGTCCTCTGTGTTTCATTCAAGCAGCAGACTTCACACTACTTGGCACGCGCACAATTTGTTTACGAAGAGTGAGAGAGTTAGAGAGAGAGAGAGAGAGAGAGAGAGCGCACCATTTACATTGCTTGTCATTGTTGGCATCTGGCGGTAGCTATTTAGCTAATTCACTAATATAGAATATACAGCACTCATTGGATCGGTTCGCAGCCGAGTGAAGTGGCTGGGATGAGGATCAGCACCTCCAAATCTGAGGCCATGGTTCTCAGCAGGAAACCGATGGATTGTCTACTCCAAGTAGGGAATGAGTCTTTACCCCAAGTGAAGGAGTTCAAGTATCTCGGGGTCTTGTTCTCGAGTGAGGGGAAAATGGAACGAGAGATGGGCCGGAGAATTGGAGCAGCGGGTGCGGTGTTGCAGTCGCTTTATCGCACCGTTGTGACGAAGAGAGAGCTGAGCCAGAAGGCAAGGCTCTCAATCTACCGGTCTATCTTCGTTCCTACTCTGACCTATGGTCATGAAGGGTGGGTCATGACCGAAAGAACGAGATCGCGGATACAAGCGGCGGAAATGAGTTTCCTCCGGAGGGTGGCTGGCATCTCCCTTAGGGATAGGGTGAGAAGTTCAGCCATTCGTGAGGGACTCGGAGTAGAGCCGCTACTTCTTTGCGTAGAAAGGAGCCAGTTGAGGTGGTTCGGGCATCTAGTAAGGATGCCACCTGGCCGCCTCCCTAGGGAGGTGTTCCAGGCACGTCCAGCTGGGCGGAGGCCGTGGGGCAGACCTAGGACCAGGTGGAGGGATTATATCTCCACACTGGCCTGGGAACGCCTTGGAATCCCCCAGTCAGAGCTGGTTAATGTGGCCCGGGAAAGGGAAGTTTGGGATGCCCTGCTGGAACTGCTACCTCCGCGACCCGACCCCGGACAAAGCGGATGAAGATGATGATGACTAATATAGAAAAAAAGTATTTAAAGATTTCTGGCATTGGCTAAGCCCCCAATGTTTCAAGATGCAGAACAACGGCTCTACTGTCAAATTTACCAGACTTTTGATAATGAACTGGTCGTCAATAACTGCGTTGAGTGCGCTCAGTGGTGCCGGCGTGTAAGAAATAGTTCTTGAAAAACACTGTGCGCTCGTAAGAGAAACAGAGACAGAAGGAAGACGAGACGGTGCCTATTTGTTAGCGCGGTCTACACAGTCTACATTTGTAACACAGGTCTTTACCCCTAAAAACTTTATAAACTGTCGCCTACGTTGGTGCTCAGACTTAAAAGAATTTTTTTTTAAAAAGGCCGCGCATACAATGGCATTTTCACAGTAAGATATACTTTCGACGATACAAAATGTTATTTTGAAGAAAAAAAAATGTACTATACCCTTTCTTCTCTTTAAAAAAAAAATTAAATTTTTAGGACATGCACTATTTAGCTAACGCCTAGCCTGTTTAGCTAAAGACTTTCAGACTTTGCTGAGCTGGAAACAACATTCATGCAAGTCATGGCAAAAGATACATTTTACCTTTAATTTGGCTTCTTTTGTAAAACAATTACATACATCCAACGGCATTTAAAAAATATATTACGACGCTGTTGAATTATACTTTGATGTCTAGTAGGGTTGTGCCGATTTCCAGTTTAACTAAACCCCTGTGTGAAAAAATACAGGAGGTGTGAAATTCCAAACTGTGAACTGTAATAAAATGCAAAAAATTAAGCGCCAAAGCTTTAAGCCGCTGGATGAGAAAGATCAGTCAAGATCTCTTTAGTTAAAAATCTACTCTTATTGTGTCCATTGAGGTTTGTTGATACGATTGATGAATCGATGCATTGATCCATCGTCCCAGCCCTCATACATATACACCTACACACACACACACACACACACACACACACACACACACACACACACACACACACACGTCTTTACTCGTCTGCCATAATAATGTAATGTCTGTGGGGGCTTTCCACAGCAAATATTCATGTATGCGAATATGTGCGAATAATTAATCAGAGTATCATGTAATACATTTTATTTTATAGATTGACAGCCCTTAAAATAGTGCTATGTCATCAAAATCACTTTATTTTAAATGTCTTATTCGAAATTTTGCCAAAAAGAAACACTTTGCACGATCCAGATCAAATCTTCGACTGAACTGCAGGCTGGAGCGGAGAGGATCCTTAGACAGAGAGTTATGTTGAGAGAGGGTAAAAATGTAAATAGTTCAATATGTGTAACATAATGGAGTCTACCCCATTTTTCCAGTATTAGTAACACTTGTGGGCAAATGGAAAAAGGTTGTGTATATGTAGATTCCATATTTTTTCCATTTCTATAAAATAAATTATCAACTTACGTTTAACTTACGTTTTTCCTTGTTTTGTGATTTATGACATTATAATTGTGTTATACTGCACAAAATATATATTTAATTATCCAATCTTCTGGCCTTGATTGTACTGTTTCCATAGAGGTGCAGGACTTGCATGTGCAGTGGAAAATAAGTCCACAGTGAGTAAAAATGTGACAGGTGTAAAAAAACACCCAGAAATGGCTTGGGGCTCAGAGGGTTATTATTATTATTATTATTATTATTATTATTATTATTCATACAGTTTGGGGCCAGTTTAGGGCTGAAACAACAAATTTATGAAATCGATAAAATTCGATTATAAAATGAGGTTGCAACAAACTTCCTCCATTCTGTATTTGAAGATGGGAGCGAGAACCTCTTTCGATTTATTATTTAAAATTGTTCATCCAAAAAATTGTGATCATATTCACCAGTACGATATATCGCCCGGCACTTAATGTTTGCATACTGTTCGTGTTTTTTTATACAATTCTTATTATCATTATTATGCCTTACTGGAAAGTTTTAATGTTCCAAAACTGGAGAGTGCAGGGAAGCAGTAGACTACTTTTGCTCTTCTTAGTCTTGTGTAATCGCTAACCAGTCTCTTGCTCGCAAGGCACTACTCCACCGCCGCTTTTCAAAGTTTACTGATTGACATGTTAAGATTTAAATTGAATTTTGAGCTGGAATAAATTAAGCGCCGTGTGAAACAACTATAGAACAACTGGGCAACGTTCTATAGTTGTTTCACACGGCGCTTAATTTATTCCAGCTCAAAATTCAATTTAAATCTTAACATATATAAAAAAATCTGATTACCCACACTTGTTTGGTCAAGTGAAGTCTGCCGTGCGTTATTTGTAATGGACACCTAATGAGGGGCACCTATCCAAAGATTTCTTAGAATTATCAGAAAATTTTTGATTTTTTTATAAATGTTTTGTATTTTTCAGGACCACGTTTTCCTGGAGATAAAGAAACCTTCTCACCGTGACCAAGCACTTACTCCAGGTTAGTTGATATATCGTTGTTTTTGGCTGGAATATTCCAATAGAATACATAATGTGTAATATCAATACACTTGATATGTCTGTGCTTTAAGCAAGGCTTTAAAGGGATTTGAAATCGAGAAGTCTAAGTGATGGAAATGTTTTTTTTTTTTTTTTTAAATCAAAGATAATATATTATCTGTTATCAGGGTTCAAAATTAACACCGGCCACCAGCCACGGGGGTAGATTTGATGTTTGACAAGTACATCTCTGAAGACTAAGACACACTAGCGGATAAATGTTTGTACGACAATTGTATAAAAAAACTATCCGTACAGTCTTTACTTAGTTTTGCCTCATGTACACTCGCGCTGTCACTGTCCTCTGCATTGTGTGTCGGAGTTTGACACATACACACACATACTTGAGCTACTGTATACTCACTATGCCCACTGTGTCCCTCTGGTTGATTCAACCTAGAATTCAACCTAGCATCAACTCTAAACAATCACTTGCCATCGATCTGTTGCTAGCTACCAGTAATTTAGTGAAAATTGCTGTATTCCAATTCCAAATTCCACCCGTATAACGTCCCTGATGATAGGGCTCTGGGATTACTTGTTTAAAGTTACCAGCAACGTTATTATTTTGCCGACGATTACAACACAGTTGAACGTTTACGGTTAGCTCCTGATTGTTATATTTTCTTTAGGCTAACATAATATTAGCATTTAGCAAGGCCAATACTGCCGTAACTGTGACGTACTTAAACAATTTGCTTTTGGATTTGTTTTGGAACATGAGACCAATTTATGAATGGTTATGTGGTTGATTTTTTCCTCTACCTGTCCCCTTAGCCGGTGAGTCAAAAAGTAAATTTCGGACACTGTCTGTAATATAAAGTCAGTTTCAAGGCTAACAAGGTTGCTATATGTAGTAATAGCAAATAGCAAAACAACATAAAATATAACTGCAATCGGTGTATGCGGTGACCGACTACGTAAAAAGAATTACAGAAAACAAGAACATTAAGGTGAATTTATTTGTTTTTATAAAAATAGCACAAAAAAGACATTTGGTTGGAATAGTCTTAACTCTCCGCAAATGGAGGAGGTTGCACACCCACCAAGCTACACCACCTTCAGTATCCTTAAGATGATGTGCAAAATTCAAAACATAATCTGTTGCCAAACTATTCGCACCACCAGAACTCCATATCAAAAAAATATCGGACAGTGCTCTATTTTTTTTTATACTTGTGAAAAGCGGCAAGCCAGTCAGAGCAAAGCGGCAAGCCAGTCAGAGCAAAGCGGCAATCCAACAGAAACATTTGAGAAAGTATTATTGCTATGATCTTTAATGGTTAGTGTAAGTATTTATGAAGTGAAGAAGTTATGAAAACTGGGGAAATGGCTGTAAATAGTCATGTTTCTTCCAGTACAAAGACAAATATATGTCAGCCATGCCTGGTGACGACTCCGAGCTCCAAAATAAATTGCCACCGTGTAGCGCGCGCTCACACGCACAGGCTTTCTGAGAACTTGGCAGCCCTGATTAGAAGTTATGAAAGTGGGGAAATGGCTGTAAATAGTCATGTTTCTTCAAGTACAAAGACGAATGCATGTCTGCTATCGTGCGAAAATGTGTCCGGCTGCGAAATACTGTCCGGGTTGCGTTATTGTTCCCTACAATGTTGAAAATTGCTACATTCACAGTTTCGCGGGCTAAAGGGCTCGCGCCAGCATCATTCATGAGCTAGGCAACAAAATGTCATGTTTTTACTAGGGTTGACCCGAAAGCTTCGAGGCTTCGATCGTTGCCGTTGAAATCAATTTCCAAATCAGAATTCGAAGGCTGCTTTTTTTATTGTTATTTATTGTTATTGTCCAAATAGCACATAAAAATAGTAGGCCTTGTCCAATATTATTAATTATGCATCAGCATTAATTATTATTTGACAACCTTAGCATAGTGTTGTGCCTCTGCTCTCATGTGATCTAACCATTACCAGCACTGAAACTGGTAGTTAGACCACATGACAGGCTTACAAGTAGACTAGCAAAAATGTTGGCGTAGGCTACAATCTTTCTAGTATTTTTTCATTTATGTATAGGCCTGTGAGCAAGTTCGTTTTTATTTGTTTCTATAATAAGCCCATATTTTCTTTGATTATTGCCAGGGCTGCCAACTTTTCCGAAAACCTCTGCGTGATCATGAGACGAGTACAGTATTGTGCTGTTGCTTGGGGTCGTCACCGCACGTGTCAGACATTTATTCGTCTTTGTACTTGAAGAAACATGACTATTTACAGCCATTTTCCAAGTTTCATGACTTCTAATTCTTACACCAACCAATACAAAACAAGAAATGCATTTCCACGAGAAAACACGTATGTGATTGCGTTTCCACCATCAGCGACCAGGCAGTGCAGTGGCCAGCCCCCTAAAATAACCGCTGCAGCACTACTATGTCCTCGTGTGTTAGTGGACAGCGCTGAACTGAACACAAGTGTAAACGCCCACTCAGGGTTGGGGATAGTTGAAACATCTGACCGTTTCCATTCATATAAATTTGTGAACTATATGTCATCTTTAAATTGTTTGGGTAATTAGAAGACAGATATAAGTTTAATGAGAAATGCAAGAAGTGTTGCAACCATCCCCAGTCTCCCCTACGTCCTTGTGTTTGCTCAACCTTTGTTTTAAGGGATCAGCGATACCACAGATTTTGTTTTCTATCCGATAGCACACGATATTATGTCAAGTATCGTGATACCTATGACAATTTTGACTTTTGAAAGTCTTATTGTGTACATAAAAAGGAGATAGTTTTGTGATTTCTGCTGTTAAAATAGGTAAATGAGGTCAAGAAAATATATTTGAGTCTTTACATCAGAAAGGCCTGGCTCTTTTTGTGGCACTGGCGCAAGCCACTAGCTAAACCCAGATAAACCAGCTTCAATACTGCCCCCAGCTGGTGGCAAGCCACTGGCTTTTGGCAATTGTCAGACAAACCAGCCTCAATACTGTCGCACAAGCCAGTCGCTCTGGACGCAACAAAGTGTGGAGATAGGTGTGGTATCGCGAGACTATGCTGCCCCTGGTGCGAGCGCGTAGGGTATAAATAGTATTGTTATAAATAGTATTTAATTGGATATTATCATTTTGCTAAAATTAGTTTTTCAGCGATCGTGTAATGTTTGGTTATTATTAGCTAAGGGTTGATATCGATTCATTTAGATATTTCTAGTGATGTTAACGTTTAAAATTTTTGTGCCAAGCTTTATTGCTCTCAAACGCACTATTAATGTAGCTAAGTTAACGTAACGTTACTAACTTTACTAAAACGGAAAACCATTTTCTCTCTATCAAACTTTACTTTTTTTTAATCAGTGAGCAGGATGAATTTGATAGACACATTTTGAAGAAGTTGAAGAAAGTGCTGAAAGTGGTGGTGCCATTGGGCTAAGTGCTTTTAATAAACACATTTTGGTCCACGAATGTATATACTTTTCATCAATGTTGCCTGCATATGATTATAGGCTACTGTAAGTCTGATGGGCCAAATATTGTTATTTATATCTGAATGTAACGTGTATATCAATTCGCAACAACAAAAATGACAAGTAGGCCCTATCAATCAAATGTACGGTCTTCTGTGGGCCTGTTAGATAAGAAAACCAACAGTGAATATAACTAGGCTGCAGCAGTGATGATTTTGCGCAGGCTATCATTACGTTGTCCATCTGATCAAGCTATATCCATCGTTAGTATATATTAATGAAACATTTATTTAAAAAATAACAAAAAACACAAAATCTGACTTTTTAATGGCGGTGGTGGCATGCCACTGGCCTTTTGCTCACGCAGGCAGTATGTCACTGGCCTATGGCAAATACCAGCGGCACGCCACCGGCCTTTTGCTCATGCCACCAACCTTTTGCTCATACCGACAGCATGCCACCGGCCTTGGGAAAATACCGGCGGTACGCCACCAACCTTTTGCTCATGCCGGCAGCACGCCACCGGCCTTAAGCCAATACCGGCGGCACGCCACCGGCCTTTTGCTCATGCCGGCAGCACGCCACCGACCTTTGGCAAATACCGGCGGCACGCCACCAGCCTTCTACTCATGCCGGCATCAAGCCACCGACCTTTTGCTCATGCCAACAGCACACCACCAGCCTTTTGCTCATGCCAACGGCACGCCAATGGCCTTTCGCTCATGCCGGCGGCATGCCACCGTCTTTTGGCTCATGAAACTATATATATATATATACAGTGGGTACGGAAAATATTCAGACCCCTTTAAATTTTTCACTCTTTGTTTTATTGCAGCCATTTGCTAAAATCGAAAAAGTTCATTTTATTTCTCATTAATGTACACTCAGCACCCCATCTCGACAGAAAAAAACAGAAATGTAGAAATTTTTGCAAATTTATTAAAAAAGAAAACCTGAAATATCACATGGTCATAAGTATTCAGACCCTTTGCTGTGACACTCATATTTAACTCACATGCTGTCCATTTCTTCTGATCCTCCTTGAGATGGTTCTACTCCTTCATTGGAGTCCAGCTGTGTTTAATTAAACTGATTCGACTTGATTAGGAAAGGCACACACCTGTCTATATAAGACCTTACAGCTCACAGTGCAAGTCAGAGCAAGTGAGAATCATGAGGTCGAAGGAACTGCCCAAGGAGCTCAGAGACAGAATTGTGGCAAGGCACAGATCTGGCCAAGGTTACAAAGTAATTTCTGCAGCACTCAAGGTTCCTAAGAGCACAGTGGCCTCCATAATCCTTAAATGGAAGAAGTTTGGGACGACCAGAACTCTTCCTAGACCTGGCCGTCCAGCCAAACTGAGCAATCGTGGGAGAAGAGCCTTGGTGAGAGAGGTAAAGAAGACCCCAAAGATCACTGTGGCTGAGCTCCAGAGATGCAGTAGGTAGATGGGAGAAAGTTCCACAAAGTCAACTCTCACTGCAGCCCTCCACCAGTCGGGGCTTTACGGCAGCGTGGCCCGACGGAAGCCTCTCCTCAGTGCAAGACATATGAAAGCCCGCATAGAGTTTGCCAAAAAACACATGGACTCCCAGACTATGAGCAATAATATTCTCTGGTCTGATGAGACCAAGAGAGGCCAAGTACAGAGAAATCCTGGAAGACAACCTCTTCCAGAGTGCTCAGGGCCTCAGACTGGGCCGAAGGTTCACCTTCCAACAAGACAATGACCCTAAGCACACAGCTAAAATAACAAAGGAGTGGCTTCGGAACAACTCTGTGAGCATTCTTGACTGGCCCAGCCAGAGCCCTGACCTAAACCCAATTGAGCATCTCTGGGGAGACCTGAAAATGGCTGTCCACCAACGTTCACCATCCAACCTGACGGAACTGGAGAGGATCTGCTTGGAAGAATGGCAGAGGATCCCCAAATCCAGGTGTGAAAAACTTGTTGCATCATTCCCAAGAAGACTCATGGCTGTACTAGCTCAAAAGGGTGCTTCTACTCAATACTGAGCAAAGGGTCTGAATGCTTATGACCATGTGATATTTCAGTTTTTCTTTTTTATATATATATATATATATATATATAGTTTTTAATTTTAAGTAATCTGCAACTAGCCAAACTATTCTGTCCCTTGGTGCTGTGTAGTCTGTGGCACATCAACAACGTAAGAGGCAGGTTTACTTATTTTCTATGGGTATGTTTTTCACACATCTGGTATGCTCTACAAAGAAATCACACTTAGTAATGTGTTTACATGCCCTCAATACTTTATTTGTATGGTTAGTGACAATGCAACGATGCCATTGTATCTCTGATGCTCCTGTTATACTTGTTGCTGTTTCCAATTCTCTGACAGGGCTGCAGACATTAAATCAGCAGTAGTAACTGTCTTAAGTGTTCATGCTTGTTCAATACTGATTATTTTGGTTGGTTTTGCCATTTCAATGGCGCTACGTTAACAAATAAAGGAGTTTGTTTTTCAGCAAGCAATTATCTATGGTGCCTTTAGGGTATAATAGTTAGCTACGCACACTTCAGCTAGCTAACGTCCACTTGTCCAGAAATGCATTTCCACAAGAAATAACCGTGGAAAGAATAACCAGCCCCCTAAAATAACCGCTGCAGCACTACTATGTCCTCGTGTGTTGGTGGACAGCGCTGAACTGAACACAAGTGTAAACGCCCACTTGGGGCCAGTTGCAACATCTGACTTCCATTCATATAAATATTGTGAGCTATATGTCATATGTAGTCATCATTATGTTGTATGGATAATTAGAAGACAGATATAAGTTTATACAAGTTTGTCTGGTCTATGTCAATTAGTCTGTGAGTAACAGAAACGCAAAACGTGTTGCAACCGTCCCCAGTCTCCCTGACGTCCTTGTTAGCTCAACCTTCGTTTTAAGGCTTCCGGTGACCGTATCACAAGTGGACAGTGCTGTAGTGACCGCAATAAAGTGTTGACTAACATATACATGTATATGTTAACCAACATTTTATTGTGGTCACTAGATGGCAGTATACACAAGGGTATGATTCATCTTGGTCCTTCATTCCTGCTCCCCTCTAGGCTCTCCCTCTTCCCATTCATTGTCTATGGGCAAATTAAGCGTGTAAAAGAGGTAATACAAAAATATCAAGTGGACAAATTAATTAGCTGTCTACAAGCGCAGCCAGTTTCATTCAAATGGACATTTTGGTGTTGCAATGGAAGAATGGAATGCTCAAAACTGCGACCGTAGTTAGGTGCCGAAAAATGAGGCTAATAATTATAATAACTAGAAAATGCATTTTCATGAGCAAATGCGGCTGTGGTGTGTCCAGTTATTGGACTGACCGCAGCACAAGTGAACTGCACGTCTTAAAATGTGTCTAAGCCAAGCGCTCCTAAGGCTCTAAGGCACCTACCCAGTTGTAAACAGTTGTATAGGAGAGTTAGGCTTCTTGTGCGTTTTTTCTGTGAAGAACTATTAGCCTCTTAGTAGGCTATTCAAAATCACACCAATTCCTGACTGATCATTAGTGTTGTGATTAAGAATCATTTGACCTTATATATTATGTTGTGTTTCTTTATTGACACCTTCACTTTATAAAGGTTTTTCAATCCCTTAAATTAATAAAATAAACCAATGCCAATTTTTGCTGATCATCAATCTCCAAATTAATCCATTCCGCTTTCAATGAGTGACAATAGCCAACTATTAACGAAGAATGTTACTGTCACTATGAGATAGCGTTCCCTTTGAGTTTTATATGTCGAAAGTTTTATTCTATGATCAAATTTCATCACTGTCTAGTTTTTTAAAAGGGGAAACAGAACCTGTTTGTTGCGTCTTTATCGACACAACCAACTTCTGTCATTTCTGTCAACAAATAATATATGTGTGAGAGATTTCCTTTTGAAAGTAGGAGAGCTCTGTTACTATATAAAACAGCGGAGAATGTTAGTCAGATAGCGTTCCCCTGTCAGTAAGAAAGAAAGCTCACACATGTCAAATTCATACTGATGATTTGTTTCCTCAAAACCTGTAAGTCAGCCTGCTATAGCTACGTTTGCCCAGCAGAACAGGGGGAACACATCATGACACAAGAGACAAAGTCATTGATACAGTTAACAACAACATCTTTAAATTGTATGGGTAATTAGAAGACAGATATAAGTAATATATACAAGTTTGGCTGGTTGTGTCTGGCTATGTCAATTAGTCTCTGTGTAACTGAAAGAAATGCAAAAGATTTTGCAACCGTCACCAGTCTCCCCTAAGTACCACGCAGCACGAGGTGGCTTACATTGTGTGTTGACGTAAATAATGACCATGATAATTAATTTTAGCTAGCACATTAATTAAACTGCAAAGATGATAAAAGCATGTCGATAGTCTGTCAGACATTATATCAACAGTAGCTTTTCCATAGGCTGCTCGTTTTAACATTTTAATACATTTTCTTAATGGAACTGTGGTGCTTGCCTGTTTGCCCACATACGTGTTTTCAACCAGTGTCTTCATTTTGACATCGTTTTGTAATGTTGGATTTGGCCGTTTCAATCCTGCTATGGGTTACAGTAAACACACAAAGAAGCCTTCTGTCTTCCGTGTAAATGCTTGTTCGAAGTTCGTTTTGCAGCAAGCTAGTATCATAACATAAGCTAATAAGATAATAACTTGTGCACACCAGATAATAACTTGTGCGCACAAGAAAAAAAAATATTGCCTTTCGAGACTCCGTACCATTCTCTAGTACAAATAATAATCATTTGTATTTGTGTAGTGCATTTCCTACAAGCTGAATGCGCTTTACATGAGTGAGAGAACAAAACAAAAATGTTTCAAAGTAATAAAACAACATGTTTGTAAAACTGTAAAACAATGAAATAGCCTAACAATACATTTGCAAAACCATTACACAGGTTAAAACCTTATGCATTGCTCCCTCCTTTTGACCCTGTGTGAATTAAAATATGTATCTTTGTAGTCCTATTAAAGGTGCAGTATGTAGTTCTAGAGAATTGGGAAAAAAATGGCAAGAATTTGAATCTCAACACTCAAAAAGGCCAACCTCCTGAGTCTTTGGTCCCTCCCATCCCACACATGCCCGTGCGCGCTCTGGCTTGACTTCATGAACCTGAGCAAGGCAGTGTTTCATGAATCATGTGTATGTCGTGCATATTTGTGGTTCTCACCAACAAAGCATAAAGCGATGTCTGATTCCAAGGTGAGAAACAAGAATCCCAAACGTCTGATCATAAACGCTCTAAAACTGAGCAATGAGCACAGACACAAATGACCGTTTCCATAGTAACGGCATACAGGTAGCTAACGTTAACACAAACAATTTCAAAATTGTATTCCCCTGTTAGTATGAGCTAGTGCATGACAATCGTTTTTATTTAGGTGCGATTTGCACCACAGGTAGCTACTATACGTTGGCGAGTATTTCCAACATATGCATGTAAACGAATAATGCCTTTTTGACATAAATCTGGCACGATACTTCCTAACGTTCTAAAACTGCACTTGGTGATTTGACAAGCCAAGTCTTTAGCGACGACATGCAACGACTTCAGCCGCCTTGCAACTACTAGTTCGCACACCGCTGCTACATTTGTCTGCGACGCGAATTGTAACAAGCTTGCTTGGAGGATGACGCTGTAAGCAGGAGGACCTAGGAGTGTGCATGCGAGGTGAATGACAGGCAGATAGCCCTTACTCCTTACAAAACCTCTCCTGATTGGTTGGGGATCGGCGGGCGTCCCTAGATTTTTTCTAAGCTGAATACAGGGCCCAGTGCGCTCATATATAGCGCACCTTCTCTCCGAGCCTTTGGTTTAATGATATCCTCCAGGAGGTATCCTCCGTATTTATTTGAACCGGAAGTAATGCAACAATGGTTACTGGCAGCAGGCGAACCAGCTGGAGCTGAAGCGATAGGAGCTGAGCCAAGGCTGGACTCGAACTGGTGGTGCATTTGTGGGTATTGCCTGCCGATGGCAACGGAGACAGAGGGTGTATGCTGCAATGAGTGGGACCTGTTATGGATAATTTCAATCTATGACAGAAAATAACCAATTAATAAGAGGGAGAAACCGTAAAATGATCAAGTACAATTTTATTGATGACTACAGAGTCTGATTCAGAGTCTGTACACAGAGAAATTACTACAGTCAGATCAGTCTAAAGACATAGCAAGTTCTGATTAGTTGACAAGGTTGAAACGAGTATATTGGTCTAAGATAAACAATCTTCCCATTGGTCAAGGTGGAGGGGAGTGGACGTAATCAGCATTAATAAGGACACGTAGACATCATTTTATGTTATGTCTAAGACACAAAACTTTAGCCTTCAGTGTCTCCAAAAGGCACATACTGTCTCTTTCGTGACCTGGTCTTCACTCTGACCCTTCCCCCACATTGGAACAACAGCTTAGGCTTGAACATCCGTGAGGATGCCAAAATTTCCCTTACAGACCGCGCACAGTTTCTTCTGTCAAGAATGACACCCTCCAGGCTCAAGCAAAGAAGATGGACGAACATGTGTAACTGTGCATGAAAGTTTTGCAGCGCATACAGACAGCGGAGTGCTGGAGACCTGCTGGGCCAGGGGGGCATTTGACAGCTGAGTAAGTAGTTAGCTAGCTAATATAATAATATCTCATGTTGAACTTTTTTTTTTTTTACGTGTGTGGATTAATTTGGGGCTATAGATGTTGCTGTAACAAGCTAGCGGCTCCACCTAAATTTATCTCAATCCATGTGAATATTGGCTTGGTAACGCTAGCACCAATAATGTACAAGAATTTAGATCAAGTTGTTAGATAATTGTTCTTGACCCTGTAAAATTAAAATGCTATTTTCTTTAGAAGGTTAACTATTACTTGCATTGTATTTTGCAATGGGAACGCTGCAGTTTTTGAGACTAGACAACCCTGTTGACTAATAATATAATTTATCACTAAAATATGCATCTATTATAATATAATATAATATAATAATAATAATAATAATTTTCCCATCTTAGTTTGCTAATTGTGTTTTTTTGAGATTATAAAAAAATTATTCTATATTATTCTTTCCAGTCAATTTCGTCTGGCTGCATATCATCCTTTTCTGGAATGGATGTTACGGGGAGAGATTTTGGGGAAAGATAATCGTATCCCCCTATCAGCATGTGTCGTCAGTAGAATACGAGAAGCTTATCCATCTGCTAACTTAACTGGCTTTCGTGGGGTTCAAGACTCACAAGAGGACTTATAAATGTCTGTTACACAACACTGTTATATTGTAGGCCATGTACTGGTCAGATATTATGCTGTGTTATATTTTTGGCCATGCTAAAATGAACAATATATTTTGTATAACTCTTCCACCTGATTCACCTGTCATGTCATTTATTAAAAAGGTTATTGCCAAACTGAGATCTAGTATTAATTAATCTAACCATGGCAGTCCCAAACTGTTTGAGGTGGGCTAAGCATAACAACCATCAAATTGATAGTATGAGCTGTAGGTCATTCATTTAGTGGTTTCAAATTTCCATAAACTCCTTTTCACATTAAATTACCTTTATAAAGGCTTAAAAGTAAATTTATTATAGAATTCTACTCATACCGTCACATGACGGAGTTTATCGCTCAAGAGAAAGGAAACAAAAGTTTGAAACTCAGGAGAGCAGAAATCCAATGCATTTCAACATTCATGAATAAATTAATAATTAATGCACCTCATGGATTTGACATGCCCACGCCCTGGTGCTGGGGAGGTGACAAGTTAAGGAAGTCGTGCGGTGAGCTATGGGTATTGTGGATTACAATGAATTAACAATATTTGGATATTGGTAGATGTGTGACTCAATGAATAGACATTATTAACTTTAAAAGGTCAGCATCTATTTTATTTTTATTTAATTGAACAAACAGAGAATCTCAGGCCACAATTATAACAATAGGCTAACAGTCCCTTTGAGCTCAATACTACAGTATGTCTCCAATATCTTAGATGCCAAAATAAATCTTAGGCAAGACAGACCAACAGTTTAACATATAGTGCAATTTCAAATCAAAGGCATAGTGTTTCTCAATACTGGTCCTGGGGGCCCACTGCCCTGCATGTTTTAGATTTGTCCCTGCTCCAACACACCTCATTCAAATGATCCGCAGAAGCCTGACCTATTAATTTCAATCAGGTGTGTTGGAGCAGGGACACATCTAAAACATGCAGGGCAGTGGGCCCCCAGGATCAGGATTGAGAAACACTAAAAATATCATCTAAAAATATCAAATGACAAACTAAACCAGACCAAGCAAAAATCAATGTGGCAAACATAGGCCATAACAGTTTGCTTTATCAACACATAGTGTGCGTTAACAGTAACAGACCCATTGGCCCCAAGATACCTCTTATTTCTCCTTCAGCCAGTCGCTGAGACAAACTAGCTTGTCTACATTCTCAGAGTTCAAGGCTGCCCTCTTCTTTTGAACTATGTTGCCTGCAAGTGAGAAAAGTCTCTCACAAGGGACAGAGGTGTCAGGGGTGGTCAGATATTTGCGAGAGAGGGCAGACAGCTGTAGATAGGCCCCTGCATGAGTTGACCACCATTGCGGTGGGCAATCTTCCATGCTGATGCTGGGCTCTGCTTTATAGAGGCTCAGAGCCCCAGAAGGCCCAATTTCTTCATCTGAATCTGACTCTGAAGCCAACAGCATGAGGCTTATTCTTCTTCTTTGCTGGCTCCTCTGAGGGCTCTGGAGTAGCTCTGCTGGGTTCTTCTTGCAGCAGTGCCTCAAGGCTGGTCCAAACATCTTCTCTCTCTCCTCTTGGTAGATACTTTAAGTCCTTGAAACGTGGGTCAAGTGCTGAAGCCACCTTGAGCCATCCATTACTGATGTTAGCTTGCCGTTCGGATAGGTCCTCCTTTTACCTGCATGGTTCAAGGAGGGTGTCCAGCCTCTGCAGTTTGTCCCACTCATATGTGGTCAGCATGACTAACTTGTGTTTCTGTCGGCCCAGAGTAGCCTTTACAGCCTCCTGGTTCTTCAGGAGATGAGAGGTCACGGCGAGCAACGAGTTCCATCTTGTTGAAACATCCTGTATCAGTTGCTCTCTCTGTTGCCCAAGTTCTTTTTGCTGCTGGTGTAGTTCCTCCGTATTGGCAGGGCTGTGTTTAAAATGCCCCACTATCTTGCGACACTTTGCCAATTTGTCACCAAACCCGCTGCCACCAAGGCAAACTGTGATAGTTCTCTGTAGCATGAGAGCGATACAAGGCATGTGCTCGAATGGAAGCTTTCTCGTTGCAGCTACCATGTTTCGAGCGCTGTCTGTTCCGATTGTGGTGACCTTATGTTGAACTCCCCAGGCCCATGCCACAGACAGAAACTGTTCAGCGCAAGCATCAGCAAAGTTCCTCGTGACTGTCTTCAGCATAGTTAACGCAAATGGAATAAAGTTTCCACTCACTGTCAATGGCGTGTGCAGTCACACCTAGGTCATTGTGATTGCTTACCAATGTCCAATGATCCCCAGTCAGAGCAATATATATGGCTCCAGCTATTACATCCTCTTTTGCTGCCTTTTCAGTGTGATAAAGCTGCTGGATTTTGGACATAATTGTATTTCTAGATGGCGGCGTATAAGTTGCCGCAATCTGGACGCAAGAGGACGCAATCTGTAAAGCCTCCGTCAACCCCCTGTCCTCTACCACCGAAATTGACCTGCGGTCCATTGCAATCCCATTTAGCGATTTGAGTTTATTAACCTGTCACAGGTAGACTTACCCAGTCTGCTTCTGAACGCCTGTTCAGGTGTTGTTTGACGAGTCTGGTTGCTAATGATGGCATCAGACGCTAAGCTAGGTCTGACCTCCGAGCTCGCTGCTAAGTGCTTTGCGTTGAGGTGATATTTCAGGCTTGAACTACTCCGATGGTACGAAAATTCCTTACTGCAGAAATTGGAACAGAACGGTGTTCCTATCAACATTTCCATCTGGACGTTTTTTAAATGTAAATTTTTCATTCACTGGGCCAAGCAATGTTTTGCCATTTGCTTCCATCATATTCACAAAGCTACTGACGGTTATGGTATGCACAGTGACATGATATGGGGTCAGACAAGGGTCATCATAAAGCGCGATTAATCTGCGATAATTCTTTTGACTCGTTATTTTTTTCATAAATTATTTGTCGAAATTAATGCGTTAAATTGACAGCCCAAATTTTTATTATTATTTTTTTTTTCTTGCAGGCTTTGCATATAGGCGCCAAGCAAAGCGGCATTTGAGTGTTTTTCAATGGTCTGCAATTGCAGTTTACGCTTCCCAAAAGCAAATGTGTGAATATGAGGCGTGAGAGCCTGTGAATAGTGTTTATTTGTAGCCGGTGTCTGTTTTAATAAAAGTTTGAGGAATAGCCTTTTGTTGCTGTTACAGATGCCAGGTCTTTTATAAAATATGCTGGCATTGGCGATACATTTATTCATTTTTATAGGCATATGAGCAAGGCTGTTTTTATTTGATCATGTCATTTATTTGATTACATTGTTGCACGCACCTGTCCCCCCGTCAAAGCTTCGAAGCCTCGCTGTTAATTACTACCAAAGGTTCGAAGCCCAAAAAATGGTATTCGGGACAGCCCTAGTTTTTACAGATACTTAACAAAAATGTAGTTGACAGATGAAGGCGGACTTTTGATGATGCATGGTAACTCATGTTGGGGAGGATGTATATTTAGAAACAAAAACGAAAAGACCGTAGTTATTTTGTATCAACAAAATATAATCCAAAAAAGTTCCACGTGTTCACAGGTAATAGTTTTTCTCGATTGCTTGAATACAAAAATATTATTCGCCTGTTTCCACATTTAAACTCTTTAAAAGTGTCCAAATAATTTACTCCAGTCATCACCACCTAAACCCAAAGACTACACCTGTTTCCAAGTGTAAACACTGAGCCTCAAAAGTCAATACAGTAAATAGGGCCTACAGTTCATGTGCTGAGATGAGATAATGAGAACGCTGATGCTGATCATCAGTGCTGAGTAACATGTACATTTGCTGCGTTTGGAAATACAGTAAAGCTTTTAGAAATTGGATATTTTGCTGTGCATGGACTCTTCTTTGCATGTTTTGTCAGTGTGAAGTCCGAAACGATTGAATTGCCCTAAGAGTTACAGTAAGAAGTATTTACTGTATTACAGTACTGTTTTGAATTTCTCTAGACATGATGTTGCTCAAATAGTTATCTGGATAGTCAGTGCTGTGATTTTACAAAGTCCCAAATTATTTCTATGAAAACCTATCCTAACATTGTGGTTGCAGTGTTTTGAACTAATCCCTCCATTGTGTAGCAGTCATGTAGTTAGTCTGTGTTTTTGACAGCTTGTGTGTGTTGTCTGAGGGTCAAGTAGTTAATGTGCTTCATGTTAGCATTTGGACTCCGTGACAGTCGGCATACACCTGCAGTTTCCACAGCAACACCACTGGCAGTTATCCAGTAGGTCCTGCCCGGGTACCGCATCTTCATCGTTCTCCTCCACATTGTGCGACTTTTGCTAGGGTTAGTTAAGGTTCCAGGCTTTCGTCTTGGATCAAAGGAGTATGCAGTATGATTTACAAGAATATGCTCTAATGTCCTGTCTAGTTTGTGTTTCATGTTACATACTTTTAAAGACAAATGCACGGTCTGCTCTGCGTGTGGGTTAAAATGCTATGTAAATACAGTACCAGTATGAACTGCAACCATGCTCATGACGCAGGGCTCGTACGTAATTTCAAAATGGCAGCGCCCTTATCTTTCGGAGGCATATGAGGCATTTGTTTGTTATCTTAATATTGTTGTCCTCTGACTTTTATTAAATATTTTAAAGGGCCCATAATGTAGACAATCATACATTTATGTGTGCCTCCTTGGTGTCTATGAAACACATTAAAAAGTATTTGAACAAAAAAAAATTATATTATATTTTTTAATCATTATTCTAAGGCGTCTCTTTCTTCCCTTCCAACTCGCATGCCGTTCTCAATGGTGAACGCGAGTTTACGCCCATTGCTCATTAACATTTATAGAAGCAGCTTTGAGCCCAACTACAGTGTTAGACGAACATGGGTTAATTATTGAAAGTAGCCTAATAGTTAGCCTGCTGATTAATTAGCTATGGGTGCATTCACAATCTGAAATGGTAATTTCAATTATCACATTACAGTCTGAATGATTTGTTCAAAACAATATTGTTTGCTACTTAATTTATTTCCAGTACACATGACACATGAGGCTATGGGAAACATTGGCTACATTGCCGAGTTTACGTCAACAAAACACACAACATACAATACAACCGCAAGTTTAAAGTGCATTTTAGATGAATTGTTTTATTTAATTATATTTAATTTAAACCTTAAAAAAAAATATAGCTGCGATGGCAGCCATGACGGGGGTCTATGCTATGGCACTCTATGGCACATTGCCATGATTCACAACAGGCAACTGGGACAAGATAGCAATGTCACGACAGTGCTATCAGCAATGACATTTAGCAGTTTCATGGTAGTGACAAGACATAAGCTGTTAGCGAAGCTTTTTCAATGTTTGTAACTCTGTTTCCCATCACTATGTAACCTAATAAAAGGATAACACAATATGGAACCATTTGTGCAGACACATGTTAAAATGTGAGTGTTACTGATGAAGTATGTATTTGTAAAATAGGTCATTGTAAGTATTCTGTTCTTGCTTAAATTATGTTAGCTTAGCAGATAGCTAACATGAAATTCTTGAAATAAAGACCCAGGAAACCGGAGTAAAGTGTAGGACCATTAGTTCCTTCATTGTTTCTTTCTTTGTAAAACTGTGAAAACATGAAAATATGGCATTACAAACTGTCCATGTACATGTATAACCAGTGCTCGAATTGAAGGGGGATGCCATCCCCCTTGTTAATAAAAATGGACAAGACCATCCCTCTTGTTAACCTTTTGGTGGAATGCATCCCCCATGATTTTTTTATATATTTTTTTGCGCTTGAATCTAACGTAGCTGGTCAAAAACGAAAAAATCTGAGTTTCTCGGCCTAGCACCCGCAAGTCCCTCCTCCCCCGCTCTACTTGCACAAAATCAGCTGTGACTGGTTGTCAAGGTTACGTTGTTAGCGTGCCACCTAGCTTCATGCAGCAGGTTCGCCTAATTTTGTAGACTGACAGCTAGCTACAGTTAAACCCAAAATGATTCATACCCATGCCAAATTTTTTGTTTTAAAGAGTTTTTATTTGACATATGTTTCTTCTGGCTGGAAATGACATAAGAAGGTGACAAAAGACAGTAAGAAATTTTGTTAGAAATAGTAACGAAAAATATTACCCATTTGTATGTTGTCTTTTTATTTTGACAAAACATGCCATGTCCAAAATTACTCATACCCTTTCTCAGTAATCAATGGCAAAGCCTTTATTTGCCATCACTGCAGTAAAACGGTCCTTATAATTATTGCAAACAAGCTTTTTGCACGTCTCCACTGAGATTTTGAACCACTACTCTTTTGCGAAGATCTCCAGGTCTTTGAGATGTTGGAAGGCTTCCTTGCCATCACGCTAGTCTTTTGTTCCCTCCACAGATTCTCGATGGGATTTGTTGCTGGGCCACTCCAAAATGTTGATATTGTTTTCTGTTAACTGGGTCTAGGAGAAGTGGGGTCCTCCTTGGTCGGTTTCCATGGAAGTAAGCCTTGTGCAGTGTCCGCTGGAGCGTTTGCCTTGAGATGTGGGTACCAGAATTGCTCAGATTCTTCATTGTGACCTTGGAGGTGTTCTTTGAATTCTTCTTGGCCTCTCGCAATACCATTCTTGCCAGCACAGGAGTCACTTTTGGCTTACTTTGCACTGTGGCCACTGGCATATAGGCCTAACATTTTTCATTCTTTATGCGATATTATAAAAGTAAGGAGTAGGCTATACAATACTATAAAATATCAAAAGATTTTTAATCGATGTGCCGCTACCCCTGCGCTTGCTGCTGTGATAATATAACATAATGTAAACAATTTTTAAACAATGTCTATCTAAAATAGGTTTGTAGGTGTTGGGTTTAAATGAATGGATACCAGCGCATATATTCCACTGATAAAGTTCTCCACCAGATCTTAAACTACAAATTGGCTTTAAAAAAATCACTCTTTGGTTTGCCACCAGCAGACAAGAGCACTTGTAAATGAAGAAATTCCTCACCAGTATGACTCAATATCAATATGGAAGATATTGTGAAATAAATCCAATAATCTTTTGTCATGCCCCACTTAAGAAACCCAATGTGCATACACAATGTGTTATTTAAATAGTTCATTGGAATGAGGCATAGGAGAGTGAAGTCATTCATCTTTCTGTTGTTTTGCATTCAATTCTCAAAAATAGCAAATATTTCAGTAGTGTAACTTGTACTGATTTTTTTGTAATATGATTTTCTATATAGATGTTTTCGAAGTTCCACTTTTTAAATCAAAAATAAAAATATTAACAGTTTAGTGTTTTGAGTGAGGGGTGGGAGTGGTTGGGGGTGTTATGGAATGATTTGCTAAGTTGGTCATTAAGCCATTTTACTTATATATTGTCTCAAATTATAAAATATCTAATTTAAAGCTACCAGAATGTACCCTTTCAATGCTGTAAAAATTTACAACAACAAAAAATACACACATGATCAGATATTTGACCATCCCCCTTATTAGCTTTTAACAATTAGACCACTGTGTATAACTTAGAATCGCCTATTGTCGTCACGTAAGTAACATAGCCTAGGCTAGTCATAATCACGAACTTGCCTATGAGTTAGCATTGAAGCTAATTGTAACATTGACGTCAATGAACAAATGCTATTAGCGATTAGCATATATTGCAAAGACTAACGTTATTCTGAAACGATGCCAAATCAGAATATACAAAGTATAAAGAATATATCGAAGTAAACATTTACTTGCTACATACAGAAACACTTACAGACTTAGACTTCCAAAGGCTAACAAAGATGAAAGGTGACATTTACTGCAGCACTTATGTTGGCATATTTCTCAGATAGAAAAACAAAGGACTACGGCAAGAGAGAAGGGTTAACTGTAAGAACGCAAATGCAATACACCTTACACCTCTAGGTGGTTCTAAGCACAACACAAGCAATGTGGGGGCAGAACAGTAAGTATTATGGCAATAAGGTGACAGATTACCTCCAACTGGTAGCACAGACAATACTAACCATAACATTCTATTCTTAAGTCTTGACAGGCTTACCCTTTGTAGTGTTATGAAGGATAATTGTCATGTTTAGCTTCAAAACTATATTTTGGTGGGCTGGAATAGCGCCCCCTTTGGATATTTTGTTATGGCAGGGTGTGGCTTATGGGTCTCTACGCTCATGCAAAGTTACATCTGTCTATGTATTTGTCCTTACAATTGACACACACATTGCTAACGTTTTGGACATTCCCCCCATGGCTGCTACTGGTATTACCACTTACCAACTAACACTTAAAATCAAACTCCTCCTAGATGGTTCAACCAATCTTGATGCAAATGGGTAAGCAGCATCTGTAGACATAAACCTTTGAAAACTTTTTTTGAAAAGTCTATCTTAAACAAGATGGCTGCCATAAGCCATTGAACACAGAAGATTAGTTGCGTTGTTGATATAGCGCCCCCTTTCGACCAAACATTACCATTTTCTAAACGTGACCTTTTCTCACCCAAGTAGTTATGCCTATCAAGTTTCATGGCTCTATCAAGTTTCATGTAACGTGACCTTTTCTCACCCAAGTAGTTATGCCTATCAAGTTTCATGGCTCTATCAAGTTTCATGGCTCTAACACAAACAGGTCATGAGATACAAATGTGTGGTTTGTAGCGCCCCCTTAAGGGCGAAATGGTTATGGCTTGTTTTGCTTACCCTTGGTAGTGTTATGAATGACCAAAGTCAATTTAAAGTTCATATCTACAACTTTGACAATTTTATTAGCTTTATGATTTAAAGACACACTCACTTACAATTTAAATGGTCCATGTTGTTTCAGGCATAGAGGATTCCTTCAAGATTTCTAACGGACTACGCAAATATACACTGTATACCAATTTTCGTGAGGATCGGTCAAACGGTCAACGATTAGATATGGCTTGACGGTTTTTCACAAAATCCAAAATGGCAGAAAATCCATCATGGCGGACTTTATGGGTTCTAGAGGCAAATTTGTTCTTCATGATTATATACACCGGTACACCAAGTTTCAGGTCAAAATATGACATGGGCTGCGGGGCGTGGCCGTGTCAACTTTTTACTTTTGGTTGCTTTGTATAGCGCCCCCTTTGGGTCAATTGGTATGGCACCTGTATGGCAGGGTGGGACACCTGGGTGTCTATGCTCATGCAAAGTTTCATCTGTCTATGACATTCTATCTCACGGGAATTTACACAGGTTGGGAGGAATAAATAATAATAATAATGAACGGCAGCAAAAACAATAGGGTTCTATGCAGTTTCACTGCATAGACCCCTAAAAATTGGCAAAAAGATATTGTATGTGTGTGCATTTGGAAGTGACAGAGCGCACGAGAGGTAGCCTACCGGAGTGCAGGAGGCTCAAACTCAGAGGTCCCGGAGCTGAGCTCCGGCAAGCTCCGGCACAAATTAAGCACTGCTTAGAACCAGTTCTTCTTTCAAAAACCTGTGGTTGCAGATGTTTTGCTACAGACTTGAGACTTGACTTGGATTTGTGACCAAAGACTTGAGACTTGACTATTACTTGAGCTCAAAGACTTATGAGCATCTCTGCTAGCAGTTAACGTTCAACGTATGTTGTAGTTGTCGGGAAAATTTTACGTTAACAGTAAGTTCCAGAGCCCTAATGTCAGAAACGTTATACAAGTGCAATTTGGAATTGTAACAACAAGCCGATTTTTACTGAAAGGCAGACCGGTGGCAAGTGATGGGTTGTTGAGTTGATGCTAGGTTGATTTCTATTTCTGGGTTGAATCAACTGGAGGAATGCAGCTGGCCAAAGTAACGTGAGCCCTGAGCATGTCCGTATGTGTCAAACTCACCGTGACACAGAAAGCAGAGGAGAGAAACACTTCAACACTGTAAAAAATGATTTGGCCTTTCAGTTACTTTAACTCATTGTAATTATTTGTACTAAAAATTAAGAAAACATTGAGTCAACGTGTGAATTAAAGTTTGAACGTGACCAACGGATCATGCAAAACATATTAGTCAATGCAACTCAGATATTCAAGTTTACTCAAGAACAATTGAAAGAACATACTGAAGACGTCACCTGACTCTTGACCGCGTAAAGCAGTAGTCGTTTTTTTTATATCGTTATTTAACCAGGTAAGTTCAACTGAGAGAGAGTTCTCTTTTGCAGTGGTTTGATATCGTTACTGCTATCCTGATAGGCCATTGAGGTAATACATTTGCATATATCCCAGCAAGCTCTTCGATGTAATACTAATAATAATACAATTTATTTGGATTGTGCTTTACGTTGCAAGAGCAATCTCAAAGCGATACTATCCCTTTTAAACGTGCATAGCAAATGATATAAGGCACATGAAACAAATTTTTGTTTTGCAACTTTGACACTGAACACTGTCATCATTAATCACTACCTCTTCATTTCCCAAGACAGAATTCAATTAGCATGCATAATCCACTATGCTTGAGTTTAACCGGTGCACCTCAATATTGCCAGTACAGAAACTGTCTCGATGCACATTGATGGCTGTAAATATTTCTGTAATAAGCGGATTTTTTTCTTCAACTTACAATTACTTGTTAATGTCATTTAATAATCAGTTTACTGAATGACAAATATTGTGTAGGTCTGATGCACATATAGTGCCTTGCAAAAGTATTCACCCCCCTTGGCATTTTTCATGTTTTGTTGCCTCACAACCTGGAATTAGAACGGATTGTTTAAAGGTTTGCATCATTTTATCCACAGAACATGCCTACAACTTTGAAGATGTGATTTTTTTTTTATTGTGAAGCAAACAACAAATAGGACAAAATAACAGAAAACGTCAGCGTGCGTAACTATTCACCCCCCTAAAGTCAGTACTTTGTAGAGCCACCTTTTACGGCAATTACAGCTGCAAGTCGCTTTGGATAAGTCTCTATGAGCTTGCCACATCTTGCCACTGGGATTTTTGCCCATTCCTCAAGGCAAAACTGCTCCAGCTCTTTCATGTTGGATGGTTTCCGCTTGTGAACAGCAATCTTCAAGACTGACCACAGATTCTCAATTGGATTGAGATCTGGGCTTTGACTAGGCCATTCCAACACATTTAAATGTTTCCCCTTAAACCACTCAAGTGTCGCTTTAGCAGTATGCTTCGGGTCATTGTCCTGCTGGAAGGTGAACCTCCGTCCCAGTCTCAAATCACAGGCAGACTGAAACAGGTTTTGCTCAAGAATATCCCTGTATTTAGCACCATCCATCTTTCCCTCGACTCGAATCAGTTTCCCAGTCCCTGCTGCTGAAAAACATCCCCACTGCATGATGCTGCCACCACCATGTTTCACTGTGGGGATGGTGTTCTTGGGGTGATGGGATGTGTTGGGTTTGCGCCATACATAGCGTTTTCCTTGGTGGCCGAAAAGTTCAATTTTAGTCTCATCTGACCAGAGCACCTTCCTCCATACATTTGGGGAGTCGCCCACATGCCTTTTGGCAAACTCAAAACGTGCCATCTTATTTTTAACACTAAGTAATGGCTTTTTTCTGGCCACTCTTCCATAAAGCCCAGCTCTATGGAGTGTACGGCCTATTGTGGTCCCATGCGCAGATACACTAGTCTCTGCAGCTCCTTTAGGGTTACCTTTGGTCTCTGTGCTGCCTCTCTGATTAATGCCCTCCTTGCCCGGTCTGTGAGTTTTGGTGTGCGGCCCTCTCTTGGCAGGTTTGTTGTGGTACCATGTTCTTTCCATTTGAAGATGATGGATTTGATGGTGCTCCGGGGGATCATCAAAGATTTGGATATTTTTTTATAACCCAACCCTGACTAGTACTTCTCAACAACTTTGTCCCTGACTTGTTTGGAGAGCTCCTTGGTCTTCATGGTGTGATGCCTCTTGCTTAGTGGTGTTGCAGCCTCCGGGACCTTTCAGAAAAGGTGTGTTTATACTGACAGATCATGTGACACTTAGATTACACACAGGTGGACTTCATTTCACTAATTATGTTACTTCTGAAGGTAATTGGTTGCACCAGAACTTTTGAGGGGCTTCATAGCAAAGGGGGTGAATACATATGCACATGCCAATTTCCAGATTTTGATTTTTAAAAATAATTTTTAATATATATTTTTTTCTCATTTCACTTCACCAACTTAGACTATTTTGTGCATATTCATCACATAAAATTCAGATTAAAAAAACATTTAAATTACAGGTTGTAATGTAACAAAATAAGTAACAAGCCAAGGGGGTGAATACTTTTGCAAGGCACTGTATGTGTGTTCTGAAAATTCAGATTGACTTTTCATCGTGAGTTGCATGAACTGAAATTGAAGTACATTGTAGGGTTTCTGGTTCACTACTTATGTGTAAACTACTCTTTATCAATTTTGTAGATTATCAATTAATTGATAAATTAATATTATAATCGATCAATTTGATATTAAATAATTAAGGGGGCACCACCCAAAGATTTAAGCTTATTGCACGGCTCGATGGGAAACCAGGTCTGATTTGGCATTAATTTAATAAGTAGGCCTAGTTGAAGTTTTAGTCTCAATTCTGAAGTAGTGACGTTCTAAGTTACGAGAATAAATGATTGTATGGAAACGAAGATATGACACAGCTGGGATTGGTTGCAAAGCAATTCTATTTATTTACTAGTCTAAAACACATGAAAATTACAGTACTACAAAGAATGACTAAATGATGACATTAATAAACTAAAGTGGTTAGTAGCTAAACATACACAGTATAACAGTTGAAATATTGATAAATTATGGTAAGCATAACACATCAGAAATTATCTAAGCTATAGCATCCAACGCTCAACGTTTGATATGCATGGATTACGTTACTGTGAGAAGAAAGGCGGAGCTGTGGCTCACGGATTGGTTTTATTAGCTTGTTGTGGCGGCTGGAGCCAGTTTGAGAAGTCCGTGGTTCCTTTGGTAAAGTTCTGAAAGTTAGTTCCTTGTTTGAATAAACATGGAACAGCAACGTGGGTTTTTGGTCGTCTTTGACGTGTTAATCGTGCGCTGGTTCAGTTTGAAAGTGTGCAAGGTTTTCCGGCCTTGTAGTGAGGAAAAAGGCCTACAATCCTTTGTCCAAAGAGTTGCTTGCAGACACGTGGTCAAGGATTAAGTTTGGGTGCAATTTTTATCAACCCGTGTAACGCAGGGCGGCCTCCCAGGTTACGTGCGGATCTTAAAAAGCCACGTTTCCTGGTTCGAAAATCTATTTAAGCTAGTCTGAGAAGGGGTGTCCAAAAGGTGGCTGAGGTCACCTGATTGGCCACTGGTCAGGGACTAGAGGTGTAAGTTATCTCACTGTATGAGATAAGGTTTTTCAGATTTATTAGCTCAAATCATTTTCTTTCTATTTATACCTGTATGCTAAGAATATGTTCTATATAAACGTTTGCAAAGTTTACAAAATATCATGGTGGACATTTGGATACCAAACATGACTAGGCTAATTATGTTAGTTAACTTAGTAAAACAATACAAAATATATAATTATTACAAAATACAAACGATTGATGTTACAATTTCTTCTCATTTGTCAATGTCCAATAATTTACTTGATTGTTCCTTTGCGACAGTTTCTGAATCCTAATTCATAAATCCTTAAAGTAGCAGTTGGAATTGCTGGAATAGAGTTAAGGTTTTATGACCCTTTGTGTTGAGAGACCATGCTTTGATTCTTTGGAATGAGGGGGATGGTTGGAGGATTGGTTTCCCTACAACATCAAACTAAATTAAGAAGTTGCCAGAACTAAAGATTATCTGCTCGTCTCACACGAAATCTTAAAGCAGCCAGGTTACTCATAATTATAAGTTGAACCAATTTGAATTTTTTTTTTACAGTGAAACAGAGCAAGCTTAAATGACACCAAAATGCAGTAGTTATAGTTTTTTCATACAATTTTGGAAGCCTACAGACCCTGTTTGTTGACGGGTTTTTGAAACATGTCTTGGGCGAGTGGCTCACCTACCCAGTTGTAAATATTACAATTCCAACACTTGTATTACCCCTGGGTCCACACAAGAGTTAACTAGCTAGGTAGCCTAGTTATGAGGCTTTAGTCTTTCAAGCCAGCTAGCCTTTCTAGTGTCCTGCACTCTTTAAATATGAAATGTTGCATGGTGTCTAAACAGTAATGTTCTAGTTAATGTTGTTTATGAATGTTTCTTAGCAGTAACTTATATTTTACTTTCTGCACACACACATTAGGCTGCGTAGTCGATTAACAGACTGCAATGGCTGTTAGTTTCAAGCTGCCTAGCATTAACATTAAAGTTCCAAAAATATACAAATTAGTGGAGGATAATCCACTAACATGCTTTAATACACGTGAATTTTGTTGTCAAAAATATGACTTCGCGATAATAAGATGTGTGCGTCATACTGACACATCACATAATTAATCATACCTAAAGCTTTTCATATTCGTTGTTTTTTAACATGTTAGTTTCATGTGGCATGCTATCAGGAAAGATTATTGTTGAAGTTTTTTTATCTTTCAACAGAGGGCCACCAATCCCTATGTCTAAAAAGGCTACGGTACCTGGAAGACGGCGAAACATCGAAGAAAAGGGCTAAGAGGCCCTGGACACAATATGCTATTCCTGGAACTGCTCAAACACTACCCATGCTTCCAACCGGCGAGAGCTTCACTCCAGAACTTGAAACCAGGCTTTCATCTAGTCAATCTGCATGTTTATCAAGGCCTCCCAAGCCATTACCTTGCCAGTCAACACTCTCATCAATGCAGAGTTTGCTATTTCCTGATTGTTCTGTACCTTACGCAACCACTCAATCTATATCAAGGGTGAAACCCGATGACCAAAAATCTAATCTGATAGAGATAAACTCTCCCATCAAGGCACTAGCAAAAAGTCATGAGAAAAAAAGGTGTAGTACTAGTCTTGACCAGCCTGCTCAACAGCGCTTTATTGACAAAACTGGTATACCGTACACAGTGTTGAGTGCCAAGGATTTTAAATCTAAGCTCCAATCTGGTACCCTTCCAACAGGGCATATTCCTTGCAGTAACATTATCCCACCATTTCTGTCCCCGAGCAGGGGGGTCAATGAAAGTGAGAGTAGAGACATAGCACTTAATAGCAATAGATCAATAGTGGATAGTAAAACACATCCCAAATCAGGCTTGACGCCAAACATCCTCGGTGAATCAGTGAAAGCAGAGAACCACCAAACACCGTGTCAGCTCAATGACCTTGGAAAACCTTTTGGCCCGGACCCCTGCCCCCCCTTGTCTAGATCCCATTTGAAAACAATTGTAAAGCTCAGCATGGATGAAGCAAATGATGGTATGCCCTCTTCCTTACCATCTTACAAGAGTGCTAGTGTTAGAGTGGCAAGTTCGGTCTCCCCTGTAAAACAGATTCATACTGGTGCCTTTTCCCTGGTCTTAGATGCCAAACCCATTTCTTTGTCCCTGAGTACTCTAGACCCCAAGATCCTCACACCACAGTTTGTCAGACTGGGCTATCCAATACACGGTTTCAAAAACTGCCCCCCCTCATCCACAGTCAAAATGTTTAAAGAGGAGGCTGACCAACCAGAGACAAGACCTAAACTTTCTCCCTGTCGATATAGTTATGGACTGGGTGAGACATTTTTTGTGAAGGCAGAAGCCGTCGTCTCCAAGAACAGCCCCCCAATAGTTCCTCTGTTTCCATCTGATGAGGACAATATAAACAGACCCACCTTAAGTAATAAGGAAGTGCAGCTGGACCTTCAGGATGATGAACTAGACCTTGATTTGGCTCTGGGGCTCGATTTGGATCTTCACCTGTCTGACAGCAGCTCCAGAAGCAGTGAGGATGATGAACTGCTTTCTCTGCAAGAAATCCTGGACTACAGTGTCCAACCTCCAGATACTCCTGAGAAAGGGTTGTTCTCCACCCCAGGCACTCCTGATATGGCCCGACAACTGTCCAAGCTGGTAAGATGAGCTTTCAAATCCAGAGGGAGGTCTTTTGATTTCTCACTACTTTATTTTAATCACATTTTTATACTTTGGCAACATCTGTATCCAGCTTCAATGTACCCAGTATGTCTTCCCTCAATCCCATGCAGAATGAACTGAGTTGTAATGAAATGTTTAAAATGCAGGGGCTCGCTCTGTATTTGGTTATTTATTTCACCAACACTATATCTTAAGATGATAGGTTATCTTAGCCCGCACACTGATGATGAATTTGACATGTTACTACACCAGTTTAATGTCTCATGTTGAACTTTCCACTATACTGTACCATCATGTTTTTTTCTGAAGTGTGATTGTGCCTTTTGGAATTCTCACTGCCTGTTCAGAGGCGTGCGTTGCAGCAGCCATCTGAAAAGGAGGGCACATCCCAAACATGTGATTCATACAAAGTAATCATACGAAGTGCAATAGTATCATACAATAGTATCTCAATGCCAAGATTCAAATATACCGGCATGAATTTAGTGAATTAATCCATTAAGATTCATTCATTCATTCATCCATCCATGCATCCATCCATCCAGCCATCCATCAAGTTTATGTACAATCTATTCTTAAATAATTGAACTGGAATTATCATAAAGATATTTACAAAAGGCCTACCATGTCAACTGTTTAAGTCATGGTTTTACAACAATCTACCCTTGACTAGCCAATGTTAAGAACAGCTTCCGTTTGAAAGGATACTTATTACCGTCAGAGCTCAATTGTTCAAAAAGTTTACTCTGGATCCGAATTATCTGTATTTGAAAATCCCATGTTTAGCTATCCAGGATCAGGAAATCCATCTTACTTTTGTGCTTGCTTTTCAATGCAACATTAGATTGGATCACCCTGATCCAGATAGAAGCTTGGTAGTGAATGAGTTTATGGAGAGTACCTTTGTTTTTGTACTAGTGTATTTGTAATGTTCTATTTGTAACCCGACATGCAGCCGTAGTCATCCATGATTGACATTATTAAGGCAAAAGTGGAGTTTGGATTTTGGAGATATGTGATAATATTGTTTTGCCTAATGGCTTGAGGCAACAGTTCCATGAATATTGCAGAGGGTGATTACCACCATTTATTGATTATTCTCATCTGCTAGAAATCAAATGAAAATATTGTTTGATAAAGAAATATATTAATGAAATAGTGAACATTTGAATACACAAAATAACACTTCATTGCTTCTTCAGCAGCTTTCAATCTCAAAAACTAATCTGTCACAGCCTTAGTTAATTGTTTTTAAAGTACGTTTATTTAGTGAATTTGTTTTCTCTTTTGTCTAGCTGCCCACACCACGTACAAAGCCTGGCAACTACAGGAACACATTGGAGTTGATGCTGAAAGAAAAAGCCACAAACCAAAGGTTGTCTGTCTGTCTGTCCAGATATCCATATGTCCATATGTCCATCCGTCCATCCATCCAGATATTCGTCCATCCGCCCATCTATCTGTCCATCCGCCCATCCATCCATCCAGATATCCATCTGTCTATCTGGATATCCATTCATCCGTCTATCTAGATATCCGTCCATCTATCTAGATGTCCATTGGTCCATTCGCGTGTCCATCTAGATATCCATCCATCCGTCTGTCTATCTAGATATCCATCCGTTAGTCTATCTAGATATCTACCCATCCGTCTATCTAGATATCCATCCGCCCATCTATCTAGATGTCCGTCCGTCCGTCGGTCCATATAGATAGCCATCCATCTGTCCGTCTATCTAGATATCCATCCGTTAGTCTATCTAGATATCTACCCGTCCGTCTATCTAGATAGCCATCCATCCATCCGTCCGTCTATCTAGATATCCGTCCGTCTGTCTATTTAGATATCTGTCCGTCTATCTTGATAGATTTTTATTTTCTTTTGCTACTTTGTGACTTCATTAAGAAAAGTTCTAAACAAATAAATATTTGCTTTGAAATACTTTACCTGTCTGCATACTCTGGTGCTTGTTGTATCATGTCCCACAATCTTGTTACAGAACCATCTTTTCCCCTTCCAGGTCAAAGGAGATAGAGATGGAACTGCTGCTGTCCTGTGAGGAGAACCTTCTCCAATTAGCTGAGAATGAGCAGAGTGATGACAAAGTGGAGGAGGCCATCTCCAATGAGCATAAGTAAATAAAGCTGGGCAAACATGCGATTCTGACCTGCTCTTAAGCCTTATTAAAGTTTTAATTATGCAAAGAACTCCGCAAGCCCTCGTCACATGAAAAATACATAAAGCTATAAAAGTGGATTTTCATCAATTACAGTTTTTTTCAATCCGTCAGATTTTTAATAATGCCATAATACCGAAATTCTTAATGGTCTGTACCACTAGTGAACTCTGGCAGAGCTGTAGTACTCAAGTCCGGTCTTGGTCTCGAGACCGCATTCAGTGTTCTCAGTCTTGTCTTGTACTCGGACCTATTTTGTCTCAGCCTTGACCTAATCTCGGCCATTTAGATTTTTTTTTTTGTATATATATATATTTAGTATATATATATATATATATACTAAATATGGGCCTACAGAAATATATATTTTTCTCACAAATATCATAATCAATGTTATTTTAAAGTAATATTTGGTAGGCCATACAGGCATGCAGTATTCTCCTGGGAACCTAATAAGGTCACCCTATCCCTCCAATGGTATTCAGCTCAGCAGGTGCAATTTTCTTGATCTCACGGCTGTTAGTTTAGCACCACTTTCAAGCTAGTAGTGACCATGTCATCTAAATCCTTTATAATTCGGTTTGGATACACCAACCACTTGGAATTTATTAACAGTGCCTTAAAGAAAAACATAAAGGCACTTGTAGTAGGCAAGACAAACCCAACAGCTACAGTGTAGTCATAACAGAAGCTCGATCACGCAGCAGTGAAGAAAATTGCGCTGCATAGAGTTTTGAAACTGTTTGAATCGACCCAAATGTAATGTTTTTGTCGGTCTGAGTCTTAAGTCATTCTAAAGTAAAATATACGTTTTATTTAATATCAAACTATTGATGAACTGGTTTAAGCTTATATTCTTAAAACACTGACATTTCAATCTGTCCATATTTCTACTGTTAGTATCGTCATATTGTCATTTCAAAACTCGCCTCTTGCGTGTTGGTTGCCGCGGGACTTCTTTAGAAATGCTATATTTAGGTACAAAACGGGCACCAATTTTGCGGCGCACCTTGTCTTCAAGTTAAATTGCCTACCTGTTCCCATAATTTTTTACGGTCAAACTTTGATTCATTTTGAAGTAAACCCCTGTTCGGACGTGATCTTAAGTGGAATAAGCAATCAGACAACAATATGTTATTTAAAATACGTGCTATATACTTTACTTGAACTACTAACTTTACTACTAACTTAAATAAAATCCGTTGCTTGGGGCCTTTCAACTCTGACTAGTCCAATGCCTTTGGAAGATTCTCAAAAAAAAAAAAATCGATCCTAGGGAGAGGAAGATCTACTCCCTCAAAGTTGTCCGTACCTTCACTTCAGAACAGCAGTAAAACAAAGTCATTCTCCACTATACTAGCTTGCTAGCAGGTTTGTTTTGGTTTAGAATTCAGTCGCATTGATTGAAATCCATAAAGCCAGACATATTTTTATGTTCTATGTATGGTTATGTTAGTCAGTTTGGCTACAATTAGATAGGCCTATAACACATTAAATTTAAACTTTAACTGTCGATTGGTTGTGAATGTAAGTGATGCATTGGTAACGTTATCTGTGCCAACCTAGTTACATTCTTGACTGTTGCGGGGTCATTCTAAGTATCAAGGTAATTAATTTGTTAAGACTTGTACCTAGCGGATTTGAAAAAGTTTAATTTAAAATACTTATGCTAATAAAGAACTTAATGTGCATGATAAGAGTTTGAGGTAACCTATCAATTGCCGTTAGAAAAGTTGGACCTTTGCTGTGATCTTTTGTTTGTTTTGTCTACTGAAGCCTTTGTTTCTTTAAAGATTGCGTTGAATGGCATGCCCAGTATTTGTGACCACAGATGCCAGTTAAGCATGCATGAAAAATCAGTGCGTTAAGAAAACAATATGTATTTATTGGTCAGATGGTTTATTGTCTTGTTTAAGTTTGCAGAGCAGACCAGCTACTTCCAAAATTCGTGTGGAATTCCACAGCTAAAAATTCCAGATCATCATCATTATAAATTAAATATAATACAGGAGTTTGTTGGGCAGAGAGCTTTGACTTTTGCAAGATCGATTGGGCGAGAACTGTGGGGGGAGGCAGGGAAAAAGATAGTATTTCAACGTGAGAGTATGCCTGTTTATTATGCCTGTTTAATAGGCTAAGTAAGCAGATATGTACAAATAATATCGAGCAATGATCTTGCAATGCGACCTACATTTTACTGATATGTTTTGAAATGTGTTTTTGACCCGGTGATTATGTGGCACTGATTATGCGTGTAGAAACGCAATTGCAAGCAGTACCTAAGCTATCTGTCATTTGGAGCCGTAGAATTATTGTAGCCTGGGACCGTGTCCTAAAAAGCTGTGTAGTTTGCCACGTTCGCGGTTTTCAGAGTACACGTTTTTAATATTGTAGCCTTGATTTAGGTAAACAAACACCCATGTAACTGTAAAGGCAGTGAGTTTTTCAAAGTATCTGTTGCAAAATATCCATTATTTGTCCCACGATAAAGAAGTAAACTAATGTCAAAGTTGGCCATAGGAGGTTTGAGCTTTTTGAAGACTGCACTTGGCTGCACGGAAGTATCATCATCATCATCTTCATTCGCTTTGTCCGGGGTCGGGTCGCGGAGGTAGCAGTTCCAGCAGGACATCCCAAACTTCCCTTTCCCGGGCCACATTTACCAGCTCTGACTGGGGGATTCCAAGGTGTTCCCAGGCCAGTGTGGAGATATAATCCCTCCACCTGGTCCTAGGTCTGCCCCGCGGCCTCCGCCCAGCTGGACGTGCCTGGAACACCTCCCTAGGGAGGCGGCCAGATGGCATCCTTACTAGATGCCTGAACCACCTCAACTGGCTCCTTTCTACGCAAAGAAGCAGCGGCTCTACTCCGAGTCCCTCGCGAATGGCTGAACTTCTCACCCTATCCCTAAGGGAGATGCCAGCCACCCTCCGGAGGAAACTCATTTCCGCCGCTTGTATCCGCGATCTCGTTCTTTCGGTCATGACCCACCCTTCATGACCATAGGTGAGAGTAGGAACGAAGATAGACCGGTAGATTGAGAGCTTTGCCTTCTGGCTCAGCTCTCTCTTCGTCACAACGGTGCGATAAAGCGACTGCAACACCGCACCCGCTGCTCCAATTCTCCGGCCCATCTCTCGTTCCATTTTCCCCTCACTCGAGAACAAGACCCCGAGATACTTGAACTTCTTCACTTGGGGTAAAGACTCATTCCCTACCTGGAGTAGACAATCCATCGGTTTCCTGCTGAGAACCATGGCCTCAGATTTGGAGGTCCTGATCCTCATCCCAGCCGCTTCACACTCTGCTGCAAACCGATCCAACGAATGCTGCAGGTCGCAGACCGATGATGCCATCAGGACCGCATCATCTGCAAAAAGCAGTGATGCAATCCTCCCCCCTCCCCCGCGGCAACGCCGTGAGATCCTGTCCATGAATATCACAAACAGGATAGGTGACGAAGCGCAGCCTTGGAGGAGGCCAACCCTCACCGGAAACGAATCCGACTTACTGCCGAGGACCCGGACACAGCTCTCGCTTTGGGAGTACAGAGATTGGATGGCCCTGAGTAGAGACCCCCTCACCCCATACTCTCGCAGCACCTCCCACAGTATCTCCCGGGGAACCCAATCATACGCCTTCTCCAAATCCACAAAACACGGAAGTATCAACTCTGTAAAATTAAAAACCTTTTTTCAACACAAACTGTCACTTTCAGAAAAACTGAAAATGTATGAATTTGTTTTTCTTAAGTAAGTAACACAATTTGGGAGCATTTCACAATTTTTTATCAGTTGATTTAAAAAAAAAATTTGAAAACGCGTTTGTCCTGCCTACTTGTAGTTCAACATGTATTATGGAGGCAGGGACTACCTCCAACTTTGTTAGATATATCCAGAGGCACCACAAAGAGTAAGCTAAATTGTTCATTGTGTGTTAGCTAGACGCTCGCTAAAAACTTGCTGGCGTGCATGTCAGCGTTAACGTTCCTCGAAATTCGACTCCTACAAGTGGAACATAGCTATGATTATGAAACCCTATCAACTAACAGTGTGAAACATTATAGTCAACCTTAGCTAACAATCCTACCGATCCTCAGGGCTTGTTAACACAAGTTAGCTGATAGGTTTTCATTATCATAGCTAACATTGACCACTTGTAGGACTTCAAGGAATGTTAACGTTGACTTGCATGCCAGCTAGTTCTGTCCATAGCCATTTAAAATTAGCCTAATTGGCGTAGGCTTGCTTGGTAGAGTTAGCGTTAGTAATGGAGTTTGTGTAATATTAGTCCTTTGGGGGGATGTTGAGTAGCTTAACATGCAACGAAGTAAGGGTGTGTAACGTTCATATGGTGTAATATTTTTTTTTTTTTTACCATACCGAATCAATTGATTCAGTCAATTGTTCTTTCCCTACCACAACTAAGTATTTCCGTGAACGTGTCAGAAATGTTAGTAATGCAATATTAAAGATGTAAACACGAATACACAAGCCAAAATGCTGACCAACATAGAATACATAAGTATCTACGTTACTCTTCATGGCAATTGTAAATAACCATTTTTTCAACCTGCCGGTCTCGACCCCCCTCCCCTCCCCCTGGTCTTGGGCTTGTCTCGGTCTCGACCCCCCTAGTCTTGGTCTTGTCTCGATCTCGACTAAGGTGGTCTTGACTACAGCTGTGGCATCTGGGGTGAAACTAAACATTAACCAGAGCCTATCCACTGAGTCTGGACAAAGGCTCGAGTTTATGGGAAACACAATAGCAGACTTGCCAACCCTTCTGATTGCATATATTGTACGCAATTGGACATTGAAGAACGCTGGTCAGATCTGTCACTAAAGTGCGTAAAAAATACGCCTTGTGTGTTTTACCAATAGTGCAGTACTGTAGTATACAAGATCAAGTATTAACCTCCCAGAAACCATGAGGGGGGGGGGGTGTGAGCCTAACGTTGTTATGTATGTATTTTAGTTGGCAAAGTAAGTTAATTTTGACCATGTGTTGCAGATAGTTAAACGTGACTTTTCATAGTATCCATAACAGTGGCGGTTTTAACACATTTCTGGAGGGGCACACACACAGAGGGTACAGACGCACATGGCAGCTCACTTGAAACTTTGTTGACGTGTTATCACTGAGTGATCTCATCAACAACCGATTGATTTTATGTACTCAAGTAATTTTAGAATGTACAGCTGTGGAGTAAATTAAGCCTTGAAAGTTGATGCAAACAATTCCTGCTGGTGCCCCAACTTCTGCTTATTACTTGATTACAAACCTCGTCTGTATAAAAGCAGTGTTGGAACAAACTGTTATTGCATCCTCTGAAGCAATATTTTGACAATATTGTACTGCAGGAAGTAGTATATTGCTATCAAAGTTTAGGCCATTCCTTAAGAGAAATTGCAAAAAAAAGCCAAGGTATCACTGAGTACAGTACAGTTTCCTACACCGTCAAAAAGAACTTGGAAACTGGAGGAAACTCTGACATGAAGTCTGGCAGACCCAAAGCCACAAGAGAATCAGAAGATAAGCGTATGAGAGTTAACAGCTTGCATGATCTCCAACAGAATCAAGCACAGCTTTACACTGGTTGACATAAGCAAGTCTCAGTTTCAACTGCGAAGAGAACGCTGCAGGTTTGACAGGTCGAGCGGTGGTAAGAAAGCCATTGCTAAGAAGGCAAAATAAGAAAAAGAGGCTGAAGCACCATCACTGGACTACTCAACTGGAAGAAGGTCTCATGGACTGATGAATGAAAATGTATATCTTAGTTCATCACGCAGGGTTTTTGTACGCCGTCGAGTTGGCTAAATGATGCTTCCTCTGTGTGACACCAACTGTCAAACATGGAGGAGGAAGCATTAAGATCTGGGCTTTTGCTGGATCCAGAGTCAGCGACTTTCACAGAGTGACTGGCACCCTGAACCAAAAGGGCAGAGCATTTTGCAGCACCATGTAATACCCTCTGGTCTTCGCCTAGTTGGTCAGGGGTTCATCCTACAGCAAGATAATGACCTAAAACATACCTTGAGGCTATGTCAGAACTACCTTTGAGGAAAAAAATACAGAATGCTTCAAATAATGGGATGGTCAGCACAGTCTCCAGACTTAAAACCCATCGAGCTGGTTTGGGACAGTGTTAATTTTGATAGCAAATTTTTATTTAGTCATAGTCTTTTGACTAAAATGTCATTTAGATTTAGTCCTATTTTAATCATCAGAAATTATTTGTTTTAGTTTAGTTTTAGTCGACTAAATGTACAGTCGATTTAGTCGACTAAAATGTTAACGGGTTTAGTATAAGTACAATTCACTATTAAAGCGTTTTTCTAGAATTTCCTAAGACAAGTGAAATAGAATTGGGTGGTGCTCTTTTCAACAGCTAGCATAAGAAATGGAATTGAATGTAACAGCTCTACTTCTCAGACTAATGAAGTTAAATATTGTAAAAGCAGTAATGCCATTTGTGCATAAAAACCATGAATCAAGAACAATTATGTGGTCTTCAATATTTTCTAACATAGTAAGAAGTGCAACAACATACCAAAATACTACTTAACAGGAAGAAATAGAAATAATTCACAGTTCACTTTAATTATTTTGGAAGTTCAATGAATGACTACAAATGCATTTCCCTGCGCAAATGCGATGTGATGCATCGCAGTTATTCGACTGACCGCCTTAGCGCGCAGAACCTACCCCTGCAGCACAAGCGGACTGCGGTCCAAACCCTGTTTGACAAAGCGGCTTACTGTAAGGTGACAGTCATTCAATACTGCTTTTCGCCCTTGGCCCTTAGGCACAGAGATTTCTTCAGATTCTCTATCTTTTAATGATGTTATGGATTGTAGATACTGAAATCCCTAAATTCCTTGCAATTGCGCGTTGAGAAACTTTCTGAAACTGTGGAATTATTTGCCCACATAGTGATGAACCTCGCCCCATCCTTGCACGTTAACTACTGACTCTCGAGGATGCCCTTATACCCAACCATGATACTATCCTGTTACCAATTAACCTATTTACCTGTTTAACAGGCGTTTTTTAAGCATTTCACAGTTTCCTCAGGCTTTGGTTGCCCAGGTGTAAAAAATGTATAAAATAATATTTGTGTATAAATATTAAATCATCAGTATGTTCACATTTGTTAACACGTTGATCTCTTGGTAGACAGGACAAACGCGTTTTCAGCTTTTTTAAAATCAACTGATTAAACAGCAAAATGTTCCGAATTTGTTTCTAAACGTTAATTAATAAAAGCAAATTCATACATTTTCAGTTTTTCTAAAGGGACAGTTTTAGTGTTGAAAAAAGGTTTTTAATTTTACTAAGCTGATACTTTCGTGTAGCCAAGCGCTGTTGTCAAAAAGCTCAAACTTCTTATGGCCAACTTTGACATTAGTTTGCTTCTTTATCTTGGGAGAAATAATGGATATGTTACTACAGATACTTTGAAAAACTCACTGCCTTTACAGTTATATGGTTGTTTACCTAAATTAAGGCTGCAATATTAAAAACGTGTACTCTGAAAACCGCGAACGTGTCATTGACTTTAGGACGTGGTCCTAAACAACAAAAATTCTACGGCTCCAAACGACAGATAGCCTCCTGCTTGCAATTGCATTTGTACACGCATAATCAGTGCCAGATAATCACCGTGTCAAAAATACATTTCAGTCAGAACTATCTCCGTAAAATATAGATCCAACTGCAAGATCATTGCTCTGTATTATTTGTATATAATCTGCATATTTACCCTATAAAGCTGCAATTAACAGTCAGATTTTCTCGTTGCAATATTATAATTTTCCTTGCCTCCCCCACATTTCTCGCCCATTCGTGCTTGCAAAAGTCGCCACTCTCTACCCAACGAACTCCTATATTATAGGCCTATATTTAATTTATGACGATGATGATCTTGTATTTTATTGATCTTGTATTTTTAGCTGTCTAATTCCATACGAGTAGCCGATCTGCTCATTTCTGCAGTCTGCTCTGCAAACCTAAAGAAGACAATAAACCATCTGATTAATAAAAAGGTTTTCTTGTTTTTTTGATGCACTGATTTTTCATGCAAGCATCCGTGGTAACAAATACTAGACATGCCACTCAACGCAATCTTTAAAGAAACCAACGCTTCGGTTGACATAACAAATACAGGAAAACAAAAGACTAAAGGGAAGGTCCAGATTTTCTCACGGCAATTGATATGATACCTCAAACTCTTATCATGCATAGTTCTTCATTAACAGAAGTATTTTAAATATGAAGTTTTTAAAATCCGCTAGGATCATTAATATATGCTTAATTGCCTTGATAGGCCTAAAAATACCCAACTACAGTCAAGAATGCAACAACTAGGTTGCCTTTTATCTTGGTACAGATAAGTTTAAATTGAATGTGTTATAGGCCTATGAAAAAGTAGCCAAACTGACTGACAGAACCATACATATAACAATGAAAATATGTCTCGCTTTATCAATTTCAAAGGACGCGACTGAAATCTAAACAGAAACTTGCTAGCAAGCCATAGTAGAGAATGAAGTTTACCGCTGTCCTGACGAAGTGAAGCTGAAGGCACAGAAAACTTTAAGGGCGCAAATCTTTTTATGCCTCGGAAAAACGTGTATTTTTTTTTTTGCTGAATATTTTCAAGAGACCTGGGTGTAGTCACAGTTAATAGGCCACGATAGAACTTTTTGATTAAAGTTAGTAGCGATTCAAGTAAAATACATGACACGTATTTTAAATATATATTTGTTTACTGATTGGTTAGTCCCCTTAACCCTCTGAGCTCTAGGCTGTTTTATTGCCGTTTTTGATATCTTTATATTTTAACTAATATTGCAGTCATTTCTGGTAGGACACTGAAGTAACACATATCCCCAGATTCAGTACAGTTGAGGCTAATCAAGTGTGGCACTCAAACCACATTTCTGGACTGTAGAATATGGCATAATAACCATAATAAACCAAAAAAACAAAAAACGGCCATTGAATTTCTTCAGTTTTATTAGCAAAACACAGCAAAAAAGCATGCAAGTACTCTTAAATTCAGTTATGATGTAGCCACTGGTGTATGGAATCACACTGAAGTGTCTGGAACCTTATAAGATCACTTTCCACTGAACTATTTACATTAGAGTGACCATTGTTCATACTCGTTTTGTACAGTCAAAATGTTCTACCATCCTGAAAAATGAAATCTTGTGGTCTAGAGGTCCCTAACTGTGATACTTGGCAGTTTGTGTAAAGTGGGGGTCCTTACACTGCCATGTAGTGTATTTATTGCATAGTTTTCACTTCCTGTGGCCTTCTGGTGCCCTATCTGAATGTACGTTGGCTGGAACAATGGCCACAGGAGTGTGTCCATATTGCCTCTCTGCTGTGGTGTTATCCAGTTGCACCCCACACAGTTCAGTAGTGAGCAGCTCAACAAAGACCTGATGTGACATGTTGTTCTTGCACATACTTCTTTGTGGAGGATGAATGAATTGGTGACAGCAATGTCCAGAAAGTGGAAAGACGTAGGCGATTGTTGGGCTAAAAGACAGGAGCAGGAGCAGAGAGGTGCCTGCTGGTCTGTGCTGGAGGGTGCTTGCTGATTTACAGGGATGGCAGGCTTTGTTGCACTCTGTTGATCTTCAACACTAATAAAAAATAAAATAAAGAAATCAAAAATAAAAGAAATGTGTCACAACAATAACAGTAATAGCAATTCAGTTACAACATTTGTAATGAAATAAAACTTCATGCAGAGAACATGAACACAGACCCACTTTTTCAGGCAAGATTTGCATTTTACAACCCACCCCCATTCAGCCTAAATTTCACATTCTACCCTCTACACCCGACACCTTTGCAACCTCCCCCCACATTTACATTAGAATCAAGTTACAATGTTGGCTATCACAAAACATCAATTGCATATTATAATTCAAACGAAATTGCAAACAAGTATCATTTGGAAAATTATAACAAGTTACCATGGCTATTTCTCAATATCATGGACTATTGTGATATTGAGATAATAAAATTATCCCAGGTAAATTTGCTAAGTCGCGCCAGGATGCTTACTAGGCTTACTTACTTTCAACACACCATCGGCAAACAATAACAGGCTAACATTCCTTTCAATAAAACATTGGCAATAAGTCACGTGCATCCAAATATTATTACAATTTGAAACTACTTACTTGTCCTCAAATGGACCTATTCCTTTTCTAAAATCGTCAACATCTTGGGATTATTGGCTTGAGCGGCTGTATGAAAACGACGCGCTGTCCTCTCTCCTCACTTTGAAATATCCTCTCAATAGCTTCTTATCGAGTTAGTGTATCTTCTTCTAGACATAGTGGCTGGTAAAAGTAAAAAATACAGTTGTGTTGCGTCTCTTATCCACTGTATGATCCAATATGACATGATGCCAATGGAAAGGGTTTATCTTCATTGACATGCAGGCTGTGTCGACGGTCGAATGATTATCGTCGCAATTCTTTGGAGTAAACACTGGGAACTTTAAATCACGTGACCTAAACTATCTAATGATGTCATAAAACCCCGCGAAAATAACACTAGATCAGTGGTTTATGTTGATAAGCGAGGGGCAACGCAACCTATGATAGGCTACGTGCAAGCAACATTCCCTACATTTGTAGATCTGTGGAAAAGTATGCGAACAGCTTACATCGACCAAAATGGTCTTCAATTAAAGCTACAGGCCTCTAGTTTAAAACAAAAAAAAGAAATTGTCTCTAAATCAAATAGTTAGTTTTTTATTCAAGATTTTGTAGCGGATGACTGATGAGCGCGCCGGCGCGTCCCGCGGTCTCAGAGGGTTAAGGTCATGTCCGGACAGGGGTTTACTTTAAATTAATCAAAGTTTTACCGTCAAAAATAATGGGAACAGCGAGACAATTTCATTTGAAGATAAGGAGTGCTGGACTTTTCGTGCCCGTTTGAGAAAGAAAATAGGACATTACAACCAAGTTGAGCAATTACAGCCTCAAGTCTTCTTGAGTATGATGCTACAATCTTGGCACACCTATTTTGGGGCAGTTTCTCCCATTCTTCTTTGCAGATCGTCTCAAGCTCCATCAGGTTGGATGGGGAGCGTCGGTGCACAGCCATTTTCAGATCTCTCCAAAGATGTTCAATCGGGTTCAAGTCTGGGCTCTGGCTGGGCCACTCAAGGACATTCACAGACTTGTCCCGAAGCCACTCCTTTGTTATCTTGGCTGTGTGCTTAGGGTTGTTGTCCTGTTGGAAGGTGGACCTTTGCCCCAGTCTGAGGTCCAGAGCGCTCTGGAGCAGGTTTTCATGAAGGATCTCTCTGTACATTGCTGCATTCATCTTTCCCTTGATCCTGACTAGTCTCCCAGTTCCTGCCGCTGAAAAAGACCCCCACAGCATGATGCTGCCACCACCATGCTTCACTGTAGGGATGGTATTGGCCAGGTGATGAGCAGTGCCTGGTTTCCTCCAGACATGACGCTTGGCATTCAGGCCAAAGAGTTCAATCTTGATTTCATCAGACCAGAGAATTTTGTTTCTCATGGTCTGAGAGTCCTTTAGGTGCCTTTTGGCAAACTCCATGCGGGCTGTCATGTGCCTTTTACTGAGGAGTAGCTTCCGTCTGGCCACTCTACCATAAAGGCCTGATTGGTGGAGTGCTGCAGAGATGGTTGTCCTTCTGAAAGCTTCTCCCATCTCCACAGAGGAACACTGGAGCTCTGTCAGAGTGACCATCGGGTTCTTGGTCACCTCCCTGACCAAGGCCCTTCTTCCCCGGTTGCTCAGTTTGGCCGGACGGCCAGCTCTAGGAAGAGTCCTGGTGGTTCCAAACTTCTTCCATTTGCTAATGATGGAGACCACTGTGCTCGTTGGGACCTTCAATGCTGCAGAAATGGTTTTGTACCCTTCCCCAGATCTGTGCCTCGATACAATCCTGTCTCTGAGGTCTACAGACAATTCCTTGGACTTCATAACTTGGTTTGTGCTCTGACATGCACTGTCAACTGTGGGACCTTATATAAACAGGTGTGTGCCTTTCCAAATCATGTCCAATCAATTGAATTTACCACAGGTGGACTCCAATCAAGTTGTAAAAACATCTCAAGGGTGATCAGTGGAAACGGGATGGCGCTGAGCTCAATTTTGAGTGTCACAGCAAAAGGTGTGAATACTTATGTACATGTGATATTTATTTTTTTTTATTTTTTTTTATACATTTGCAAATATTTCTAAAAAACCTTTTTCACGTTGTCATTATGCGGTATTGTATGTAGAATGTTGAGAATTTTTTTTTTTATTTCATCCATTTTGGAATTAGGCTGTAACATAATAAAATGTGGAAAAAGTGAAGGGGTATGAATACTTTCAGGATGCACTGTATATGTTGTGAAACGAAGTTCTACCCTTGAATGACTTAAAAGACTAGTCAGGATCAAGGGAAAGATGAATGCAGCAATGTACAGAGAGATCCTTCATGAAAACCTGCTCCAGAGCGCTCTGGACCTCAGACTGGGGCAAAGGTCCACCTTCCAACAGGACAACAACCCTAAGCACACAGCCAAGATAACAAAGGAGTGGCTTCGGGACAAGTTTGTGAATGTCCTTGAGTGGCCCAGCCAGAGCCCAGACTTGAACCCGATTGAACATCTTTGAAGAGATCTGAAAATGGCTGTGCACCGACACTCCCCATCCAACCTGATGGAGCTTGAGACGATTTGCAAAGAAGAATGGGAGAAACTGCCCCAAAATAGGTGCCAAGATTGTAGCATCATACTCAAGAAGACTTGAGGCTGTAATTGCTGCCAAAGGTGCTTCAACAAAGTATTTTTTACAAGGTTTTTAGTTAATATTTAGTTATTTAACTGTTTTTACTGTGTGATTTTAGTGTTTTAATTATATTCTATTTTTTACTGTTACATTTATTGTAAAGCACCTTGTAACCTTGTTTTGAAAGGCGCTATATAAATAAAGTTGTTATTATTTTTATTATTATTATTATTATTATTGGAACCTATGGGATTTTCCCAACGTCACAAATGATAAGTCATTGTAAAACGCGTAGAGGTGTCAAAGTTCAGGGCAACTAGATTTCGCAAGTCTCAAAATGAAGCTGATGATGTTTGGAAACGTGTTACGTGCATTTGAGGAAAATCCAAAGATATATATTTGACCAGAATCACCCTTTTGTATGGGGTGGTCTGGTCTTACCTATATACTATAGCAGTGGTTCTCAACCTGGGGGTCGCCAGGTAGTTGTGTGAAAAAAAAAAGCAGACAAAATAAGTTTGTTTTTACATTCTACTCGATTTTATTGAGTGTGTGACAGAGGATCTGTTTGCCGACAATAGCCGGCTTTTCAAAAGCCGATAAATAAAATAGTCACCGGACAATATGTCCGAGAGAGAAAATAAAACGTTGCAAAATCATACATTTTAAAATAGCAAAGATGTCTTTATTCATTCCTGTTTCCAGTGTGCCTGCTGAAAGGGGATTCTCTATTAAAACAAGACTGCATCCAGATCACGGCTTCTGGAGGGCAAAGTAACGAGGCTGATGCGCATCGCAAGTAGCTCAAATGACTTGGACAGCTTTGATTTTCAAAAGGCAGTGGGCGGCTCACTTCAAGCATGTAAAGGCCCGGATGCAAGTGATTTCAAAATAGGGGCATATTGTGTCCTAAACCAACATTTCAAATATTTCAAATAAAAGTATATCTAGACTTTTCTAGACTTTTGTGTGACTCAGCGCTAGCAAATAGGCACCGGCTTGTCTTCCTTCTGTCTCTCTTTCACACACACACACACACACGCACGCACGCACGCACGCACGCACGCGCGCGCGCGCGCGCGCGCACGCACACATAAAGTGTTTTTAAAGAAATATTCATTTAAAAAAAAAAACATTGATGGCTACAAACATTGGGGGTTAAAGTCCCTAATTTATTGCCTATACCGACAAGCCAGCACCACTGAACGCACTCGCGAAAACCAACCTGATTGTTCTGGGGGGTCGCGACTCAAAAAGGTAGAGAATCACTGTACTATAGTACAGTCAAGTTTACAGCAACGAGCAGGAGTGCCTCGTAAATGTTAGCTGCAGGGGCGTCACTTTCACAAGAACACAGTATTATTGACATAAATGAATAAATAAGTTGATAATAATGTAGGTTTATGTTGAAAATTCTTTGCAGTTGCCTAACTCATAGTTTCTTATCAATGTTTAGGTTGACATGGTAATAATGCCATTCAGTTCAGCGCTGTCCACCAACACAAGAGGACGTAGTAGTGCTGCAGCGGTTATTCTAGGGAGCTGGCCGCCCGCTCTGCGTGGTCGCTGTTGGTGGAAACGCAATCACATCCTCATTTTCTCCTGGAAATGCATTTCTAGCTATACATCTACTTCTAAGCTACTTCATTGTTTTAAGTTAGCTTCGCTCTAAACAATAAGTAAATTGTTCTCTTCACCCTTCAAGTAACCATTTATGCAAGCAACCATTATAACTTAATAAAAACGAGTGAGAAGTACAAATTGTTGATTGCCGAGTAAAGTTAACTAGTGTATGTAAGTCAGGATAGCTATTAGATTTTGCAGTGTGTATCTGCCTGCCATAGTAACGTACATAAACAACTAGTTTTATTATTGGAACCGGTTCTCGATACCCAACCCTACTTACAAAGCAGATAGTAAAGGCAAGCCCACGTACACCACGAAGCCTGAAAGTGCCCTGTAAAATATGTTTTAAAATGTTGCTCTTGGCTAACCATCTCGCCGACAGACATGCTGACTTGTTCAAAGAATTCAAAGAGCAATAGGTTAACGAATGTGATATATTTGAGGGCAAATAACTATGTTATCTAAGTGAAACAAGTGTGATTGATTTTGTGACAAGCAAGTTTGACAAGGCAATTAAGGGCAATGATAACTGTTTAATTTAACTTTGGCCTTAGTTTTAGCTAACATTGCAAGCTGCTAAAAATCTGGCTTATAAATATAAATGTATATTCAATAATTACTGGTAATGGCAGTCATCAAACTGAAATATGGAAGTATTGAAACATAAAAAAATGTGTAGGCTAATTATGGGTTGTTCATTTAATAGAAATAAGTTCCTTTTATCATTCTGTTTATTCCATTCTTTTTCTAATGTTTTAGGTTTTTGTTGTTTCAGTATCGGTATTGAGATATTTATGGCAGGTATCATATCGAAGTCATAATTTTGGTAACACTATTTGCTACTGCTGATTTCGAGCTCTGGTGTACAGTGGCATGCGAAAGTATGCAACCCCCTTGAAATTTATCAGATTTGTCTGGATTACAAATGAGATTTTGTTCTGTTAACATATCTTTTCAAGAGACAGACCCTCAAAATAAATTATATTTTATATAATATTATATTATATAATATACTATATACTAATATATTATATATATTATACTTTTATATTAGAAAAATGTTAGAAAAATAAATAACTGAAATATGCTGTTTGCATAAGTATTCAACCCCTGTGCTTCGAAAGCTACATGTTGGCACATGAAAAATATTGTCCTAACGAGGACACTGCAGGCCGTACTATTGGCCTCACTTCTGAAACATTAGAATAGCTCAACCCTCCCCCATTGCTCCACCTAGACAAAGCCGTTCCTCAACACTCAGTGTCCGCACAAGAAGGAGACTAGTGAGGGAAGCTACAGAGGCCAACAATCACTTTGAGGGAGCTACAGTTCAGTGGCTGAGAGTGGAGTGAAGGTGCACCAGTCAACCATATCAAGAGCTCGGCACAATACTGGCCTGTGTGGGAGGGTCCCTAGAAAGAAGCCATTACTCAAGAACAACCATATCAAAGTACATCTGAAGTTTGCCAGAAGCATGATAGTGACCCAGCTAAGATGTGGGACAAGGCTTTATGGTCTGATTAGACCAAGATAGAGATATTTGGCCACAATTCTAAGCTCTATGTGTGGCGCAAACCTAACACTGCCAATGCCTCAAGAATCACCATCCTGACAGTGAAGTATGGTGGTGGCAGCACCACACTGTGGGGATGCTTTTCATCAGCAGGGACTGGGCATCTTGTTAAAATTGAAGGAAGAATGTATGGGGAAAAAAACAGGGAGATGCTGCAAGAGAACCTGTTTCGGTCTCCTAAAAAACTGAAGCTTGGAAGAAACTTCACCTTTCAGCAGGACAGTGATCCCAAGCACAAGGCCAAAGCAACACAGGAGTGGTTAAACAACAAAAAGTTTAATGTCCTACAGTGGCCAAGTCAAAGTCCAGATCTCAATCTCATTGAGAATCTGTGGCACTGTTTGAAAGTTTCGATCCACAAGCATCATCCAACCAATCTGAACAACCTAGAGCAAATCTGGCAAGAAGAATGGGCAAAAAGCACTCCCAAACAGTGTGCAAAGCTGGTAGATACTTGCCCCAAAATACTTAAGGCTGTTATTGCATCAAAAGGTGGCTCTACCAAATACTAATGTGTAGGGGGTTGAATACTTATGCAAGCAGTATGTTTCAGTTTTTTATTTTCTTTAAAAGATCTGCTGACGGATAATTAATTTTGGCATTGAAAATTTACAGTTAGAGCATATGAGTTTGTTATACACTGTTAAAAAAGTAAAGGAACACTTTGAAAACACATCAGATCTCAATGGGGAAAAAAAAATCATGCTTGATATCTATGCTGATATGGACTGGGTAATGTGTTAGGAACGAAAGGGTGCCACATCATTTGATGGAAATGAAAATTATCAACCTACAGAGGGCTGAATTCAAAGACACCCCGAAAATCAAAGTGAAAAAATTACGCGGCAGGCTAGTCCATTTTGCTGAATTTCCATTGCAGCAACTAAAAATTGTACTCAGTACTGTGTATTGCCCCCACGTGCTTGTATGCATGCCTGACAACGTCGGCATGCTCCTAATGAGACGACGGATGGTGTCCTGGACCAGGGCATCACTGAGCTCCTGGACAGTCTGAGGTGCAACCTGGCGGCGTCGGATGGACCGAAACATAATGTCTCAGAGGTGTTCTATGGATTTAGGTTAGGCAAGCGTGGAGGCCAGTCGATGGTATCAATTCCTTCATCCTCCAGGAACTGCCTGCATACTCTCACCACATGAGCCCGGGCATTGTCGTGCACCAGGGGGAACCCAGGACCCACTGCACCAGCGTAGGGTCTGACAATGGGTCCAAGGATTTCATCCCGATACCTAATGGCAGTCAGGGTGCCGTTGTCTAGCCTGTAGAGAGGTCTGTGCGTCCCTCCATGGATATGCCTCCCCAGACCATCACTGACCCACCACCAAACCGGTCATGCTGAACGATGTTACAGGCAGCATAACGTTCTCCACGGCTTCTCCAGACCCTTTCACGTCTGTCACATGTGCTCAGGGTGAACCTGCTCTCATCTGTGAAAAGCACAGGGTGCCAGTGGCGGACCTGCATATTCTGGTGTTCTATGGCAAATGCCAATCGAGCGCCACAGTGCCGGGCAGTGAGCACAGGGCCCACTAGAGGACGTCGGGCCCTCAGGCCACCCTCATGAAGTCTGTTTCGGATTGTTTGGTCAGAGTCATTCACACCAGTGGCCTGCTGGAGGTCATTTTGTAGGGCTTTGGCAGTGCTCATCCTGTTCCTCTTTGCACAAAGGAGCAGATACCGGTCCTGCTGATGGGTTAAGGACCTTCTACGGCCCTGTCCAGCTCTCCTAGAGTAACTGCCTGTCTCCTGGAATCTCCTCCATACTCTTGACTGTGCTGGGAGACACAGCAAACCTTCTGGCAATGGCACGTATTGATGTGCCATCCTGGAGGAGTTGGACTGCCTGTGCAACCTCTGTAGGGTCCAGGTATCGCCTCGTGCTACCAGTAGTGACACTGACCCTAGCCAAATGCAAAACTAGTGAGAAACATTCAGAAAAGATGAGCAGGGAAAAAATGTCTGTGGCCTCCACCTGGAAAACCATTCCTGTTTTGGGGGTCGTCTCATTGTTGCCCCTCTAGTGCACCTGTTGTTAATTCCATTAACACCAAAGGAGCTGAAACTGATTAACAACCCCTTCTGCTACTTAACTGACCAGATCAATATCCCAGAAGTTTAATTGACTTGATGCAATACTCTGATTAAAAAGTGTTCCTTCAATTTTTTTGAGCAGTGTATACATTTCCAGTCAGTATTTTTTGTTGTCAGTATCATTTGTAATCCAGACAAATCTGATTAATTTCAAGGGGGTTGAATACTTTTGCAAGCCACTGTATACATGATATGCCTAAATGCACAGCATGACGCAATCTCATACCAACGTTCACTTTCATACTGGTATGCTGTATTCCTTAAAGAAGGTGAGGATCTGATTTGGAGCTATATAATGGATAACGCCATGCTTTTCTCTTACACAGAATTACAATTGTAAAAAAAATCATTGTCTATTATGGTGATATGGTGTATATACGTGCAGGCCCAGTTAGTTAAAGCTCCTTGATGCAGTTTACCACAATGCTATGCGTTTTGTTAATGGGGATAATTGCATAACTCATCAGTGTACACTATATAATTAAGTAATATTATAATAAAGTCTTATTAATAGGAGAGAAAAACATTGTCTCTTTGGCATTACTGGACAAGTTGCCTTTTTACCATACTTTTTCTTTGTTTAACTCCTGGGTTGTGTCTTCAGAGAGTTTCTACAGCGGTACTCTGTGGTGTCTAGTGCTATCAGAGACTCCCATCCCGGTGAAGAGGTGTTCAACCTGGATAACTTCAGCCGCCTCTTCAACCAAAATACGCTTCAGCTTAGATGTTGCAATGCCAACCCACAGGGGACAGCACAGAAAACACTGTTGTGGTAAGTTGTGTCTGTGTGCCTGAGTAAGATTAGAAAACGTTTTTTTAAACTAATATCATGCGCAGATCCAACAAATTGCTATTCTGTTGAACAGACAAGACAAACAGCACAACATTGTACCCTTATTAACTTTTCATAAAGGCCGTGAGTGTCTGGCTGCTCCACTAGAGGAATTTACAATGCTGAAATTTAGGGATGCACCGATGTATCGGCCTATGTTGACCTTGCTTACTGCCATCGGCCTATTGGCAAATAAGATGGCATTCACCGATGGCAGTGGCCGATGTTTATGTCGCATCAATATGCGTGGTCTAAATGTTGTTGGCGTGCGCATGTTTGTTTTAATTTAAGAGGGAAAGAAAATTTCAGCTGTGGTAATATTTGAGTAAATTTGTGATTGAATTTGTTCTCAAATCGAATTTTGGCAGCCGGTCAAATTTCGGCACAAAACACCGGTATTAACGTCAAACGAAGTTGGTCAGGACACAGAACAGCATCACTGTGGTGGCAATGCACTTGTTTTATCATTTTTGTTTATTAAATTTTCACACACTGGACTTTGTTGTAGCTCTTTTCATAGTTGAACAGCTCACCCTCTTCGATTTGAAGTTAACATCCCGCATACGTCTCAATAAATTAATTGTCACCATTATGCGCCCTGCATAAGTTGGCAGACTAATAACTCCTCATCCAATAAACACACTGAAGAAGAGGGACTGTTAAACTCCATTTATTGAGTCACTGGAGGTAGGTTAAAACTGAAAAAGCATGTGTACTTCCAGTACACTAATCAATGCAATGCAAATCAGGCAGAAATAGTCTCTGGCTCTAACCAGAGCCATTTAAAACGTTTATTAAACGGCTCTGGCTCTAACGACAAACTGGCGTCTCCTAGCAGCAATGTGATGACGTCACTCATAGACAAATGCTTCTTAAAGGCACAGAACACATATACGGGATATGAATGCACCGTGAATTTCAACCAAAAGACGAGACCGCAAACTGTTAAATTTAATCGTTTAATTTGAATCTCTTGATCGATTTAAATTCTTAATGAAGATTAACATCCCTATTCAAAACAGATTTCTTTGTTTCCCTGGCACAAAAGGGGGAATTAATAACAAAAACAAAATAGGCCTAAAAACATCGGCTACGGCTATCGGCCAAATTGTTATTTTAAAAATCGGCATCGGTATCGGCTTAGAATTTCACGATCGGTGCATCCCTACTGAAATTACTTTCACTGACTTGTTAAAATGTGTGTGGCTCAGTTATTTTTCTTGCATCCTACTGCTCGCTACCTGTTTGCCCGCCTCAGGTCCAGTCCTAGTCAGTTGAGGTTTCACATCACTGTGGGATTGTTAGGAGCAGCCTACCACTCCTCACCCTGTCCGCCTCAGATCACACGCCTGCTCTTCCAGGTAACCCTCTAACAATCTTAAGGAGTACAAATTATACATTACCAAATCCTAAACGCTAAAAGCAGCAATTCAAAATAGTGGTTGTTGAAAAAAACGTACACAAAACTTTACAATTTCCTCAATGTGATTTCCTCCGTATATGAGGCCTAAACTGTTCAACGCAGTAAGCCAATCATATGTAGAAATTACATTTAAGAATTTTTTTCATTTAAAAGGATCTTGTAGACTTTGAAGTAATGCATGTATAGTTAAGTTAGGATAAAGATTAATATTAGTAATCATGATCAGTGTTTAGAGCAGGTCTTGCTAATGGTTTAAGAAACGTAAACTAAAACGAAGGAAATATTTCTCTAAACCAAATCAAAATGTATATATAAAACTTTCTATGCAACCTGTTAATTCAGTTTTTTAAAATTACATTTTAAATGTGGTCTGAATAGTGACATACTGATTTACCCTGCGGGAAGTCAACTAGCGTATACTTGCATGTCTCAAACTGTACAGAAATGACAATGTTTGGTAAAAATAGAACAATAAATTTCAAATTTAATGTCAAAGAAAACAAGACCCTTGGTTTAACCGTGTGGAACGACAATCACTGGTGAAAATGCAACGACAACTTGGATGGACATTTGCGGACGAGTCATCTCGAAATTCATGCAAAGGTAACCACACTTGTAAAAAATTCATTTTTTAGGATAGCAGAATTTTTATCAGCTAATCCAAGCTGGTGTGTTTTGCTAAACTTGAAATACTGAAAGCTGAAAGAAAGCACCGTTGTCCTGTACTGATTAGCAACACTGGGTCATTCACTTTTCTAATCTTAGATCATACATTTAAAGATCGATTGACATGCTAAAGATTAGTGTTCCTCAAATTGAAACAAAATATGTTACAGTAGAATACACATTTGAAGTAATGTATTAGGTTTAATATTAGACATGATGGGAGAAAAGAGCAGAAATGTAGTATAGAGACGACTTGGAGCTGTGTGCGCATGTGTATGAGTGAGAGAGGGAAGTGTGAGAGAAATAAATCTGAACTTGAATTTTTTTTCCCCCCCCAACCTCAGATTCAGAAGATCTACATGAAGACGGGCCACTGAGTGCAAATAAAGCTACCACAACCCCGCATAATATTTTAACAGCTCTTATGAGTGCTACTTTAAAGTAGAAAAGTGACTCTATAGAACAAGAGACCAAGGAGCTCATAGCAAAAAATATTTGTATTGGTTTATTTAAATTAAGTCAGCATTTCAACATGGTCGTGTGGATTTGAACAAATTGCCCAACCCTAGCAGTCACTAAACAAAAAAAACAATACTAATTCCTGTAAACAAGCAAACAAAATAAAATGTATTAATTTGCCATTAAAAAGCCCAACTGTCATAAGAATTATAGCTGAAATATTTTTAAATTTTTTATATTTAATCAATCTAGGTCCGCTCATACGTAGGGTTTTTCCTTGCATAGAGAATTACGAGGTGGCCGCCTCTCACATTTCATGCCACCTCCAGCTCTTGACAAAACTCGGACTGGTGTCTTCATGGATAATCCTATTTTCTAGCAACTGTTGTGCTTGGTGGATTTCTGTCATTTGTAACTGCCATTGCGGCATTACGCCGATGTGGTGGCACATTTATTTTATTTTTACAGGGTTAACCGACTGAGACCAGGTCTCTTCTCCAGCAGTGCCCTGTTTCAAGGAAGAATATATAAATTACAACAAAAAATAAATTAAAAATAAGCAAAATAAATAAAAATGTTTACAATACAGCACAATAGGGTATTGAGGTAGATTTATATCAAAAATGACCTACGGACACGAATTGAGAGGTGCTCTTGTGGATGGCAAAAACACATTTGTGGATTCTTTTTACGTTTTGTTTTTTTTATTTGCCCACCCCCAAAAGTCGCTATTTTTTTTAACTTATACACAGATCATTGTTAGTGTGGTGTTCTTGTAATACAATAAGGTTAACAATGTTATTAGCTTTTGATAATTCACAGCAGATAATGTCTATGCAAGCAGACTATTTAAAGCACTTTAAATTTCCTAATGCCTATTTCCTAATAGGCCTAATGTTTATTTAATGTTATTTCAAGTAAAACATCTCTGTGTAAATTAGTTCTCTGCTACTGATGTCACGCGCATGAGAAATATATAGGTATGATTCCTGCTGATGACGATCCCGTGTGTGTGCAAGAGTAGAAAGAATTTCATTGTATAACCTTACGAGGTGAAAATAAAACTTGATTAACAGAACTCTGTTATATGCAGTGGTTGTGTGCATCTGAAGTTGTTAAAGACCCATATGAATTTAAAGTAAATGAACTTGTGCACACAAATATAAATATGTAACCTTTTTGGGCTCTTAAAGATTTAACATTTTAGAGCAATATTTTTGTTAGATTATAGTATTATCGAGTTTGGAAATGTGGATACAATCTGTTGAGGAACATAACCTATCGTCTCTTCACAGCAACAACTGTGATTAAAAAGGTTGTTTGTTGAGGGACTACTTCACTTAAAGTGTTGGGTATTTGGTCAATTACTTATTTAGGTACTAAACCCTTTCCAAAATCTCTTTTCTGTTTACTGTGTTATTTGGCAAGGCACAGCGGCGCTGGAATGACTACAAAAGTTGGGGGTGCAAGATGGGGTGTGCAAGGTGTTTTCCGGGGAATCAGGGATTGCACACATAAATCAGGCTCAAAATGGATATATCTATTCTGGTTTTAGTTAATTGGGTGTTGGTCTCTTGTCAGAAAATGTTTAAGCTATTCAACAGAAAATTAATTGTATTGTTTGTTGTTTACATATTTAATGCATGTGCTGTATTTTAAAAAGAAATCGAATCGGGAGGACCAGTGTTGTGCATATAACTCATGAACTGCATGCAAATCGGTATTAAACATATAGCCTAAAAGCCTCTAAAGCTTTCTCATTTGTAATTTGCTAGCCGCTCTTCACATGTGTGAGGGCAGATAATTATGTAGCTTATGTAGCGAACTCATAAACCATGGCCCAAAAAGTTACCAGCCTTAGCAATGCAACAAGCAAACAGCGCGGAGAAAGTGCCCAAAACAAAAAACTGCTGGTCAGATTTCTTAAGCAAAGTGCAAATCATAACACAAGCTGTATTTGCACGTCAGCGGAATATGGTGACAACAGGACAGGCTTGTTAAACGCACCCCCTCATACCACACAAAAGAAAACAAAAGTTATGTAAGCCTCCACACAATCATGACAGCGCACACACAAACAAGCAACCTACCATTTGCAAATGACACTTTGAATCGGAGCCATGGACAGTGAACAGCGTTTATGGCATTCAAGCAATATTTTTAACAAATACAATTGTTAGATTGGCAAATCAGCCTGATACATATACAGGCTATGTGCACATTTAAATGACTAATTACCATGTTGGTAAATTTAAAGATTGACCGATAATACTTCATAATGACAAGTTTGCCCAAATAAACCTTACAAAATAGTGTAAAATGATCAAATAAAGTTCCGATGTATGGCTCCCTGTTATGTTTTAAATAACTTACCCTTTGGCTTTGGATTTGATGATTGTATTACTTTTCTGCACCAAATTAAGCTCTGTGTTAGGTCGTGATGTTACATTTGTCCTCCTCCACCTCCTCATTACTACTAGCGATGTTGCTTCCATCATGACATGAACCAAGAGGCTAGTTAGCTAGTTTATCTGTTTCCCCCTCTATCTTGTGGTAGCTTCATGTCCCCCACAGCGGGAGGAACTTGTCATAAAGCCCACCCATTTATAGGGAAGATATGATTGGTCAATTGTACTGTCATTTCAGATTAGTAGATCGGCCTTCTGACCACCAAATATAGAGCTGAAAGTACAGCATTTTCTTTCCAGGATCTGCTGAGGCTGCAAAATTCTGATCGGTAGAAAAAGGCACTTGCCTCGCCACCGCAAATGTAAATGCACTATAATACCTGCCTCTTGACAGGATGTCGGACCTCAAAAGTGGTGGGGCAAAAGATCCCGTGGCATCCCCGGTTCCGGCGCCACTGGTATGGCCATGGTATAAGCAGCGAAAAATGAACTTCAAGCCATGCGTTCATGGATAATAATGCATGACGCAGCCAAATAACATCACTCACTTGTTCATTTTTCCTTACATGAGCCACCACCTTTTTTGTGTGAACTTGTACATCAATAAGGAAATGTTTAAATGTTTTGCCTAATGTAGCTGTGTTCTCTGAAAGAGAAATATAGTATGGTAAGACACGCGACACTAATTTAATCAATAAACATTTATATAAGGCTAAAAGATTTCAGTCTACAACCTTCATCAGACAAATAATTCATAACTGACTTTTGCAAGAGGAAAGTGACTAGATTCATTCCCTCTTCAAGAGTGTCATCTAGTATCTACTAGTAACAATATTTCTATAATTTCCATCCAATGTCCTCAAAGTGGCAACTATGTAAATGTACTATTCTTTGATTCTTTATGGTTGTGACAATGAAGTGTTCTAGTCATAATTTTGAATCTTTGCAATTTATGAATGTATATGATGTCTCTGTCAGATGATGTCTGTTCACTCAGAAATGATGATCTCCAACAAGATCCTTCAGGATCTTAGAAGTATCGCTTGTTCAGCGGCTGAACAGATAGGTAGATTTTTCTGGGTTTCTTTTTTTTTTTTTTTTATAATGTTATGTCTTTTTAATGACAAAGTATTGATCAGTATTGTTGGCATGGAGGTGGTTTACTTAATTTTTTTTCTGGTTTTTATGTGCGTCTTCTTCACCAGTGACCTATAAGAACAACCAGTTTGAGGTGTGGGTGCCGCTTGTGGCTGATGTGACACTTGTGCTGATGAACATGGGTGTTCCTTTTGTGTCCATCTTCCCTGTGGAAACAATACAGCCTCCTTTTGGCGAGGGAGATGTGCTGTAAGTATTAATAATTAATAATAATACATTTTATTTATACAGCGCTTTTCTGACACCCAAAGTCGCTTCACAGCATCAACATAGATAACATGACAAAAATAAACAATTAGACTGAAATAGTTAAACAGACAGACAGCAACAACAGTTCTAACTATAAGTAAGCAAATGAATAGTATTATTAAAAGAAAGGGACCAGGTTCTAAACAGAGTTAACTAGGGTATGGTAGGGTGAAAAGATAGGTTTTAAGGTGGTTTTGAAAGATTGATAGCGAGTCGGAATTCCGAATTAGAGGAGGGAGAGAGTTCCATAATTTAGGTGCTGCCCTAGAAAATGCACGCTCCCCAAAATGCTTCAGTTTTGCTTGTGGAGTGACAAGTTGCCTATCTGCAGAGGAACGTAGTGTCCAGGTAGGATGGAGCAGTTCAGTGAGGTAGGGAAGGGCCAAATTGTGTAATGCTTTGTAGGTGAGGAGAAGGATTTTGTAGATGATGCGCTGGCTGACCGTAAACCAGTGAAGATTAAGGAGTACGGGGGTTATGTGCTCAGAAGATTTTGTAGAGGTGAGAAGACGAGCAGCAGAGTTTTGAACCAGTTGGAGTTTGTGGAGGGAGATTGCGTTGATGCCGAAAAGAAGTGAGTTGCAGTAATCAAGACGGGAGAAGATGAATGAGTGAAAGAGTTTTGCAGCTGCACTTTGGGAAAGGGATGATCAGATTTTAGCAATGTTTCTAAGATGGAAGAAGGATAATTTGACCATGTTATTGATATGAGAGCTAAATGAAAGAGTGGAATCCATTAATACGCTAAGATTGCGTACTAAAGGTGAGGGGGAGACTGTAAGACCGTCAATGGAGATTGAGATATTGCCAACTTTAGTTAGGGTGTGTTTGGTGCCAATTAAGAGGAGTTCCGTTTTATTGCTGTTCAGTTTGAGATAGTTTTCCTGCATCCAGTGGTTGATTGTAGATAAGCAGTGTTCAATACAGGCAAGTGGAGGATTATCGAGTGAAGTTGTGCTGATACAGATCTGTGTGTCATCAGCATAGCAGTGGAAATTGAAGTTGAAATGTCTGATAATTTGACCAAGAGGAAGGATATAGATTATGAACAGGAGGGGCCCCAGGACAGAGCCCTGGGGAACACCCTGTGTGACTGGGGACGTATCAAAAGTGAACCCATTAAGTGATATGAATTGATGTCTGTTTGTGAGATATGACTGGAGAAGAGAGAGTGCAGTGCCCTCAATACCCAACAATAGCAGCCTAGAAATGAGTAGTGTGTGACACACTGTGTCAAAGGCTGCACTAAGGTCTAACAGGATGAGGATGTTGAGGGCCCCAGCATCAGCGGAGTTGAGAAGATCGTTGGTAACCTTTAATGAGTGCAGTTTCTGTGCTGTGGAGTGTGCGAAAACCAGACTGAAGGGGCTCAAACAAATTATTGGCAGATAGAAATTGTTGTGACTGAGATGCAATAATGCGTTCCAAGGTTTTGGCAAAAAAAGCTAAGTCAGATATAGGCCGGTAGTTTTCAAGAATGGTTGTCTAGGCCGGATTTTTTGAGGATTGGAGTGACAGAAGCAGTTTTAAAGACTGATGGAAAAACTCCTTGGGAGAGGGATAAATTGAATAAGTTAGTTAGGTGAGGAAGTAAAGTAGGTAAACATGATATGCAGAGGACAGTTGGAAGAGGGTCAAGAAGACTGGTAGTAGGTTTAGATGCCATGATTATTTTTGAGACATGTGCAGAGTCAACTAGGGTAAATGAGGAGAAATTATTATCAGAGGTAGGCAGTAGAACGTCACCCACACCAGGGGACACTGTGGCTGCGCCAGAGGGAGGTTTGGAGTTCAAGGAGGAGTAAATGTTAAATATTTTGTCATTGAAACACTGAAGGAAGGAATTGGCAAGCTGGGTGGAGGAAGTAGACATGGTGTCCTTGCGGGGTTGAATGAGTTTGCTCACAGTGGAAAAGAGGGTCCGAGCGTTGGAATTTGGAGCATTAATGATGGCAGAAAAGTAAGATGAACGTGCAGCAGTGAGTGCATCTCTGTAGGAACACGTGATGATGAAGAGATTGCAAGTGAACAGTGAGTCCCGTCTTTGAGCACAGTCGTTCAAGGCGGCGACCAGCCTGCTTCATTGTTCGAAGTTCTGAAGTGAACCAGGGGGATGAGGAATTAAATGAGACAGTTTTTGTTTTTAAGGGGGCCAAGGTGTTTAGTGAGGTAGACAGAGTGGTATTAAGCAGGTCGGCCAACTGATCTGGGGAGACGGGGGCAAGTTCTGGGCTTAGGGCAGCACCAATTACATCAGAAAGAGAAAGGGGGTTAACAACTTTGATATTCCGGAAAGAGATTGATCTTGTGTGGGGAATTCTGATAGACTTAGAGTGAAGGGTGAACTGGATAATGCTATGGTCAGACAGGGGAAAGGGGGAGGGGAAAACCCAAGAAAAAGTTAAACCAGTAGAGCAGACCAAATCAAGGATATGACCTTTGGTATGGGTTGGGAATGTGACATGCTGGGTAATATTAAAACAGTCTAATACATCAGATAAATCAGAGGGCTGTTTTAAGTTTGGTGAATCCATGTGAATATTGAAGTCTCAAAGCACTAATAGACGTGGGGAGAGAGATGAAGCAACAGTGAGCAAGTCAGAAAATTCAGATAGAAATGAGACATTGGATTTGGGTGGACGATAAACAACAATTATGACAGTTGAATAGCAGGCTTTAAATGCAGTATATTCAAATGATTTGACAGAGATCAGGTTGATGGGAGTAACAGTAACATTAGTATTGTAAATGACAGCAAGACCACCCCCTCGACCAGATAGGCGAGGTTTACAGATGTGATGATAATTAGGGGGAGCAACCTGGTTAAGGACAAAAATTCCCCTGGCTGTTGCCAGGTTTCACGTAAAACCAGAAGGTCCAGGTGATTGTCCAGTATGAATTGACAGAGGGGTAGGGCTTTATTGCTAAGAGACCGGGTAGTTAACAAGGCAAAGCAAAATTTTGACGATGCAGTCTTGGACAAGTCAGTAAAGGGAAATGTCCGCAGGCAGCCATAACTAATAAGGCAGTGATGATGCGTGAAAACAGAGGGGCGAAAAGTAGTCCACAATGACGGGATGCTGCAGCCAACAGAGTAGTGTACAGTCCTGTTACATTTTGAGCCGCGGGGAAGATAGGGGCGGCGACGGAGAATGCCAGATGAGCGTAGTGATATATATGCATCCAGGGGGAGACAACAGGTAAATGACAGACATCGCAGTTCAAATGAAGAGTATTTTATAATCTGGAGGTTGAGTAGAGATGATAGAGATAACTGGAGCCGGAGGAGAAGTAGTAATGGCGGTGGAAACGCCAACAGGAGGAGAAAAGTGCTACCGACACCCACATGACACCCAGTAACTAGAGAACACTGACGCTACCCGCCAGCCGTGAACCAAGCTAGGGCAGGCAAGAAACCCCAATACACAGCCCTTTACGACCCAGAAAATCCAACACTGAGAATGTGGTTTACTTCAATCAGAGCGATTACGACCGGGGGCTCACAGCCTAGCAAATTAATTGAGGCTAACTTACCAAACTGGAGCCAGGAAAAGGAGTGAACAGAGCGATACCATACACCCAGTCAGTATACACGGGAAGGGGGTGCACAGAGTTGTCTACGCCAGGCCAGAGCTACAGGATTATCGACGGGGAGACAGTAGATCCTGAGGGTAGGAAGATTCGGATGCAGGTGATGATGATAGTCCGTAGTGCGTGTTGAATCAGAAATAAAAAATAAAGTGCCGACAGGTCATGGAGAAGTTAGCGAACTGACAAAAAACAAAACAAGGACAGGAACTGACAAAAACACGAGCATAGATTTGTGAAACAAATATTGGAAATGTATCATGTCAATTTTTTCATCATGTCAATTTTAATATTCTCACAACCCGCTCGTTTGGAAGTGACGAAGATGGAAACAAGTCAGGGTTTCAAAGTAACAATATTTACTTCAGACCAAACAATGTTCAGTATGGTGCTCAATTCACAGAGACACCCCCTTGGGAAATTCAAGGGCCAACTTATACAATTAGGACCAGGACCGGCCCGGGTGTTCCCTATGACGGCTCCTCCCCCTTCCTGCCATCCTGAAATAAAAACAATTAAGCGGACACAGCAGAAATGTTTCACCTGCTCTTTCACCAGCACTCCTTTTCCTGGAGGAGCACACCTTGCAGTCTGGATTAGACTTCATGAGTGGCCAAGAAGTGTTTTCCTGTGAGTCATGTTGGGACTGCTGCCATCTCCACCACTGGAGCCAAGGTTGGGCTCCTGCTGCTGCTCTTTTTGTTGCAGCCTCTGGATCACCTTCTCCCTAACCCCCATTGCCTGGAGTGGGTGGCCACTCTATTTATACAAGATGAAGGAATTTACAAGTGCCACCTCTTTTAACGTGGGGGTAGAACCAAGGGTACCATTTCTTTGGTTTGTGCTTGTACTCATAGTAGGAACACAATTGGTCAACTCAACTCCTCCCATATATTTTTTGTAGTCATCTACTATTTTAGCTTTTGGACCATTCTGAAGCAAGGAGAACCCTTACAGCGGACTCGTTTCGAAATGACAGAGATGTGTGGTGGACAGTACTGTTATTGTACAGCATTCCTAAAAGACGCAGTGATTAGTGGAAGCCTGTGTTTCAATTGAGGGGACATCCCTTTTCCATTCACCTGCACAGTCCCACACACACCAGTGTTTTGCTCATGAACCAAGCGGGAGTAGAGCCAAAAATACCTCCATCTCCACTCTGGTCATGGACTTTCACTCCCTCAGACGAGTGTGAGGCGCGACCTCTCCTATGGCTTTTATTACGTCCACACACCAGTTGGTTTCATGTACCATCAAGTCAATCATAACGGCCGTAAACTGTGGATTACCTGTGCTCCACTCTCCAGGTCTAGGACTTCAATCATTGAAAGACAGCACTGTTACGACCTTTCTTGGTATATGGCTTAAATAAGGACCAAACAATTTCCAGAGAGTGCGGATGTGGGAGTGAATATGGACACTCTGAGCCAACACAAAAGGGATAAAATAAATAGGTATTTATTTACAGGGTCAAAAGGGATACCACGGCTATATGAACGGTGCCAAATCAAAGAAACAAACAGAAGAGCTACGCTGCCTAACACATGCTTGCTGTCTAAAACTACATGGGGTGGCATCGCTCCTAAACTAATTAAACTAATATACACTACGTGATGCGTAAATGTAAACCCACATGTATCAAAACTAGTTGCGCTCCGGGACAACAGAAAACACAGTACAGCGTACTGGCAAAACAGGGATAGAATTAACAAAACAAAACACAGTACAGAGTACTGGTAAAACGGGGAACACTGTAAGGATAAAAAATTAACACTATCGAATACAGGAACAAAAAGGGGGAAACAGGTAACAAACAAAATAAACACTATATGATACAGGGCCTGATTAAAGGGCTGAGGGAAAAACCAAACATAAGCTGTATCTAATACAGAATCTACTAAAGGATCGAAAAGGGAAACTAACACACCGAATAGCTGGATCTAGTTAGCACTCACAAACAGACAGATTACACATTGGGATAAACCCTCTAACAAACACAGAAAACACAGAAAAGATCACGGCAGGGATGCATTCTGGAAACACAGTTGAGTGCTCCAAACAAACCCCAGACTTAGACATTACAATAGTACGCGGCACACCAAACGTCAAAAAGTTGCGCAAACGGAAGTTACATAACGAGTGCCATTGCAATGTATATCTACATAGATATGGCCGCAATATACACGGTTGAGAAACGGGGGTTTTGTGATTCGGCATCACCAGGATAAGATATTGTTGCCAAATATCTTATTTGTTTGCGGCAGTTTAGTTTTCATACACTGCTCAAAAAAATTAAAGGAACACTTTGAAAACACATCAGATCTCAATGGGGGAAAAAATCATGCTGAATATCTATACTGATATGGACTGGGTAATGTGTTAGAAACAAAAGGATGCCACATCATTTGATGGAAATGAAAATGATCAACCTACAGAGGGCTGAATTCAAAGACACCCCGAAAATCAAAATGAGAACATTATGCAGCAGGCTTGTCCATTTTGCTGAAATTCCATTGCAGCAACTCAAAGTGGTACTCAGTACTGTGTATTGCCCCCACGTGCTTGTATGCATGCCTGACAACGTCGGGGCATGCTCCTAATGAGACGACGGATGGTGTCCTGGGGTATCTCCTCCCAGATCAGGACCAGGGCATCACTGAGCTCCTGGACAGTCTGAGATGCAACCTGGGGGCGTCGGATGGACCGAAACATAATGTCTCAGAGGTGTTCTATGGATTTAGGTCAGGTGAGCGTGGGGGCCAGTCAATGGTATCAATTCCTTCATCCTCCAGGAACTGCCTGCATACTCTCGCCACTTGAGGCCGGGCATTGTCATGCACCAGCAACCTTCTAGCAATAGCACGTATTGATGTGCCATCCTGGAGGAGTTGGACTGCCTGTGCAACCTCTGTAGGGTCCAGGTATCGCCTCATGCTACCAGTAGTGACACTGACCCTAGCCAAATGCAAAACTAGTGAGAAACGGTCAGAAAAGATGAGGGGAAAAATGTCTGTTGAAAAGTGTTCCTTTAATTTTTTTGAGCAGTGTATAATGCTATTATTCAAACTTGAAGGTTGGTTTTGTTTACTAGTTATATTTTATATATTAATATTGTGAGCCTTGTTTTGCTGCTATAGTTTAAACTTGAAAGTACCATGTTTACATTTGTTGTTTTATAGACGAATAAATGTTATCCCTGAACACTCACATTCTAGTGTTAGTATTATGTTGGGTTTGGACGTTTTTTCCAAAATTCACACATGCCTGTATTTATATTGTTTGAAACTATAGTTGAAAAGTGCTGAAAATCTTCAACTGATAAGGGTTGAACATTTTTGGTTTTCTAGTTAAATTGTTGAATATTAATATTTAGTATTTGGACATTTGCATACAAGTTCTAAATAAAATAAAAAAATAAAATATGAGTAAGTACCTTTTATTTGTCTATTATATCATGCAAAATGTATTAAGAAATAGGCCTTTCCATGTGGTCATTTTATATAAACTATTTCTTCATTGCATTTACAGAAAATGTGCAATATTGTGATATGTATCGCCATCGGGATATGAGATTTTGGTCATATCGCACAGCCCTAGATTTAGTATTTATTTATATAGTAATGATTTGGTTGGATACAAATTTTTATATTTACAGTCAACACACTTTGGGTGACCACTGCGGCGGTGAATGAGTTAGGGCATCAGAAAATACACTTCTAATGCCAATGTTAGCTCAATCTTGAAGCTAATGTTATTTCTGACTACTACGCCAAGGTCTTTTGCAATTATTGTACTGTATAATGACAAAACAAATGTAGAGAAGTTACACATTTTGTCTGAGAATGAAATAGGATGAAATTATTATTTTATTTTACTGATCATATTCTACCCGTTTGTTTCTAGAGAGGACTTTCAGTTTTGTGATGGGAGACCCTCTCTAAAAGGGGAGAAAAAAGCATTTCCATTCACCAACTTTGACAATGTCATCAAGGTAAGACTCTCGGCTCTATTGGTTTTGGATTGAGTGTTGTGTAATATACGTTTTTTGTTAATAGTTCTTGCATAGTTTGGAGCTGTGCTTTGGGTCATTGACCTGTAGGAAATTGGCTTCAATCAAGTGTCTTCCACAGGGTATTGCATGGAGTTGCAAAATGGAGTGATAACCTTCCTTATTCAAGATTCCTTTTGCACTGTACAAATCTCCCACTTCAGCATTACCAAATTACCCCCCAGGGCTGTACGCTTACTTTTTTAGGTGGTAGCATCAGTGCTAGCAAGCTAAAGATTTCAGTAGCACAGAAATATTTTGTAGCGCACACAGGTGGGCAGTTAAACACATGTTTAATCAGTAAAAAAAAGACCTAATTTACTTTTTTTGTGCGCCTTCAGCTCTTTATCTCTCTATTGCCTTTTTGTAGGCATTTTAATATAGGCTACTGTAAACATGTGCAGAGCCAATATGAAAAATATAAAAAAATCCCAATATTCTTTTTTGGGAGGGGTTTGGGGGGCTGGCGTTACAGGCTATTACATGTCAACCTAAAACAATAAGAACTGTTAAAGATTGGCCCATTTAGTATATTTATTGAATGTACTTTAATATATTGAAATATATTTTTTGATGAATTGATAATAACAAATATATTTTATAAATATACTATTGAAATATAACGCAATCTATTATTTGTAAATGTAGATAAATATATGTACACACATTAACAATACAATCAACCTTTTTTGACTTTTAACAAAATAAGTATATGTAAATTTGATAATTAAATAAGAAAATAGACAAAGATAAAGTATAAAAAATATTTTATTATAAACATATATGTTATCTGTAGGTCTTCTGTAGGAGTTCTGCCAGTTTACTAATGATGGCAACACCAATCTGCCCCATATTTCCTGAAAGAAAAAAGACATAAAAGACAAAAAATTTGATAAGTTACATGACTCGTTTTACAATAAGATGCGCAAAAAAAATTAACAAAATCTCACAATTAATGCATGGATCTTGTCCGGGTCCAACCCGGCCTGTTGCTCCTCCCTCTCCGAGGTTTTGGCTTTACCACCTTGAAAATATTTACCACAAACATTTATAAACAAAATATATTCTATCATGATTCTTCTTAGCAAGGTAAGGATATGGCAACTCCATCACACAAAAAGAGGCAGTCTTTACATTTTTAGACATTTTTTTTCACACTGTGAACAAACGTTTGACAAAGATTTTATAAAATCTACAAGAATCAGCTTTCTGAGATAGCATGGAACATACCTCAAGTTACTTTTCAGCAGCATATCCATGTCAAAAACAACAAGTAGCAGAGCCCTTGCCATGGCTGTTGATGTGTTGCTGTGGATAGCAGCCCTCCACATATTGCTTGGCAACAACACATCCGTGTTATCAAGTATTTCAACCTTGGCCTGTCGACCTGCCTGGACCTGCCTTAAACAAACTGCGAAGCTCTAAACATATTAATACTGCAAATTTTGTTTGACTTACGATCCAAAATTATCTTTTTTAGTTCCAAGACTTCACGCTGGAAATCCAGCAATGGATTAGTCGAACAAGAAGGGCCTGCCACAGCTCTGGCTCAATCCTAACGTTGCTATGGAAAAAAATAAAGTCATGACCATAGCATATTTAGGGTTAGGGTTAGGGTTAGGGATTCTGTCTTCCTCCGTTTCCATGTAGCTTTACCTTGGGCAAGCCTGATCACTTCAATAGTCTGCAATGTTGACTGCATGTGGTAAAGATTTTCTAATTAGTAGCTGTACTAAAGCAAACAGACTAAAGTTACACACAGTTTTTAAGCTATGTTGGTTGTCACCTTTCTGGATATCGGCAGAGCGGCTTCTTCATCTTGTATATACTTTGGATTGGGCTTCACCACCCTCCCGGCTCTTCAATACAGTTTTAGTTTTACAGTACAAACTTTTAATTTCAGTGGCAGAGTTGACAAAGGTGGACAATATTGAAACAAACTTATAAGGACATTCAAGTTAAAAAATCATATTTTCTTTGCTGGGATTTGTTCTGGACAAAACGGTAATCGTTATAATAGTTGATTTTACACATACACAAAGCAGGCCTATATTCAGTTCTATTTATTATTTTAATTATTTATAATTAATATTCTAAAAGTGTATGGATTTATATAGCCTGTCATTAGGGACCACAACAATTTAATTAAGCGTGGTAGATTTATTACTGTCAGCATCTGACTCCCTGCCACAGTAATACTTTTTGACCTGCTCCCCTGTCCTTTCCAAAACACATCTCTACCACTGAAGTAAAAAATATTTTATGTCTCTACCACTAAAGTTAATAAAAAATTATTATTTAAATTATTATTATAAACAATTTATAATAACTTTCAGTAATAAGCAGTTATTAGATCATCGATAAACTAGAATCTTAGTAGTACATTTGTGATTATCTGTGAATAATTTCTAAAAGATTAATAACTGTAATTTTAAATGTATCTAGGCATTAGTAAATGATGAATGAATTGTTACCAGATGATCTATATATTCTTATGTTGTCAGTTTTGAAGGATCACCAAGTATGTTATTTATTGTTTATCTAGGTCTTGGTAAGTTATTAGTAAAATATGCACAAACTAATACTAAATGATCCAAAAATGCTCTACTTCAATAAATTTGTACTCTTAATAGTAAATAATAATTCTAAAAGCAGAGCAGACTTGTACATGGTCATCAATATTCCTTTCACACAGAGAACCCGGGTCTTACCCAGGTCATTCAGACCGCCCTTTGGTCCCGGGAAAGACCCGAGTCGCCACCATTTACACGCACGACCTGGGTCTGAGAGTTGCATCTTTGTACGTCACTGCTGAACATATGCGTTATGTTCCTACGTCATTGATAGTGGACGTTTCTACCATTGTTACTGTATTTGGTTGATGAAGTGGAGCTTGCGGTACATAGTTGCAGCATACCCATTTACAAGTTTAATAAAAGAATTCACCCAGCGTTCTCAATTTACAGCAGAACAAAGTCCCTTCACCCACATCCTTCGTTCTGCGATGATGGTGGTTGAAAATGGTTTTCAACGACGGAATTGTTTGTTAAATAGAAATTACATTGGCCCGTCCTTAGCTAGCTATATACCTGACATTGTTGCTTCTTGTCGCACAACTGTGTTTAATACTGAGGCGCCTATGCAAACCAATGAGTTTTCTTGCCGGGTTGACTAGTCCTTTCACACCAAAGGCGAGCCGAGACCGTGACCCGCGTTGTTGACCCGGGTTGACTCGTTCACATCATCAGTCAACTTGGGAATTACCCCTTTAATAACCAAGTGGAAGGGATGCATGCCAGACTGTCATGGATGAAGGTGGAAGAGAGATTAGCATACAGCCTGGTCCAGTATATAAGAAACATTGGTGCATTAGGGTAACCTACATATTTAAATTCACAGCTAACACACACAAATGATAAGACATTATTATAACACCAGACATGCCCCTTCATAAGATGCTTCACGTTACCTGTACCGAAAACCATTGCTTAAAGGAAAACGGTTTTGTATAGAGCCATGACAAACCGGAATAAACTTCCACTCTAACACAGATTACCAGTAAGATTAGTTATAAAAAGAAGTTAATAACAGCAATTATTCAGAAAGATATCTGCTTAGTAGTAGGCTCCCTAGCCAGGGCTGCGGGTGCATGGGTGTTACAGACGGTAGAGTGCGGATACAGACTCTAGTTTCGGAGCAGCCCGCCTCGGTTTGTGGGGATCATAGAGACCTATGTGTCGGACGAACTCGCCCCTTTTCTCTCCTACAGAAAGGGGCCGTGAGATACGTGGCACTGACGGATGCACCCACCGGGTTCTACTCGCAGTATATCCTGGTGCCGAAAAGTGTGTGTGTGTGTGTGTGTGTGTGTAAACCATTTCAAAATAAAATGCTGACGATCAGAGGCCTCTTATCTCTCAGCTGAAGGCACATGGTATGCGCTTACACAATTGCCTGGACGATTGGTTATTGTGCGCAGGCACGAGAGAGGAGGCGATGGAGCACACGAGTGTTGTGTTGTCCCGTCTAGCCTCCCTCGGTTTCGTGGTGAACCCCGAAAAGAGCTGAACCAGCTGCTCCTGACAGGCACCCTATTGGCCCCTGTAGTACTCAGGCGCATAGTGACGACAGATGTCTCCCTCACAGGATGGGGGGGGCATCTGCGAGGGACGTCTGGTGAGCGGTGCGGGGGGGGCGTCTCAATGCTGTCTCCACATAAATCACCTGGAACTGGTCACGGTCTTCGTGGTGCTGAAACGGTTTCTCCTGTTGCTGGGCAACCAGGATGTGTTGGTCAGAATGGACAACACAACCGTGGTGGCTTTTGTGAATCGACAGGGCTGATCCCGGCTGTGCAATCCCATGTGAGGTCACAGAGTTGGTTGCTGATATTAGTAGCCCCTCGATGATTGACCAAACCATAGTGGCGGATATATACAGCTTGGTGGTGGGGGAACCTTGGCTGCTCCCGTTGCGCCCAGACTTACTGTACCAGGCGAACAGCGAGATTTGGCACCAGAACCCAAAGAAGTAGTGTCTATGGGCCTGGCCCCTGAAAGGGGTTGACCACTGACGGGTTACACCCCAGGGTGGTCGCCACTATTCAGAGCGCAAGAGCAGCGTCCACTGGGTCTCCGTGTGACCGTAGATGGCGCATGTTCGAGTCCTGGTGCGAGGAGCGGAATTTGGTGGTGTTCCAATATTCTATTATTCCACCAGGGGCTAGTGGACAACAGAGCCTCTTCCACAGTCAAAGTTTACCTGGAAAGTCTGTTGGTGCTCACCCGCTTGTTCATTGAGTGTTATTTAGTGTAGTCAGGGCTCAAAAATAAGGCTTGCCCGCTTGCCCAGGGCAAGTAAAATGCCACATCGGGCAAGTACATCTAGCAACTCACTTGCCCGATCGGGCAAGTGATAAAAATCAAATATATTTAATAAAATTCAAAAGGTTGTGGACGTAGTATCATAAAGAACGTTGTCGTTCTCTGGCACACAGTCTGCTCCCTCCCCTTGCTTCTGAGAATATTGGAACGCGGCAATTCTCAATATTCCAGAATTGACAAGATGGTGATGCGTAAAGCGCAAGCAATCATTTAAAGGATCTTGGAAACATGAGTTTAGTTGGGTGGCGTTAGTTGGAGTTTTGTCTACATCCTGTATGTTTTGCGCAGTTTACCACAAGTTTGAGGGCAAGGCGGATAAAACAGTGCCATTCCAAAAAAACTTTGCTGGAGTGCCATAAAGACCCGACACAGCATTTGTATCAGTGCTGTTGGCGTTGTCATCTGCAACCCGAGCCTCGAAAGTTGAAGGAATGTTAGGTAGCTAGCAAGCTATGTTGCCTCAATGCAGATATGGGATTGTCAAATAAGAATCAATGTTACAAACCGTAGTTAGTGATCCATAGCTAACGTTACCATTTTCAGTAGTTTTGGAAGCAAGGGGAATGAGAGATCGCCATGTGTGCGTGCCTGTGCTTTGCCTATTGATAGGGTGGAAAATAATGTAGCCTACAACTGTATGAGGTAGCCTATTCTCTGTAGTTTTTGTTGTCATTTCTAAATTGGTTGTCAACAGACATGCTAAGGTAATGTGTGCCACAGAAATGGGAAGAAAAATAGGACTTATTATTCTGTTAATTTTGTAACGTTAGTAGGCTAGTACAAGTATTACATCATATTTGGCTGTCCAATGTCCACTATTCTAAAGCTTAAGCCTAAGTGATTAAAGCAGCAAAAGACAATCTACCTTTGCATTTCTTTTCCATTATGCAATCAATAATATTTATCTTTCTCTTCCCACAATTAATCTATTTAACTGTAAACACAATTGCAGACATGCCATTAAGATGTAGATCTACATTTAAGTCATGAAGAGAAATCTGTTTTATTTGCAGTGGTATCATGATATTACTTGGTATCGTGACACTTTTGCAGGGGATGGGCTTAGGCCTTGTCAACTTTAGTACCATTCTATAAATGTGGTATCCTATGATTTAAAAACAAAGGTGGCTGAATTAATTTTTATTAAATGTGGTCAGTGGTAGACAGGGAATTCTATTAAGATTCATTCACAGATTTGTATTTGCATTTGTATGGTTTTAATGATTAAAGATCATGAAAATTAACTTTAGTCTTTGTTATTTGATAACCGCTGATGAATAAAACTAATTGTGTAGGGGCAAGTAAAAATTTACTTGGGGCACGCAGATTTCTGATCCACTTGCCCTACGTAACTTTGAGCCCTGGTAGTGTTGTCTTTTTTATGTCTGTTCTGTATTCACTTGTTTTGATTCTGTGCTGCAGCATATAGACTCCTTGGCAAAATAGATTTTTAATGTCAAGGAAATACAGCGCATCCGGAAAGTATTCATACCCCTTCACTTTTTCCACTTTTTATTATGTTACAGCCTAATTCCAAAATGGATGAAATAAAAAAAATTTCTCAACATTCTACATACAATACCGCATAATGACAAAGTGAAAAAAGGATTTTTGAATTTTTTACAAAGGTGTTAAAAAAAATATATATAAATATCACATGTACATAAGTATTCACACCCTTTGCTGTGACACTCAAAATTGAGCTCAGGCGCATCCCGTTTCCACTGATCATCCTTGAGATGTTTCTACAACTTGATTGGAGTCCACTTGTGGTAAATTCAGTTGATTGGACATGATTTGGAAAGGCACACACCTGTTTATATAAGGTCCCACAGTTGACAGTGCATGTCAGACCACAAACCAAGTTATGAAGTCCAAGGAATTGTCTGTAGACCTCAGAGATAGGATTGTATCGAGGCACAGATCTGGGGAAGGGTACAAAAAAATTTCTGCAGCATTGAAGGTCCCAACGAGCACAGTGGTCTCCATCATTCGCAAATGGAAGAAGTTTGGAACCACCAGGACTCTTCCTAGAGCCGGCCGCCCGGCCAAACTAAGCAATCGGGGGAGAAGGGCCTTGGTCAGGGAGGTGACCAAGAACCCGATGGTCACTCTGACAGAGCTCCAGGGTTCCTCTGTGGAGATCGGAGAACCTTCCAGAAGGACAACCATCTCTGTAGCACTCCACCAATCAGGCCTTTATAGTAGAGTGGCCAGACTGAAGCCACTCCTCAGTAAAAGGCACATGACAGCCCGCATGGAGTTTGCCAAAAGGCACCTAAAGGACTCTCAGACCATGAGAAACTAAATTCTCTGGTCTGATGAAACCAAGATTGAACTCTTTGGCCTGAATGCCAAGCGTCATGTCTGGAGGAAACCAGGCACTGCTCATCACCTGGCCAATACCATCCTTACAGTGAAGCATGGTGGTGGCAGCATCATGCTGTGGGGGTGTTTTTCAGTGGCAGGAACTGGGAGACTAGTCAGGATCAAGGGAAAGATGAATGCAGCAATGTACAGAGAGATCCTTGATGAAAACCTGCTCCAGAGTGCTCTGGACCTGAGACTGGGGCGAAGGTTCACCTTCCAACAGGACAACGACCCTAAGCACACAGCCAAGATAACAAAGGAGTGGCTTTGGGACAAGTCTGTGAATGTCCTTGAGTGGCCCAGCCAGAGCCCAGACTTGAACCCGATTGAACATCTTTGGAGAGATCTGAAAATGGCTGTGCACCGATGCTCCCCATACAACCTGATGGAGCTTGAGACGATCTGCAAAGAAGAATGGGAGAAACTGCCCCAAAATAGGTGTGCCAAGCTTGTAGCATCATAGTCAAGAAGACTTGAGGCTGTAATTGCTGCCAAAGGTGCTTCAACAAAGTATTGAGTAAAGGGTGTGAATACTTATGTACATGTGATCTTTTATTTTTTTATTTTTAATACATTTGCAAAAAATTCCCAAAAACTTTTTTCACTTTGTCATTATGCGGTATTGTGTGTAGGATGTTGAGAAAATGTTTTTATTTAATCCATTTTGGAATTAGCCTGTAACATAATAAAATGTGGAAAAAGTGAAGGGGTATGAATACTTTCCGGATGCACTGTAAGGCCTTGTTAAATACAGGTTAAATATAGTACACTTGGACGTGTGCCCCATACAATGTTTTTGATTTTTAAAGCAAAACATACTATGCAGTAAATACAAAATATTCAGTGTTTCCTTGATGTAAATCTTGTTGTTTTTTTTATTTTTATTTTTTTACTTCAGTATCTGACTACCTGCACGGCGTTGTGCCCATGGGCCTACACCAATGCTGAGCTGTTGCTGCTGTTGACCATGGTGAGCAGGGTGAGCCTGGACACGCAACTCATCCTCCAGCCCACCAGGGAGCTCCGTTCTCTGCTGCATAACCTGGTCAACAACTTTAGGAACTGGGATAACATGGTCAGTCTTAATTCTCAGAAGATCCACAGCTATTAAGAAATGGGGTTATTGGGCAACCAAAGTTTGCAGACAGTTTAACACCAATACGTCCAGTATATCAACGTATCTACTTAACTGTGTCTCTCTTGTGAATAAGTTACTTGTTTTTATGGGAATAATTAGTTAAGCAACCAAAGGTGTGTGACAAGGTTCGTACAAAGTGCTTGAAGTGCTTGAATTTGGCCGTTTAGAGTACTGGAATACATTAAAAATAAGAAATTTTCTTGTCAGGTCCTTGAAAAGTACTTGTAAAAAAGTTTTAAAAGCCAACCTATTTCAAAAAAGACCTGGCTTCTGTAACAACAACGTCAGGCTTTTCTTCAAACTTTTATTGAAACAAATACCGGCTACAAATTACCCTCTTCACACGCTCTCACACCTCATGTTTCGCATTCACACATTTCCTTTTGGGAAGCGTATACTGCTATTGCAAACCATTGAAAAACACTAAAATGCCTCTTTGCATGGTGCTTACATGCAACGCCTGTACGCGTTACAAAATAAAATTGGACAGTGCTTTATTTTTTACTACAAAGCGCCAAGCTATGACTGCAGTCAGAGCAAAGCGTCCAGAGCTGGCCGTGACTTCCCTGGGGCCGTAGACAAAGTTTGGGGGTAAGTAAGGGGCCCTCCAACTTAGTATTTGCCGAAGACGGCTGTACTTGGTCATTGTTAGTACTGGCTGAAGCTGGATCAAATGAGTCCCTGCTTGTACTGGCTGATGATCCAGCATCTCCTCTACTCAAAAACTTAAGCATTTCACAATTGTCAATTATGAATAACAATACTATCATTAAATTTAGGCCCACTCACACTGGCTCCCCAGATATCCTTTTATACATTTTTCAAATATATAATACTGTTACTGTGGCTTAATAGTTACTATGGCTATACTTGATGGTATTATTTACTGAGCGATGTGCACCAATCTTGCCCAATATGCCCAGCTAACCAACATCTTAAATTCAATAGCTATTTAATCAATAGTACATTTCAATCCATAGCTTTCCATCTTTATTGCAGAGTTGTAACTAAACCTTGACTGAAAGACTAGATGATCATTTTCTTTCTTGTTTTAAAAACATGTGCGCATATGTGCCATCATGCCCATATATTATCTGGACCGGACAGGTAGCTGCTGGAAAGCACTAATACAATTTTGTGCATGCGTGCATATGAACGCATTTTCACGCAAGACACGGTTTTCCAAGCTGCAGTTTATAAATGCCAAACGTTGCCCGCTGGCGTTTGTTAAACGTAATAAATAGTTGTATTTCACTCTCACTTTAGTCAGTTACAGAAAACAAGTGGCTGGGAAACAAGCAAGACACAGACAGATCAAGAGAAGCACATGTGCAGCTAGCTAGGTTAGTGTGAGAGATGCACTGCAAGCTAGCACATCAACTTAAAGTTTCTGTTATTTGCTGACATCAAACTTGGCAAGGAAACAGGAGAGAACACAAGTTTACCTGATTACTCTGATTTGTGAGAACAGCAATCTTTTTTTGTTTTTAATTCTCATGACGACCAGAAGGGTAGGTTCGTGCCATCCTCTCGTTGAAGATAAAAAGCTGATCATTGCCAGGTTATTGTTCATCTTTTGTATAGCAGTGACACAAGGGGAAGGCGGGGCCCTTGTTTATGTTCGGGGCCCTACGCAACGTGCGTAGTGAGCTTATTGGGCTGCCCGGCTCGGAAAGCGGTGATCCAAAAGCAACATTTGAGAAAGTTGTATTTCAATGTTCATTTTGTGTAGGTTGGTGTAAGAATTAGAAGTTATGAAACTTGGAATTTGCTGTAAATTATGTTTCTCCAAGTACAAAAACAAGCAACAGCACAATATGGAACTCATCTTGATCATGATCACGCAGAGGTTTTCAAAAACGTTGGCAGCCCTGGCAATAATCTAATTAAATAAAGGCCTTTTATATAACCACATAAAAATTTACTTATTGGCTCATAGGCCTGTACACAAATGAATAAATACTAGGAAGACTGTAGTCTATGCCAACATTTTTGCTAGCCTAGTTGTAAGCCTGTCACCTGGTCAAACTCCCAGTTTCAGTGCTGGTAATGGTTTGATCGCATGAGAGCAGGTTAAACGTATTGTCAAATAATAACTAATAAGTAGTGCTGATGCATAATGAATAATGTTGAATTAGGCCTACTATTCTTATGTGCTATTTGGGAAAAAAAAAAGAATGCAACCTTCGAATTCTGATTTGGAAATCAATTTCCATGGCAACGATCGAAGCTTGCAAGCATTTGGGTCAGCCCTACATGTTTCAATTTGATAACGAGTTGCTCCGTGTTCACCGTGGAATGTTTACCGAAGTTGCGTGACATGTAGGAGTTGATCTCGTCTGACAGAGCCAATTGAGTCAAGTCATGTCATGTAAATTCATCCAAATTGACTGTTGCTGAACTTCTTGGTCGTTCATTTATCCAAAAATTATGTAGTCGTGACATCTTTAGCTAAACGTTTGTTTAATCGGTTGAATATCTTAGAATGCCAACTCCATAACCTGTGAATCAGAAAACTATTATTCAGGGTGTGGAATCAACGTTTCATTATGGAGGTGTTAAGTTCAATGGGTCCTGGTTCGATTTGCCCTATAGGGAAAGCTTTTGTTTCTGGTTTCCTGCAAAGTGACATTTCATACTATTTCTACAAATATAGATGTATTAATTTTAGTATTATATAGTACTATATTTGCAATATTTTTGAATTCTTTCTGATCTAAGATACCTGGTTTGTTTGTCACTGAAGTAAACTTTGAACATTTATTTATTTATCTGGATATGTATATTGCTCCGAATATATTGTAGTGTCAGAAATGGCAGTGCTAAGAGTCTTGACAAACGTAGATATTGGCATGTGTAAAAGATGGATCAAAATCCCACACAAGCTTTTAAAGTGAATATTGATTAGTACAAGAATTATTGAAACAGTGATGTTAAAATTGTAGAAGTACATTTGTTTTTATGTGTGTATATTGTAGGGCATTCACGACTACTGAATTTTAGTAGTCGACAACTACTCCCGAAAAGTAGTCGACTAGTCGACTAGTCGCGGGAGATATCTATTTTTTTTTCCACCCAATAACAATGATACACTTTCATCAAAAGGGTCTCAAATACAAAGAGTTAACTAATGTGAAACTAGGTATCAACCTCGCCAATAAACACGAATGTCCACAGGTTGCATAAAGTTTACATATGTAGGCCTATTGGTTTATTGAAATGTAATTAATTAATAGTGGCTGACACATGGACACCGCAAAATGATCAATCGTTAACAATCGGGAGATGGAGAGGCAGACCAGCCTGCAGCTTGGCCTACATGCTTAAAATGTATTGTTAACATACATTTTTACAAGTGTAGGCCTGCTGAATAATACAAATGGCTTAAACAGAAGCGCAAAACGTACTCACCATAATAATGAACGCCGAACATACAGTATATAGTGGTAAACGGTATTCCACTGTGATCAGATGGCAAAGTTAAGCGAAATATAGAATATTGTTCGTGCTGTGGCATTTACGTTGAATTATTATGTTAAGTAAGTTTTACGCTTCTGTTTAAGCCGTTTGTATTTTTATCTTTATATAGCCTATTAGTGTTTTGTTGTGGCCAAATTTGGGCATCCTAGCGGATGTTCCGGCCTGGGATGTGGTTCAGGGGTGAGGGGGACGGTCAGAGCGAAGGCCAGGTCACCAAAGAGATAATATGTGCCTTTTGGAGACACTGAGACTAGAAGTTTTGTGTTTAAATCATAACATTAAGTCATGTCTTAAGTTTTCTGCGTATGTGTCTTTAGATATGCTGATTATGAACATTTGATCCATCTTGTCCAATGAAATGATTGTTTATCTTATAGACCCATATACTCATTAGAACCTTGTCAACTAATCAGAACTTACTATGTTGTTAGACTGATCTGACTGTAGTATTTTCTCTGTGTACAGACTCTGACTCAGACTCTGTAGTCATCAATAAAATTGTACTTGATCTTTTCATGGTTTCTCCCTCTCATAAATTTGTTATTTTCTGTCATAGATTGAAATTATCCATTACAGTTTCTTAAACAGAAGTGCAAACTTACTCACCATAATAATGAACACCATAACGAGCGTTCATGGCAAAGTAAAGCAAAATATATTTTGTATATTGTTGTTCAGTGGAATGTCGACGCGTTTACCATCATGAACGTTAGTTATAGCATTCATAATTATGGTGAATATGTTTTGCGCTTCTGTTTAAGCCATTTGGATTTTTCTCTTTATCACTGTCACTGGGGTTTCTCATTAGCTAGCCATAAGGGGGTGTCTCTTTTTATGGCCATGCAAAGCGCTGGTACTGTTGTTGTACTTTGGGGTAGCCTTACATATATATTGCAGCTGACCTCATTGCCTAGTACTGACTGTTGAAATACTTCCTTACTATTGATTTGGGATGTACAGTTTCATTCCTGCTCGCATATCTGGCTTTCACAAGTTTTAGCTACTCACACTAGCAGTGGCGAAGTCACCATGACAACTATATAAACAACTACCTACAGCGCCCCCAGCTGCATGTCTACTGTAAATGCATTGCCACTGCTTTATTACCTCAATGTGCTCAAGAAACAGATGAACGATGAGTCTACAATGACTAGTCGACTAGTGCTTTTGATAGTCGACTGGTGGCTTGATAGTCGACTTGTAGACTAGTCTGTGAAACCCCTAGTATATTGTAATTATACTTTTTATACAAAATGTATTTTGTCTAGCGATGCATTGCTGTAATTCTAGAAATTACACCGGAGGCTGCTCCTGATATTATCACCTGTCAACTAACACTTAAAATCCATCTTTTTCTCGAACATTCAACCCATCTGCAAATTGTTAATCAGCATCTGTACACATAGGAAGATATTGATGAATAAAGCCCTAAGATTTTCCTTAAATATTTTCTTATTTCTTTGTCTAAATTCCCTAAGGAAAGTCTATGTCGGAGTCATGATGTTCTTAAACCACGGCACCTGTGTTCTTATATTGATGAATCCCGTTAATTTATGAATGTAAAGCTGTTTCCTGTAGGTAAACGCCCTGCCAGTCCCCATAAAACGGTATAAGACTGCAGGGCCGTGTGCACAACCGAACATTCAGAAATCACACAAATATTTAAAATGACCCAACCAAATCAACAGCATTGCATAAGACCTGGGCTCATTACGAGTTGGTAGGTTCTGGTGAGGTCGCATCACATCTTTTTATCGGAAAGTCATATAAATAGTAATAACAATAATAATAATGATAATAATAATTCATTTTATTTAGTTTTTAACGCTTTTCTCGAGACTCAAAGCGCTTTACACAAATTGGTCGCCAATTAATTACACAGAACGAACAATGAATGGACCGACAGCTATTAAACACAACACTCAGTCTGAGTGATACCACGGCAGCCAATTTGCGCCAGACTTGCTCACCCAACATATGACGACAAACTTGCTCACACACATAGGACACACAGACCGACTCCAGGTGAATTGGCAGTGACTGGTCAGGGCACTGGTAGGAGAACGGAGCATGTTTTTTTATGGTGGGAAGAAACCGGAGTACCCGGAGGAAACCCACACAAACACGGGGAGAACATGCAAACTCCACACAAAGGCCATTGAGTCAGGTGGGGTTTGAACCCAGGACCTTCTTGCTGTGAGGCACCAGTGCTAACCACTGAGCCACCATGCTGCCCAATTTATTAATAACTAATATTAATAATAATAATAATAATAATAATATTAATAATAATAATAATAATAATAATAATAATAATATTATTATATATTATAATATATTATTATTATGTGATTGCGTCATGCAATCACATACTGTTCCCAGTCATTATTATTATTAATAATAATAATAATAATAATACTAATAATAATAATAATTATTATTATTAGTAGTAGTAGTAGTAGTATTAGTAGTAGTAGTAGTAGTAGTAGTAGTAGTATTATTATTAGGCTTATTTTTGGCGCCTTAACTACGCCCGCAGTTTTGACCCAATCGATTCCATTCCGGTGCCAACATGTCTTTGGTATTGCAGTCCATTGCGCTCACGTACAGCTAAGTGATCGGGTCACGTGTAATATTTTTAATTATTAATTTTAATCGGTTTTTGGCCCCATTGAAATTAATGGGGAGATGGTTTTGACTGGGAGAGAGATTTCACGGTCATATACCGCCATCTAGCGTTGATGTTATGTAATTGCAAGTTGTTATGTTAGGCTATACTGACCGTCTTGGCTCGTTAACTGCAGCCAAGACCGCCTTTACAATATAGGCGAACTTTGCAGCTGCCTAGAGCAGCACTCCCAAAAGGTGGCAAATCCGCCTCCTTGGAATTTTTCTGCCGCCCGCTCAAGCATGAAAACAAGCACAGTAGCACTAACACACACAAACCGAATGAAATTCTGAAATGGCCAATCATATTGCTGTACATTTGTTTTTTTTTGTTGTTTTTTTCTGGTGAGGGTGTGACCAGCAAAGCATTGATTGAATGTAGGTCCATTTGGGACTTCTATCTCTCTCTCTCTCTCTCTCTCGAAAAAAAATGTATTAAAGGGAGGGTTCAAACAACACTATAGCTAGAAAAGGTTATTCCCCGTCGCAATGAGAAATTTGCGATTAATCTGTTAAAATTCCGCCGTACCGGGGGTGGTGGTGTTCCTCAGACTAAATACAGAACTCATATGTTAACGTATGTACTCATGCCAGATACTGTTCGATAGATGAGATTCTTGTGATTCGATCGCAGCAAACTATTTCAAGATACAATCTCCACAGTGGGTACAATCAACAGTTATGTCAGACCGTCAACACGCAAAACAACTTTTAAAAAATGGAGTCAACTCACCTTTGAAGCATCATAGGTAATCTACCAATCAATATTATTCCACAAAAACGATCTCGCTACATCAACAAAGGTCCAGGCAATCCAATTCAGTAAAATATTTGGTCCAAAACACATTATTACATCCATAAATCACCACGGACTACTGTTGTAGCATTTAGAATTAGCCAGCAGACGCGGGTACTATTCCATGGTTTTCAACGTCAAAACACCAGCAAACATGTAAATATCAGCTATATCTTGTTTCAAAATGGTGGTCGAACCTTTGACCTTCCGATAGACACCTCACTTGACCCAATACAATCTTCCATTCATTGTCACCCGCCAGAGACAGCCAACCATACCCCTCGAAGTGAAAAAGGGACTGCCTACTTATTTCATGTAGAAGATTCAGCCAATCGCAAGTAATCAAATTGATGACTGACGTAATGAATAGCCAATGTAGTTCTGAAAACAACGATATAGGACACTTGGGGAGGTCCTTGTTTTTGACAGCTGCAAAGGTAACCGCAAGGCAATAGAAGACACTGTGCGTAAAAGCATGTCTCGTCGAGCGCATCAGAGCGCACAAGTACAGTAGGTTTTGAAGCGTGTTGGAGACTTTGCAAGTGTTTTGTTCGTAGTTTTTTCAAAGAAAACCATGGCGAAACAGAATATAAAAACAAAATATACAGCACTTGAAGCTATGGAAGGAATATTTCGGCTTGAAAGCGACAATTATCCCGATGAAGTGACTAACAGTCGACAAGTTAGTATTTAATTATTGGTATACATTATGTAATATGATATATTACTGCATATTTCGACATAAATATGCTTTAGTTTGAATTATGAATAGATATTTTGTAGATTGCGTCTAGTTCCCCTCACTGTGTGTGTTTCACTGTGTGTATGTGTGTTTTGGGGGGAGTTGTTTGTGACGGTCCCTTTGTTCCTTTGTTTCTCTGTGTCTTGGGAGGAATGCAGGGGGGTGGGTGTGAACTTCCCTTTGTTTCAGTGTGTATGTGTAATTAGCATTTTATGGTTGGGGGAAGGGAGGTGTGTGTGTGTGTGTGTGTGTGTGTGTGTGTGTGTTGAGTCAGCTGTGTAGGGGCAGGGAAACAAATAAAACATGTAGGACAGGGTGTCCCCAGGACCAGGATTGAGAAACAATGCAAAATTCTAAACTAGTAGCCTTTTTTTATCCTAGGTATGCGACAATGGTTACCAAGGGTCCTTCGGAGTCTCCAAATGGCCTTTTTGGCCTAGAGGTATCCTCAGTAAAAACTTGTGTAAAATATACAATTTCTGTGATATTCTTATCAAATTTGAAATTGGACTAGGTAAGGCTTCATGCTGTGTTCCCATTGTGTTTTCCAGCAAATAAGTCCCAGATTGGTCATATTCAGGCCTTGGTTTGCAATAAAATATTCAGGTGGAATAACAAATCTGTCTATTTCAGTGTGTTCAAGCTGTCTATTTCAGTGTGTTCAAGCTTCTTTTCCTCAATGCCAGTAGCATATACATTGCTTCTGACTGATTGGGGAGACACTTCAGAGTGTTACCTTTCAAAAAAGACCAACACGATGCATATACTCAAAATGGTTCAAGAACAGCTTTCAATTTACTTTGGGTATGCCTTGGATAGGCGTTTTATGCAAATTATACAGGAATGATAAGAAGTTTTAAAAGGCAGTAACCTTCCCTTTAATATTCTCACGTTTGGTGTACTTTTTCCCGTCTTATGTTGACTAGAACAGAACTGACGAGAAGTTAGCGAGTCATCGGTAATAAAACATTTCTATAAGACTAAAACTGTCTGATTGGGAGTATAAGAAAAAGAGACTTCATATAGAACAAAAACGCCTCAAGGTTTAAAGATGATTTTATATTAAAGTTGGCTGAGTTGTGGTAGCCTTTTCCTCCATGTTTTCCTGTGTGTTTAGTCAAACATTTTATTGCAGTCAATAGATGGCAGTATACTCAAGCGTATGATTCGGCAGTATACGGGTCAATGACATGACGCCTACTTTTTCTGTCCAACTGCATTTTTTGCCTTTTAAAAAATGTCTACACACATAAGAAGACAACACATATATTTACTACCTTTCCCATATATGTACCCACTTTAACTTTTCCAAACCTTTTAGTTATTGGTAATTTTTCTGTTGTTTGAAGTGTCAAAATGTCATGTGGTGCAATCGTCCAGCCATGACTTCTATTTTGAAAACTTGTTTAAAATTACTTGTAATTAATTGAGATGTATCTCCTGCCCCGTTTGGCATAATTTTAAACGTTTTCTATTCATTTACAAAATTGCAAAGCATCTGCATTTATATTTTCATCATAATATACAAACGAATGTTGTCTGAAGATGTTCATTTTATGAGATATCATCTGGCGAGACCATCAAGAAAATGCCATTTTGGGACTTTAATATTGAAAACAATTCAAGTACAGAAACTGACATCAGAGAGGTGCATGCCAAGGACCCAAAGAAACATTTAACAGGTTAGTAGGTCTTTCTCAAATATGGAAGAAATGCATATGTTTAACTGCTGCAATGTAGTTGCCACATTTGCATTTCATGTGGTATGACTTCAAAAAAACTATTACTATTAGGTTTTATCTGCAAATCTACATTTCTATGATAAATTTGATAGTGGTCTTTGGTGGGAAGAATGGCTGTTTGTCTTAGGTGGTCAATTCTGTGCCTGTAAAATTTGACTAAACTTGACAACAACATGTGGTGAAACAAAGTATCATGTGGCGCAACCATTGCAGAACGTTGTACATGATAGATATTCGTCCTGCATTGACAGTTTCTGTGCATTTTTATTTAATTAATTATTCATAAATATAGTTCTTTATTTTAGTATACCTTTATGTATAATTTTGCAAAGCTTTGTCTGCAATTTCAGTAATTTCCAGATATTTTGGAAAGAACATTTTATTTATATTTAATGAAATGCCAAAACCATTTACCTACAGCATGAAATGTTATTTGGGTCATTATGCATTAATCAATGATTTATGACTATTTGAACCTTGACAGATTTGCTCCAGGTTGCTCATGTTGGTTGGACCGCAACTTTCAAACAGTGCCACAGATTATCGATGGGATTGAGATCTGGACATTGACTAGGCTACTGTAGGATATTAACCTTTTTGTTGTTTAACCACTCTAGTGTTGATATGTCCTTGTGCTTGGGATCACTGTCCTGCTGAAAGGTGAAGTTTCTTCCAAGCTTCAGTTTTTTAGCAGACTGAAGCAGGTTCTCTTGCAGTATCTCCCTGTATTTCGCTCCATCCATTCTTCCTTAAATTTTAACAAGATGCCCAGTCCCTGCTGATGAAAAGCATCCCCACAGCATGATGCTGCCACCTGTATGGTGTTTCTTGAGGCACGGGCAGTGTTAGGTTTGCACCACCACACATACGGCTTTGAACTTTGGCCAAAAATCTCTCTTTGTCTCATCAGACCACAAAACCTTGTCCCACATCTTAGCTGGGTCACTCGCATGCTTTCTGGCAAACTCTGATATGGTTGTTCTTGAGTAATGGCTTCTTACAGAAAATGTGAGCTATTCTATGTTTGAGAGGTGTGGCCAATTGTAAGGCCTACTGTGTCCTCGTTAGGGCAATATTTTTCATTTGTGTCAACCTGTAGTTTCCAAAGCACAGGGGTTGAATACTTACGCAAACAGCATATTTCAGTTATTTATTTTTCTTACTAAATGTTTCTAACATAAAACAAATGTCACTTTAAAAAACATATTTTGAGGGTCAGTCTTTTGAAATAAAATATGAAACAGAACAAAATCTCTATCAATTGTAATCCAGACAAATCTGATAGGGGGGTTCAAGGGGGTTGAATAGTTTTGCAAGCCACTGTATATAAAATGTGATGAATTGTGTCCCTCCCACAATCACTGTTTAGTTCACTACAAAGCTCTTAAATGTGTCTCACTCTTTATGAATGTTTTTATGAGTTATATGAAATTTTCTTCTTTTTTTCTTGAAATCTTAATTTCTTCTTTAAGCACCTTCAAAAAAACGTTTGGGATGAGATATAAATAATGTGTATGGAAGTGTTTGTGTTCAAGAGAATTCTATGAAATTATAAAAAAAAAGCTGTTCTATTCTGTTTTCTGTTCTATTTTTTGTATGGAATTTATTGTGTGTTGGTCTTTTTAAATAGAATTTAACCAATTGTGTCATTTGGTGCGACCATATATCATGTTGTGCAACCAATAAGTGCAATAACTGTATTTAATTAAAAATAGGATATCAGATTTTTGTGGCTGGAACATTCATCACTGATAGAGTATGCTTAAGTGGATACTGTCTGTTTAATAATTGAATCACTTTCGTGGGTTTTAAAAGAAAACAGGTCTGGTAACTACTTAAAGAGGGAGGCTGTGCCATTATAGAATATGAATATATGATCATGATTTAGAGAAACTCCAAAAAAATGCAAATACTGTTTTTCCAAACATTGTACAATAATAATGAAACCTTGTTAAAATGTTAAGTATGTTAAGGAATTATATTAATTGTAAGATAATTCACGGTCTCACCACATGACATTTTTTAGCTTATCGGCTATTGATTGACCTGCTTAAAAATCACAAAATTCCCTTAACTTAATGTTTTTGTATAAATGCACACAAGTGTACACAACATTCCAAATGTTTGAAAAATTGCCAAAGATATCCTTATTTTTTGTATTTAAAAATTGGTCTATTCAAAATTCTTATCCGTCATTGACCCATACACAAGGGTATGAATTCAGGGATGTCGATAGGCTTGTTTTCTGAATAGCCCTGGATCTTTTTTTTATGTAAGATAAAAATAAAACATTGCCCATGATCTATTCATCTGTCATTCCAAACTCGCATAAATAATATGATAGTGTTGATCAAAAACGCAAGTACGCAGTCCTTACACATTACTTGGCATGCGCACATTTTGTTTGAGCACGAGAGAGAGTGAGCGAGAGAGCGCCCTGGTTACAGCGCTTGTCATTTCGGCATCTAGCTAGCTAACAAATTCAGAAGGACGACAATCAACACAATGGATATAATGCTTTTAAAAAAAGAAAATGAACAGTGAGGCAACAAGGCGAGAGCAAGGCTAGAGGAGGTATCTCCTCCTGTTGCTTCAGCAGAGGATGAGTCAGGACGTGAGTGCGCCAGTCTAGTGTCTCATCCACAAGCTCAGGTTGGTGTAGTGGGCTCTAATTATCTAGCTAGCTAGTCTAGCCCAGTGCAGTGCTTCTCCAAAGCTTTTGACACAAGGCATTTGATTTGCATCTCGGCAACTGATTTGTCAATTAAACATGTATGTAGCTAGTAGCTACCACAACTAGGAAATTAATTTCCCTGAGCAAATGCGATGTGATTGCGTTTCCACCATCAGCGACCAGGCAGTGCGGTTGGCCAGCCCCCTAAAATATCCGCAGCAGCACTACTACATCCTTGGGGCCAGTTGCAACATCTGACTTCTTCCATTCATATAAATATTGTGAACTATATGTCATATGTAGTCACCTTCGTTTTAAGGCATCTGGCAATTGTTTCACCAGTGGACAGTGCTGCAGATATAAAATCAGCAGTAGTCTATTGTATAAGTGTTAATGCTTGTTCAATACTGATTATTTTACCACTGAAATACATTTTAAATATTCTTAATGAAACTGTGCTGCCGCCTGTTTAAATAGCCTGCATGTACCAGCCAGTCTGTTCTGTTCACTCAGACACAGCTTTATATGTATTGTTGAATTTGGTAGTTTCAATAGCGCTACGAGCGCAAACTATGAGTTTGAACATAAAAAGCTACATTATCAACTTAGTTATTCATTTATTTATGTCAATAATACTGTTCCTGTGAAAGTGACGCCCCTGCATCTAACGTTTACGAGGCACTCCTGCTCGCTGCTGTAAACTTGACTATACTATAGTATATAGGGAAGACCAGACCACCCCATACAATAGGGTGATTCTCATAAAATATATACAGTGCATCCGGAAATTATTCATACCCCTTCACTTTTTCCACATTTTATTATGTTACAGCCTAATTCCGAAATGGATTAAATAAATAAAAAATTCTCAACATTCTACATACAATACCACATTATGACCAAGTGAAAAAAGTTTTTTACAATTTTTTGCAAATGTATTAAAAATACCTCTCCGGGAACCATCACCTTATCGTGGTGGAGAGGTTTGTGTGTCCCTATGAACCTGGGGGCTGTGTTGTCTGGAACCTTGTGTTCCTGGTAGGGTCTCCCATGGCAAATTGGTCTCGGGCGAGGGGCCGGACAAAGAATGGTTCAAAAACCCTGATGGATAGAACTATAAGAGAGGATGATACCCGGCCCGGAGGAAGCCCGGGGTCCCCTTCTGGAGCCAGGCCCAGGAGGAGGACCCGTCAGCGAGCGCCTGGTGGCCGGGCTTGCCACGGAGCCCGGCCGGGCATAGCCCGAAAAAGCAACGTGGACAACACCAACATCTCTCCTTCTCCGTCCCGTGGGCTCACCACCCGCGGGAAAAACCAAGGGGGTCGGGTGCGCTGCCAGAAAGGTGGTTTTCGACGGATCGGACCCGGGTGGCAGAGGCTGGCTTTGGGGACGTGGAACGTCACCTCTCCGGGAGGGAAGGAGCCGGAGCTTGTGCGGGAGGTGGAGCGCTACCAGCTGGATCTGGTGGGGCTTACCTCTACGCACAGCCTCGGCTCTGGAACCTCACTTCTGGATAGGGGTTGGACTCTATTCTTCTCCGGAGCTCCCCAGGGTGAGAGGCGCAAGGCTGGTGTGGGGATACTCACGAGTCCCCGGCTAAGTGCCTCTATGTTGGAGTTTACCCCAGTGGACGAGAGGGTCGCCTCCCTACGCCTGCGGGTCATGGGGGGGAAAACTCTGACTGTTGTCTGTGCCTATGCACCGAACAGCAGTTCAGAGTATTCGGCCTTTTTGGAGACCCTGGATGGAGCCTTGTATGGGGCTCCTGAGGGGGACTCTGTAGTCTTGCTGGGGGACTTCAACGCACATGTGGGCAATGATGGAGACACTTGGAGAGGCGTGATTGGGAGGAACGGCCTCCCCGATCTGAACCCGAGTGGTGGCTTGTTATTGGACTTCTGTGCTAGTCATGGAATGGCCATAACAAACACCATGTTCGAACATAAGGATGCTCATAAGTGTACCTGGTACCAGAGCACCCTAGGCAGAAGGTCGATGATCGATCTTGTTATCGTATCATCGGACCTGAGGCCATATGTTTTGGACACTCGGGTGAAGAGGGGAGCAGAGCTGTCAACTGATCACCATCTGGTGGTGAGTTGGGTCAGGTGGCGGGGGAAGCCTCTGGACAGACCTGGTAAGCCCAAGCGTGTAGTGCGGGTGAACTGGAAACGTCTGGAGGAGTCCCCGGTCCGGGAGGCCTTCAACTCACACCTCCGGCGGGGCTTCTCTGGCATCCCTGTGGAGGCTGGGGGCATTGAACCGGAGTGGGCGATGTTCAAAGCCTCCATTGATAAAGCTGCGTCTGAGAGCTGTGGTCTCAAGGTCTTAGGTGCCTCAAGGGGCGGTAACCCTCGAACATCCTGGTGGACACCGGTGGTCAGGGAAGCCGTCCGATTGAAGAAGGAGGCCTTCCGGGACATGCTATCCCGGGAGACTCCGGAGGCAGTTGCAAGGTACCGACAGGCTCGAAGGACTGCAGCCTTGGCCGTGGCAGAGGCAAAGCAGCGGGTGTGGGAGGAGTTCGGAGAAACCATGGAGAAGGACTTTCGGCTGGCACCAAAGCGGTTCTGGAAGACCATCCGACACCTCAGGAGGGAAAAGCAGGGAACCATCCAAGCTGTATACAGTAAGGATGGGACGTTGTTGACCTCAACTGACAAGGTGATTGGGAGGTGGAAGGAACACTTTGAGGAACTCCTGAACCCGACAAAACCACATAGTAGAGACAGAGCTGGAGGATGATGGGGGATCAGCATCAATCTCCCTGGCGGAGGTCACTGAGGTAGTCAAACAACTCCACAGTGGCAAAGCCCCAGGGGTTGATGAGATCCGCCCAGAAATGCTGAAGGCTCTGGGTGTTGAGGGACTGTCATGGATGACACGTCTTATCAACATTGCGTGGAAGTCGGGGACAGTACCTAAGGAGTGGCAGACCGGGGTGGTGGTTCCCCTGTTCAAAAAGGGGGACCGGAGAGTGTGTGCCAACTGCAGAGGCATAACATTACTCAGCCTCCCCGGGAAAGTATACTCCAGGGTGCTGGAAAGGAGGGTTCGACTGATAGTCGAACCTCGGATTGAGGAGGAACAATGCGGTTTCCGGCCTGGTTGTGGAACAACGGACCAGCTTTTTACCCTCGCGAGGATCTTTGAGGGGGCCTGGGAATATGCCAATCCGGTCTACACGTGTTTTGTGGATTTGGAGAAGGCGTATGATCGGGTTCCCCGGGAGATACTGTGGGAGGTGCTGCGAGAGTATGGGGTGAGGGGGTCTCTACTCAGGGCCATCCAATCTCTGGACTCCCAAAGCGAGAGCTGTCCGGGTCTTCGGCAGTAAGTCGGACTCGTTTCCGGTGAGGGTTGGCCTCCTCCAAGGCTGCGCTTTGTCACCTATCCTGTTTGTGGTATTCATGGACAGGATCTCACGGCGTAGCCGCGGGGGGAGGGGGGCTACGGGTTGGTGGGCAGAGGATTGCATCACTGCTTTTTGTAGATGATGTGGTCCTGATGGCATCATCGGTCTGCGACCTGCAGCACTCATTGGATCGGTTCGCAGCCGAGTGTGAAGCGGCTGGGATGAGGATCAGCACCTCCAAATCTGAAGCCATGGTTCTCAGCAGGAAACCGATGGATTGTCTACTCCAAGTAGGGAATGAGTCTTTACCCCAAGTGAGGGAGTTCAAGTATCTCGGGGTCTTGTTCTCGAGTGAGGGGAAAATGGAACGAGAGATGGGCCGGAGAATTGGAGCAGCGGGTGCGGTGTTGCAGTCGCTTTATCGCACCGTTGTGACAAAGAGAGAGCTTTTTTAAATCTGAAGAATCTAAATTCTTTTTCCAATGGTATTTTAGAAAATGCTCGTCGTTTTTTTACCTTGAATATCAAAAACTGCTTATCTTCAGATTTTGATGAAACTTTTAGGTGTATACCGGAGGCTTTGAATTGAATTTTAAAATGACTGAAATCGAGTTGGCCTTATTTTCAGGCATGTAGGGGAAGCAAACAAAACTCTTAAGATAGGTAAATGGGAAGTTGTTGTAAACTATCAGTATTCAAATTTAATCCGCTGAAAGTACACATGTTCACTACTGAACGAATGTTGTATGGTTTGTTTCACATAATATTAGTTAATCGCCTAGTTATATTAAAATTAACAGGGTGCAGTCGGTGTCGTGATTTAGAACGCACCCTGTACTGAACTGTTGCCCTCAAAAGGCTGAACAAACATTCTTTTCAATTAATTTCCAATGGGTTCACGCTAGCGTTCTACAGCTTGCGGAACCAACTGCGTTCTATTGTCCGCCCTAACTATAGTTTAGGCTACATAACGTAAACAAGTTCACAATGTCTATCTAAAATATATTCTTCTCTTACAACTTGTAGTCATGGCAAACGTTAGTTGGATAACTAATTTATATGTTTAAGGGCGACTGATTGACAGACTTAACATACTTGGTTTATGCGACAGGACCTTTTGCATGGAAATACACACCATACTAATATTATTTTTAACAACACTTACACAAAAAACACGTTCTCGTCAATGTAGAAGTGGCAGCATGTGCATAATATTACTTTTACTTGTAACTTTGTAGATTTCCTATTAAATGAATAGATACCAGCGCAACCCACTACACTACATATCTGTTAAAATTGCACTGAATCATTTTATGTCGCATGCGATCAAAACTGTCGCAGCCTTGCAACGCTAAATCAACAGTAGTGCTGTCTCCAGTGTAAATGCTTGTTTATCAGATTTCAGCAGTGTGCTATTCTCAAATCCTTACACTGTAAGTTACAGTAGCCTAAATAAATTGTCACCAAAGCAATGGCTTGTAGACCGACCTGATTGTCCTAGTGAAGGCAGTACTTTTATTTTCCTCATCATGGGGCTGTCCTACTCCTAGCCGTGAATTTCCCAGTTTGTGCTCCAGTCTCCAATGATCTCCTTCATTGCAGAAGCGTGTATACATGGCTAGTGGTAATGCTAACTGGAAACTAGCTAACACGCTATGTAAAAACAATGCGGTGCGGTCGTACACTCGCTGGCATTCATTCGTGCAGATGAAACACACTATGCAACTCTCGGTCAAAACAGCAGGAGGGGGAAGCGTCTTTCCATGGCTAGGTGCTAATGCTAACTAGAAACTAGCAAACCCACTATGGAATAATTTGCAATATGGTGACGCCATTATTACATACTCACAGGCGCATTGGTGCAGATGTCCTGAACTTTCTGCTATTTATGATTTAGCTTTCCCACTGCTGACACCATGTTTCGATGTCAAATAACGGGACGGAGTCACTGATGCAGTTTTCAACTGGTGTTTGGTGTAATAGCCTAACCAAGACAGTCGGTACAAATGTAACATGCAAATACATAACATCAACGCTAGATGGCGGTATATGACCATGAAAACTGTCTCCCCAGTCATTTCAATGGGGCCAAAAATAATAATAAAAAATGTAACAAGTGAACCGATCACTTAGCTTTATGTAGCGCAATGGACTGCAATACCCAAGACTCGTGGGCACTGGCATGGAACCGATTGGGTCAAAACAGCGGGCGTAGATAAGGCGCCAAAAACAGGCCTATTAGTAATAATAATAATAATAATAATAATAATATGTCTTTCCGGTAACAGTACGTGATTGCATGTCGCAATCACATAATAACATAGTTCACTTTCAATAGCAAGCAGAAATGTCAAGCTAGGAACTTGTCATGCTTCCATTGCCAGCAGAGGGCTGTTTAATGTAGCCTTATCACATAACCACATATTTTAATAATAATACATGGGATTTATAAGCGCCCTTCTAGTAACTCGAGGACACAGGATAATATTATTGCTTTTGTTATTATTATATTATTTACAAAGTAAATTACCTAGAGGAAAACATATGTCTACGCAGTGAGTCCCTGCCATTTAAAATTATTTGTTGTGAAGAAGACAACAACTATTTCTATAATTTTTTGCTATTTTATCAAGTACCGGAACGCGCCAGTAATAAACAAATAAACAAATAACCAAAACAGTGTCAGACATGAGAAAGTTTTCACACGTCAAGATAATACAAAAAAATTGCTTCCTTAGGGAAGCCTTCTATGCTACATATCCGCTGCCTATGGCTGTCAGTCTTTTTTGACCGCAGATTATCCAAGTTGGCCGAGAGACATATTTTTGTGTTGCTATCAGTATCACAAGCGAGAGGCACGCTTACTATTGGCGCTACTCCGGCAGTTATATATAATACGTGTTTACAGTAGCCCTATTGAAGTGTTGGAGAAATAACGATGGTGGATCTAGTTATGGATCTACATCTTGTTTCAGAAATACATTTAGCTGTATGGATGAATAGAAGACATTGCATTACATTGTCTTAAAATGCATTCGTCCATTCCGCTTAAACCGTGTCTTCATAATATCGCCCATTTCCCATAACTACGTTTATTTCTACAATATGATTCTGGTAATTAATATTGTGTTGAAATGCATGTGAAAGAAGAAAATAATGCAATAAAGTTATAATGCCCAAGCTATTACAGGAAGCGTTTTCACAGCGCTATTTGGCTGACCCTCGATCCACTTTGTTTAAGCTCTACTGTCATTGTGGATAGTCTGAGTGATTTTAATACTTATTAAATTACTTAAATACATGTGCAAACATATAGAGCTTAGAGAACAAAAATAAAACTAAACGTTTGTAGGCTACTTAGTCATCGCATACGTCCGCCATTAAATTACGATGAGGCAGCACTGCCAATCTAGCAGCGACGCCATAATGACTACAAGAATGGGGTGTGCAAGACAGGGTGTTTTATGGATAATCTGGGGTTGTGTCCTGCACACCGAACGCAGGCTCATAAAGGATATATCTATTCTGATTTTAGTTCATTATGGGTTTTGGTCTATTCCTCAGAAAATCTGTAAGCTATTCAACAGAAAATTCACATTTGCATTGTTTGTTATAATTTTTTATGAACGTGCTATATTGTAAAAAGTAGTCTGATCGGGAGGACCAGTGTTGACATATAAGTCATGAACTGCATACAAATCGGTATTAAGCATTAAGCCTAAAAGCTTAAAATCTTGCTCATTTGTAATATGCTAGCCGCTCTTCACGTGTGAGCAGTTAATTTAGTAGGTCTAGCCTATATTACAAACTCATAAACCTTGACCCAAAAAGTTACCAGCCTTAGCAATGCAAGATCCCATGGCCTCCCCAGTTCCGGTGCCACTGCAGCAGTAAGCGCCCCCTGTTAACAAATAGGGTCTGGACTGCAGTACACTTGTATGCGCTAAGGCGATCATTCTAATAACTGCGACGCATCGGATCGCATTTGCTCAGGGAAATGCTTTTTCTAGTTTCTCTTCTTCCCTTACCGGCGTTTCACTTTTTTTCTATATGGGCCTTCAAGAAGGGATCAAACTCACTGTTAACTTCTAGGGCACGCAAAGCCGAAATGTCCGTTCCAATGCCACGGAGTGCGCTTGTACACAGCTAATTAATCTGTCCAGTAGTTATTTTTAATTGCCTTTTTTACATGCTTAATTTGCCCATAGAAAATGAATGGGAAGGACCTTGATGAATCATACCCCTGTATATGCTGCCATCTAGTGACCGCAATAAATTGTTAGTTTACATATTGGTGGACTTTGAATGAAGGGGCAATATGCCGACCAGTGTAGCATGGACTCACGATAGCTCTGCAAGTCAAACCAAGTTTATCGCAATTCACAAGATTCCACCGGCACTTGGAATAAACCACAACATTGACAAGACACTGCGTTCTGAATGTAAGCTAAGTTATGTCTGCTTAAAGTTTAAAATAATTGTGGTGACTTGAATTGGACAGCAAATTGAACTAAAGTTAGCTAGCCTAAAGTGAGTTGCTATCACATATCAAGGGTTCCCCACAATGCATACGCGCTGCTGTTAAATTTCTTTAAATGTATTTTTTTGGTCTTGATTTAGTGAACTCTTAACCATCACAATTTGGATATGGAGCGAGTTCTATTTCCATGGATGTTAGCTAGCATGCTTGTTAAACCATACAGACGGAACTACTGATGATACTGTCTTTTGTTGCGAACCATTTTGCAAATGATTATAACAGCCCCTTATTAGCCAAAGTTTCATAGTTCCATTTTCTTCATGTAAGATAATAATTAGCAAGGCAACACTAATATAATCACGACGTAATTAAAGCACTTACGTTGTGGATTAGTTTTGGAACATGATAGGTAAGCTGTGTAGACATTTAGTTAAACTTGACGCTACTTATAATGTGCGGAACGCATGTTCAGTAGCCTAATTATGTCACTCTCCCTTCTAGCAAATTGTCTTACATCTTGGATATCCCACAATTTCTTAAATTAAATTATAAAACTGAGGTAGGCTACTTGTGTTTTTACCAGAGGAAATTAATTATATAGCTTGTATGCATGTATATGTTAACCAATATTGTATTGCGGTCACTAGACGGCAGTATACACAAGGGTATAAGATTCATCTTGGTCCTTCAATCATTCCAGCTCCCCTCAAAGGCTTAGTATAATATAATCATTATTAGCATAGAATGTATTCGTTTGCGAGACAATGCATTTCAAGATATCCTAATAATGACATGAATGCTTGTAGATTATAGTTTGCCATAGTAACTAACGAGCCATACAAGGCAATTAGTCTTATGATACGGCCACGGTGTGAATAATTTTGATGGTGTATTTAGCTGCAGTATCTCAAAGGAAACAAAGACTTCCAAACTTTGTGCAAAGGCATTTAACTACAGAGACTAACATAACAAATAACCGCAATGACGAGCACAAAGGGAGAGATAGAGTTCAGGCAGAATATGTTCTTCATTAAGCTTTTTACATCGCCAGTGTACGATGGAGCTCCCCATAGCTCTACATCAAGCAAGGTTATTCACCTGCACTTGGGCTAATTGTAAAACACTGCATACTCAATGTGAGTTAAGTTGTATTTGCTTAACGTTAAAAAATAATTGTGTTGACTTGAATTGGATAGTGGCTGTTAACACGTATCAAGTGTTTCCATAAGGGATTCAAAAGCGGCACAGTTTTTTTATTTTTTTTATTTAGAGAACGCTAACCTTCACAATTTGGATGTTAATGTAATTTTCATGGAGTCAAACGTTAGCTAGTCTTAAGTCAAGGCTCCATAAATGATAGTTTATTGATACTACTGCAAAAGAGCATTAGGTTAGGATGTCTCTGGCTATACCGTGCTTTGCCAGACCTAGTGGGTGTACGGTCAACAACGAGTTCGTTGTGCCGTGGTTATACTACTGCTTATTGCATGTGAATTCTATTTGTCTAAGTGGACGTTATCTATCTGAAGTGTGCGTAGCTAACTATTATCCCCTTAAAGGCACCATAAATAATTGCTTGCTGCAAAACGAACTCCTTATTTGTTACGCGCGATTGAAACGGCAGAATCAAACAAGACAAAATAGTGTCAGAAAGAACAGTGTCTGATACATGTAGGCTATTTTAAACAGGCGGCAGCACAGTCACTAAGATTATTTAAAATGTATTTCAATGGTAAAATAACCAGTATTGAACAAGCAATAACACTTAAGACCATGGACTGCTGCTGAGTATAAGTCTGCAGCACTGTCCACGTGTGATACGCCGTCCAGAAGCCTTAAAACAAAGGTTGAGCTAACACGAGGACGTAGGGGAGACTGGGGACGGTTGCAACACTTTTTGCATTTCGCTGTTACTCACAGACTAATTTACATAGACCAGCCAAACTTGTATATATTCAACTTGTATCTGTCTTCAAATTACCCATACAATTTAAAGATGACTATACACTCACTGGCCGCTTTATTAGGTACACCTGTTCAACTGTTCGTTAACGCAAATATCTAATCAGCCAATCACATGGCAGCAATTCAATGCATTAAGGCATGTACACATGGTCAAGACGACCTGGTGAAGTTCAAACAGAGCATCAGAATGGGGAAGAAAGGTGATTTAAGTGACTTTGAACGTGGCATGTTTGTTGGTGCCAGACGGGCAAGTCTGAGTATTTCAGAAACTGGTGATCTACTGGGATTTTCACGCACAACCATCCCTAGGGTTTACAGAGAATGGTCCGAAAAAGAGAAAATATCCAGTGAGCGGCAGTTCTCTGGGCGAAAATGCCTTGTTGATGCCAGAGGTCAGAGGAGAATGGCCAGACTGGTTCAAGATAATAGAAAGGCAACAGTAACTCAAATAACCACTCGTTACAACCAAGGTATGCAGAAGACCATCTCTGAACGCACAACACGTCGAACCTTGAAGCAGATGGGCTACAGCAGCAGAAGACCACACCGGGTGCCACTCCTGTCAGCTAAGAACAGGAAACTGAGGCTACAATTCACACGGGCTCACCAAAATTGAACAATAGAAGATTGGAAAAATTTTGCCTGGTCTGATGAGTCTCGATTTCTGCTGCGACATTCGGACGGTAGGGTCAGAATTTTGCGTAAACAACATGAAAGCATGGATCCATCCTGCCTTGTATCAACGGTTCAGGCTGGTGGTGGTGGTGTAATGGTGTGGGTGATATTTTCTTGGCATAATTTGGGCCCCTTAGTACCAATTGAGCATCGTTTAAACGCCACAGCCTACCTGAGTATTGTTGCTGACCAAGTCCTTTATGACCACAGTGTACCCATCTTTTGATGGCTACTTCCAGCAGGATAATGTGCGATGACACAGCTCAAATCATCTCAAACTGGTTTCTTGAACATGACAATGAGTTCACTGTACTCAAATGGCCTCCACAGTCACCAGAAGTCAATCCAATAGAGCACCTTTGGGATGTGGTGGAACGAGAGATTCGCATCATGGATGTGCAGCCGACAAATCTGCAGCAACTGAGTGATGCTATCATGTCAATATGGACCAAAATCTCTGAGGAGTGTTTACAGGACCTTGTTGAGTCTAGGCCACGAAGAATTAAGGCAGTTCTGAAGGCAAAAGGGGTCCAACCGGGTACTAGCAAGGTGTACCTAATAAAGTGGCCAGTAAGTGTGTACAACATATAGTTCACAATATTTATATGAGTGGAAGAAGTCAGATGTTGCAACTGGCCCCAAGCGGGCGTTTATACTTGTGCTTGTTCAGTGCTGTCCACCAACACGCCAGGACTTAGTAGTGCAACAGCGGTTATTTCAGGGGGCTGGCCTCCCGCACTGCCTGGTCACTGATGGTGGAAACGCATTCACATCCGCATTTTCTTGTGGACATTTTAATTTCTAGTTCTCATTGTGACCCTAAAAAGTAGCCCTCATTCTTCATCACCACAACACCATTTTCAAAATGTTTATCCAATATTCACATTAATTTAATTATTAATTAAAAAATTTAAATAGAAATTAATTTAGTAGCTCTGAATCTATTAGGCCATGATCAGCAGTACGCACAACGCATGGAACCATATCCTTCTTATGGATTTACGACCCTTCGACAAGCGTGCAGGTGCCTTTTTCCAGTCACTATAGCCTGCTGTCAGTCTGGATTGATGACCACTGTTGCCAAATAATTTGCATGCAAAACAAAACACTGTACCTTTTGAAGGGGAATACAGCAGCCATTCTCTTGGCACATACTCGTGATTTGCCAGTTTTCTTTTGAAGAGGGTTTTTGAGAAGTACCTGTTCATATTGTCTTTCTGATACAACATCACTTTTTCACTTTGTCTTGGGGAATGGGCTCAGAGGAAGAAGATCCAGCAGTGAAGAAATATCCAATTAACTTGAAATATCCAGTTAACAAAATCTTTTTTTGTAATGCCTAGTTGTGCTGCTCTTTCAGCCGCTGGGCTTTTCTCTTTTGCGCCCCACTATTGTGTTTCTTTTTCCATTTAACCACAGGCACATTCATTTACTCCAGATGACCAGACTGCCCCAACAGTGACGTGACAAATTATTTAGAATTTGTGAACCCATTGTAGGGCTGGGCGGTTTATCAACTTTTTGAGGTATACCGATGTATTTTCAAACGAGATATGAAACGATACCGTTTATATTGGTATACAGTTTGATGTTGCGTTGAAATTCAGAACCTGTTTCTTCCATCAAGTCGTGCAAATGTTTGCATCTCTCCTCTCATACTCTCCGCAACCCTACCTCCATTCTCTCACTGCGTGCAAAACCCCATCCCCACTCACTCAAGTTCTCCAGCAACTAGGGTGAGAACCAATACTTCGGTACCAAGTCGATGCCAAAATTAAAAAAACATGACGATACTCGTTTTCTACAGTACCAAACGCTGAGTTTGGCTTGAAGGTCACCTTGGCATCTCCGGGGGCAAACTGAGTACGTGAAGGATGAACGAAGAGGACCTGTAAATCACTGACACGCTTGGAGGTGGCCAAGGCCAACAACAGAGCCGTATTTAGTGACAACGCCTTTATACTGCAAGTCTCCATGGGCTTGAATGGAGCCAGAGACAAGCCCATCCAAGCCCAACTAATCCGAGCTCCAAGGAGGGAAGGAGTGGTTTAGACACCGGGTGCAGCCTGCATACACCTCTCATGAAGTGAGACAGAAGCGGGTGAACACCAACAGTTTTAAAATTAAAGTCGAAATGGGAAGCCGACAAGGTTGCCAAGTAAACATTGACCGTGGAAAAAGCTCTGCCGTTGTCGGGTAGCCCCTGGAGGAATAATTGGATATTCCCCAGGTCGCATTGGAACAACACCAAATTCTGCTCCTCGCAACAGGACTCAAACACACGCCGTCTCAGGTGATACAGAGAGCTAGTGGACGCTACTCTTGCACTCTGAATAGTGGCGACAACCCTGGGGTGTAACCCGTCAGTGGTCAATCTCAGCCTTTCAGGGGTTCTCGCTGTTCGCCTGGGACACTAAGTCCGAGTGCAACGGGAGCAGCTAAGGCTCCCCAACCACCAAGCTGTATATATCCACTGCCCATGGTTTGGTCTACCATCGAGGGGCTACTAATATCAGCGACAGACTCTGTGACCTCACACAGGCCAGCACAGCCGGGATCAAAGCTGTAGGGGGAAACACGTAAAGCAGCCTGTCTGCAAGCAACGCGTGCATCAGAGCTTCTACGCCCAGAGGAGCGCCTGCTTCTCGCAGAGAAAAGTTAAGGCGACACTGGGCACTGGCCGATGCGATGAGATCGACGGACGCTTCTCCGAAGCGACACCAAATCTCTTGTACCACCTCCGGATGCACTTGTAAAAGGCCTGGGCGCGGTCTCGGGAGAGAAAGTTGCAGTTCAGAACCGAGCGGATGGTTATTCTCAAGAACGTAACACATTGGGAGGAACCAGACAGCTCTTTTTGTGGTTCACCACAAAACTGAGGGGTGCCAGTGAGAATCCGAAGGGGAGAACTCGGAACCGTTTCTTCACCCATGGTTATCCGCGTTGGAACCCCACCGGCGCCTGCGTAGCAGAAACCTGGGGGGCAGCACGAGGAGCTAGGGATGTCACGAGAACCGATACTTCGCTACCAAGTCGATGCCAAAGTTCTTAAAATATGAATGTACTCCATTTCTACAGTACCAAAGGTACCGGCTGCAATTAAAAAATATGTTATGTAAGCGAACAAACACCAGCAAAAAGACGTTGCTTTGGTTGGTTGTTCGCGAAGGCACTGTGCAGCCCCTTTTTCCAAGCTAAATTCGCCAAGGCTAAAAGAATCTCGAGTAAACACCTGTAATGTTTTGTCGTGATCCTTAAAGTGTTTGGCTCAACCATAATGGTTTTTCCTCCCGTTGTAAGCTACACTTCCGCAAACTGTGCGCGTATGTTTCTTTTTGCAATTTTATAAATAGGCCTTTTTTTTGTGATGTTAATAGTTGTTTATTTTAAATAGGCCTGGTGTTACTTTCCTGTCACGCATCCTCCAGACTTTAGTCAGGAGAACTACGGACTAATGCGCCAGTTTAAACAGCACTAGCCTAGTCTACGTTGGTTCTTTATTTCCTTCTTAATTAACGTGCAGCAATGAAACAGGCGGACCAGGGAAATTTGATGAAACAGTGGTTTTTATATCTCATTCACTCGTTTGCACAAGAACCACCACATAGTTGAAAACGAAAGTGAACATACACCCCCCACGCTCCCACAATGCCACATCTTAAAGTAACAGGCTTAGTCTTTTTGACCCCATATCTCTAAAGGCCTATTTATTATTTACATAGGTTTTTTTATGTCTTGGCTGGGTACTACAATTGAAATAATGTGCCATCATTAAAAGATTATTGTTTGTAATTAAAAACAATATTGCTTGTTTTAAATAATTGAATGGCCACTGTTCTTTTTTGTAATGTTTGCATTTTTTTACTTGAAGCCTACGTGCCACTTTTTTTTTGTAATGTTTTAAAAAAAAGTGTATATTGCAAAATATGGGATTTAATTTATTGTTTAGTTTTTTACCATGGTATCGAATTGGGTATCGGGATGTGTGGAATTTCACTGGTATTGTCATCGACTACTAAATTTCTGGTATCGGAATCGTGACATCCCTACGTGGAGGGCGAGTAGGTGAAGCCCATGCCTCCCCCGACAGAAGGGGGGAAGGCTTTGCCTTTTTCTCAGGCTGAGATGTGAGAAGTGCAAACAGAGCCTCCCCTATCGTCTTCCACTGCTCCATTCGGGCCGTCAGCTTCCCTACCGAGGCGCCGAAAGCCCAGCAGGGTCCAATGGCTTTTCGAGGAAAGGAGCGCTCTCTCTAAGCGGGTTAGTGGGGGCAAGGTGCTCCGCCACTACAAGCTCCATAGGGGGCGGGGTGTCTACCCCCAACCTGGACTGGTCGTGCACCTCCATGACGCTATATCCAGCCAACTGCACACGTGCAACGGCTGGTCTAAACCAGGAGGCGCGCAGTTCCGAAAGAAGTCCGGCATCATGGGGGTGGAGAGACCACCGGCATGAAGCGACCATCCATCAAGGACCGGGCTGGAAGTGCCGGGGGGCGGCCAGGGGATGCCCACGCAAGCGCACGCCTGGCGGCATGCCTCCCAAGTCAATAAGGACCGGTAGCAAGACGAGCTCACCTCAGCTGGCTGAGAGAGCATGTCCGTCATCTAGTCCGTGTCCCCCAGTGAACCAGCTGACATGCTCGCACAGCGCATGGCTGGAACACTGGCACCTTCTCTTCCTCGTCTGCCATGGTCACCAGGTTCCCAGGGGTCATGTGCACCACGACTGCCAGGCATGCGGGAGGAGGATAGAGCTTGGAGGGGCAGCCTCAACAGGCGGAAGAGCGGCCGCACTCTGCCTCTTCTTCCTAGCCCCCATGGACATCGACATCTCACTACTGGGTAGGGGGGACGGCAGCCCAAGCCAACCAAGCTAACCGGGTAGAGGTGCACGACTTTGCTAGCCACTCAAAGAGCTCAGAGAGCAGCAAGGTCGTCGACACCACAAGGCAGCTGTATAACAACAATGTAACCGTTTGGCCATATTGACCATCTTTATGTTTGGAGGATAAAGGTGGAGACTTGCACGCTGCGTAACACCATCCCAACCATGTAGCACGGGTTGGCAGCAACATGTTGTAGGGTTCTTTGTTGCAGGAGGGACTGGTGCACTTCTCAAAATAGATGGCATCAAAACTAAGGAAAATTATGTGGATATATTGAAGCAACATCTCAAGACTTCAGCCAGGAAGTGATAGCTTGTTGCAAATGGGTCCTTCAAATGAACAGTGACCCCACGCATACTTCCAATGTTGTCAACAAGAGGTTAATTATGTCCCCGTGGTGGCCGACACACATATATATTTAAAAATCTAAAATGAGTTAAAGGAACATCTATTTTTTCCCACTGTTTAAGTAAAAATATAAATAAATAAATATTCTCCTGTCAGCTGGCAAGACAACACACACAATATAACACTTTGTGGCCAGATGAACCACCATTGTTGTTGACTGAAATATCAGCAGGCTTACTTAAAGAGTTGGCAACAGTTTGGGAGCAAAAGCTGTCGTATCTGAACTAATTGTATCTGTAGAATTCAGCACCTTATGATTCACGTTCGTATCCTGTTATTAAATCATGAGTATTTTCTTAGGAGGAATTTGGAGACTTCGCTTATGTTTTCCGTAAAATGTTTGATCCATTTCAATGTTTCCCTATGCAGTTGCCAAAGATTTGCCTGGCTCTAACTCATATGACAGACGACCACCACAACCTCCGATGGTTGCTTCAACTGCTGCCTGACAAAACACGTGGAAAGTAAGGTTCTCCTAACTTATTTTCTCTATGTTCCCTCTTGCATTGTTATACTGGCTTTTCTGTGTATAACACTGACAGGGTGTTCATCAGGTTTTTTTGTGTTTGTGCAGGCAACTGCGTAGACACCTCAGTGTGTCGATGATCTCCAAGCTTTTGAACCAAAAATGTACCTATCAGCCAACCAACACAGAGTTCCAGGTAACACTATAATCAGAAGCTGTCATGTTTTATGAAGAAAATGTAATAAAATGAAATTGTAAATACCTTTTCGCCCTTATCTAGTTATCAGACCTGCGGCGTTACCTGCCCCGTATGCGACCATCTGCCCTCCTCAAAGTTCTACAATGCTCCTACAAGAAAAGAACCCAAGAGGGAAAAGAGGACAACGATTTCGTCACTGCCTTAGATCAGCAGGTCAGGGCACGGGCACTAAAGGGAATCTTTACCCAAACAAAATGTTTGGTTATTCTGTTTCATATTTTGCATTAAACATTACCGTTGCATATTTTTTAATTCATTCATTTATTTGCATAGGGGTAACCGACTGAGACTAGGTCTCTTTTCCAGCAGTGCCCTTTTAAAAGGCAGAATATATCAATTATAACAAAAACATTAAAATAAAAAAATATAATGTTAAAGCAAATAATAAAAATTTATCTATTTTTCCAATACAGTTCAATATTTAAGTTTCAACCAAAACATGAACACTCTTCAACTTTCAAATTCTAAAATACATTTAAATAGTTCAACTGAAACTGCAAGAGCATGTCTTATCAGAGTTGGCGTCTGAACGAATTTAATGGGACGGCATTAAGCTAACCACAGGGGGGCACAAATTGTTCGAGAACTCAAATTTATGCTTGATAATATGTGTTTGCCGTCAACAACCAACACTGAAGCACCAACGCAGAGGCAATCTAAAACATGCGTCTGAGTGGTCTCTCGCGTACACACATACACTTCACTGTGCGCGTCATTAGAGCATTGGTGAAAAATTAAATATGCTATAGATTACATACTCTAACTCTTACCGAATAAATTCAGACACACCCCAAAATCATTCAATATTTTTGCATAATAATCAAGAAAGCCAGGGCTGGCATCAAAGTAAATGAACAACATGGCTTACCTTTTAAAAAAAATTTAGACGGCGAGGTCTGTACTGAACATCTTAAAAGTGTCCTTCCACTCAGTTGTACATTTTGACGTTAAGTCCTGAACCAACTGGGCCTTTCTTTTTCTTATATCCATTTTTCACTTTAAATAAGTGCAGTCTGAAAATCGCTTGCTCTCAAGTAGCACCATCCGACTTGCTCAGTACATGCGCATATTTTGAGCTCATAGGTCAAGCACCACACCAATGAACACTCTTCCTCAAATGTGAGCTCACGTAAATATTACCGACGGTGTGTAAAAACATTTTTACCAGATTTTTATTTCATTTTACAAAAACATTTAGCAGAAACGTTTTCACTTTTAATACAAAAAAAATCAATTAATAAATACATTAATAAAAAGGAAAGTGACAGAGCTTGTCCTGGAGGGGTCACAATAACTCATCTGGGGGGGCATGGCCCGTGAATGCCCCCTCATGACGCCGATCGCCAATCTAGTGTCCAATGACTAGTGGATTGTAAGGTAAAAAGGCAACCTTCCCAGCAATGCCTTGTAAACAAACATTAGACAATCACTGTGTCTCAATACCCATACTAGCATACAGTGCATCCGGAAAGTATTCATACCCCTTCACTTTTTCCACATTTTATTATGTTACTGCCTAATTCCAAAATGGATTAAATAAAAAAAAATTCTCAACATTCTACATACAATACCGCATAATGATCAAGTGAAAAAAGTTTTTTTGAATTTTTTGCAAGTGTATTAAAAATAAAAAAATAAAATATCACATGTACACAAGTATTCACACCCTTTGCTGTGACACTCAAAATTAAGCTCAGGTGCATCCCGTTTCCACTGATAATCCTTGATATGTTTCTATAACTTGATTGGAGTCCACCTGTGGTAAATTAAATTGATTGGACATGATTTGGAAAGGCACACACCTGTTTATATAAGGTCCCACAGTTGACAGTGCATGTCAGAGCACAAACCAAGTTATGAAGTCCAAGGAATTGTCTGTAGACCTCCGAGACAGGATTGTATCGAGGCACAGATCTGGGGAAGGGTACTAAAAAAATTCTGCAGCATTGAAGGTCCCAACGAGCATAGTGGTCTCCATCATTCGCAAATGGAAGACCTTTGGAACCACCAGGACTCTTCCTAGAGCTGGCCGCCCGGCCAAACTGATCAATCGGGGGAGAAGGGCCTTGGTCAGGGAGGTGACCAAGAACCCGATGGTCACTCTGACAGAGCTCCAGTGTTCCTCTGTGGAGATGGGAGAACCTTCCAGAAGGACAACCATCTCTGCTGCACGCCACCAATCAGGTCTTTATGGTAGAGTGACCAGATGGAAGCCACTCCTCAGTAAAAGGAACATGACAGCCCACGTGGAGTTTGCCAAAAGGCACCTAAAGGACTCTCAGACCATGAGAAACCAAATTCTCTGGTCTGATGAAACCAAGATTGAACTCTTTGGCCTGAATGCCAAGTGTCATGTCTGGAGGAAACCAGGCACTGCTCATCACCTGGCCAATACCATCCCCACAGTGAAGCATGGTGGTGGCAGCATCATGCTGTGGGGGTGTTTTTCAGCAGCAGGAACTGGGAGACTAGTCAGGATCAAGGGAAAGATGAATGCAGCAATGTACAGAGAGATCCTTGATGAAAACCTGCTCCAGAGCGTTCTGGACCTCAGACTGGGGCAAAGGTTGACCTTCCAACAGGACAACGACCCTAAGCACACAGCCAAGATAACAAAGGAGTGGCTTTGGGACAAGTCTGTGAATGTCCCTGAGTGGCCCAGCCGGAGCCCAGACTTGAACCTGATTGAACATCTTTGGAGAGATCTGAAAATGGCTGTGCACCGACGCTCCCCATCCAACCTGATGGAGCTTGAGACGATCTGCAAAGAAGAATGGGAGAAACTGCCCCAAAATAGGTGTGGCAAGCTTGTAGCATCATACTCAAGAAGACTTGAGGCTGTAATTGCTGCCAAAGGTGCTTCCACAATGTATTGAGTAAAGGGTGTGAATACCTATGTACATGTGATATTTAATTTTTTTATTTTTAATATATTTGCAAAAAATTCAAAAAACGTTTTTCACTTTGTGAAAGAACTAGCCTTTAGGGGTCTGAAGTTATTTAAGTCACTTGGTTCTCATACACTTGGATCTGAATACGGCATGTAGAACTTCCAAGCAATCAAACGGTCTAAATGAAAATGAAAAAGTATTTCCATGGGAATTAAATCAATCTTATAACTTTGAAAATACCGAAAACTATCAGCACCATTTTACTGTCAGCTTAGCATCCATGGAACACAAATGCAAAATAGTGAACTCTCACCTCTAAACAATAATTTATTCTAAAATGTTTTACATGAAATAAATTAAACCACTTAAATGCACTTTATTTTAGGGTTGATGTTGAAGTTTGTTTTATACACATCTACGTTTGTTCATTTTAGCTGACTTAAGCCTTGTTTAGTTAATACTTCTTTAAAGATGCACGTAAACCTCTGCGTAGCTACGTAGAAAATGGGTTTCTGGGAAAGTGTAGCTTGCAGAGGTCGGCTGACGTGGAAACGGGAAATCCTCACAAATCCTAACAATCGCTGATTGGATGAGCAGGAAAGGAAGGAGGAAGCGAGAAGGTATCCGGTAATCAAAAAACATGCCGCATCCTCCAACCAGTGCCCTGACCAGTCACTGCCAGTTCAACTAGAGTCGGTCTCTGTGTCCTATGTGTGTGAGCAAGTCTGTCGTAATATGTTGTGTGAGCAAGTCTGGCGCAAATTGGCTGCCGTGGTATCACTCAGACTGAGTGTTGTGTTTGATAGCTGTCGGTCCATTCGAAGTTCGTTCTGTTTTATTAATTGGCGACCAATTGGCGACCAGTGCTTTGAGTATCTAGAAAGGCGCTAAAAACTCAATTTTTATTATTATTATTATTATTAATAATAATAATAATAATAATAATAATAATAATAATAATAATAATAATAATCTTTTGGTTTAAAAACACACAGAGATTGCCATTAAAACAACAATGGAGCAGTTTGAAGAGCGACTCGCAGATGAAGTCGTATCCGTATTTCTTTTACGTTTTTATCTGCACATTCTGGATTAGTAAATGCGAAACAGCCCCCTAGTGAATCCGTGGAAAGCTGTAGGCAAACTGCTGCTTGAATTTCAGCACACGACGAACGTGAATGTTCACGGACTCGCCAACATAAGTTGATACCTGGCTTGAGTCAACAGAACTATATCAATTTGCTTGGATAAAATGTACGAGTACGCTCATTGTCATTCAAGAAATAATGTGCTAATATAAAAGGTAATTCAGGTTCTTAACTCTCGACAGGTAAAATTATTTATTATACATTTGTTTGGTTTAACCACTGTTGTGGTGGTACAGGGGAAATATTTCCAAAAGTGATATAATCTATTTAGTCTAAAAAAATATATTGATTTGAGACTGAATTGTGGTGTAATTTGTGTATTCCTTTACTGGTCCAGGCTTATTACCTCTGCTACAGCCTTTTGGCACTGGCAAATGAAGCATCCAACTATGAATTCTTCCCACCACATCAGAAGGTATGCTCTGTTCCCAAACACTTATCACATTCTCTATGTATCAAATCAAATGAATTTGTATAGCACATTTCATACACAAAGGTAATCCAATGTGCTTTACACCAGGCAAGCAAAATACAATCAAGAAAAAGAAAATGTAAACATACAGACGGGTGACAAAAACCTGAATAAATTAGAGAAACATAACAATTGCAGATGCTTCCACATTTTGCATTGCATGGTACAATTGAGCAATTCACATCCAATCATGTTCTGGGGCATGCATAGAAATGCTCACCAGGCCCAGTTTATTCAGATTTTGTATCAAGATGGCAAGAGGAAATAATTTAAGTGACTTTGAAAAAGGGTTCATTGTTGGCAGGAGCTTCAGTCACAAAGACTGCTCAACTGGCTAGTGTTTTAAAAGTGACAGTGACAAAAGTGACTTCTGCATTTAGACCTATGGGAAATACTTCAGTAACTAGGGTCGGAAATTGTGGTCGACAGCAGACATGACCGTGATGCCCGTGCATTAGTGCGATATGTAAGGAAAAACAGAAGAGCAACTCTTCTTCAGTATAGAGGGATACTATAGTAGGGTTGCAGTGGATAAACTCTTCATTACAAAGATTAATGCACATTTGAAAGTTAAATGGTGCAAAAACCAGAGATGTGGAAAAGAAAAATGTGATAAATGAGTCATCCTTCACCATATTCTCGACAAGTGGGCATGTTTGGCATATACCAAGAGAGTGGTACAGGCCTGAATGCTTGACCCCTACAGTGTAGGGATCCGGTGGCTCTATTATGATGTGTATTTTGCCGGCATAGTTTGGGTCCACTTGTCCCCTTAGAAGGAAGTGTCACTGCAAATCAATACAAAGTGGTTCTGAGTGATCATCTTTGTCCCATGATGAAACATTTCTATCCTGATGGGACTGGTCTCTTCGAGGATGACACTTTTCCTTTAATCCGTCTAACCAGTCTATATAGTTTTTATCTATAGATAACAGCCCAACTTTTAAGCATTTTTACGTTTTATCCAGAATCTCATTGCACACTGCATTTTTGCACATGTTGCACTGTCAAAAAAATCATATTTTATCCAAACAAAGTAAACATTGCATAATTTATCATCATTGACGGTATGTATTTCAATTAAGGCTGTCAGTTAATGCTTTATTAACGCGTTAACGCAAATTTGTTTTAATGCCACATTTTTTCTACACAGTTAATGCAGTCGTAAATCGGACAGAATCTAGCAAGCAATGGACAATAGGGCTGTTCGCTTACTTTTTTAGGTGGTAGCACTGGTGCTAGCAAGCTAAGGATTTCAGTAGCACAGAGAAACAATTATTAGCACACACAGGTGGACAGTTAAACACATACCTAAATACCTAATTTACTTTTTTTGCGAGTCTCATAGGCTAACCAACTACTACACCATATTACAGTAAATAAAACATGATTTACTGGAAAACACAAAGTTAAGTTATCTCAATTCGTATGCTTCACCTGCTTGCCAACATGTTGCATCTACAGCTTGGGAAAGAAGGTGCTTCCTCTCACTGCCGCCTTCAGCTCTTTATCTCTCTTTCGCCATTTTTGTAGCCGTTTTACTTTACTGTAACCATGTAGAGTCAATATGAAAAACAAAAAGGCCATAGATATACATACATAGATCCCTCGAAGGCCGCTGCTGTACGTCGCCGCCATGCGTCTGCAGGTCTGCCATCTTGGAGCAGTCAAGATCCGCAGGTAGACAAATGCAATGTGTATTGAGAGAAGACAACAAAGCAGACAAAATCGACAATCTCGCCTTATTCTGAACTGATTTTCATTACATTTGTTTTGTTATAAAGGTGAGAAATTGAACATTACACGGGTTACTTCTTGGAATTAAATTCATTTACTGGGGCTGGATCTAATCAGCTCTATGCCAACACTAACCTTTTGAATAGCCACAACTTCCACTGGGACATTGGGCAGGCTCAGATTTATGAATAGGAAACATCAGGTGTAAATAATTTAGAATATCAGCTTTTGTGAGTTTCTCCCAAAATTTAGATTTCTATATCTCTTATTGTTATAAAGCCGTTATTTATTTATTATTAGGCTAATTCTCAGGCTCAAGTTAAGAGAACATCCGGTCAGTTCAGCCGTTCACCCCAAGACACATATGTTAACTCCACTTCTGCAGGCTTAACAGTTGCCATTACACAAACAATGTCACAAATATATTTAATTTTCATCTTCAATAATTCACTTCAGACATGGATGCAATGTAATGCAATACTATAATATAATAGTATAATATAATACAATAATATAATAATAAAATACTAGTGTGTCGAGTGTTTGAAACCAATGTTCAGAATCAGATATATAGTGCAGTCATGTAAGCAAAAATAATTGGGCTCTAGAGCAGGGGTTCCCAAAGTGGGGGTCGCGAGACGCCGAGGGGGGGTCGCGAGATGATTTTTAGAATCCTCTTGATGTGACCGCTGAGGTGATTACGACAGATTAACGACAGTATCATTTGCAGATGACAGGTCACTTTACAGCGCCACAGTAAACATTACAGACGTTGCACACACACACACACACGTCAGTGTGCACCAGTAGATTTCTTCTGAAAAGCTCAAATCAATACACTAGGCTTTAAGCCTAGGATATTATTTTTCAAAATGAAACGTTGGTTAATACCAACCAAAGACAAGGCAGAGAGGCCAGCGGAGAAGGCAGCAGAGGAGAGCGGAGAACCGCCGTCAGAAAGGCCATCGACTTCTGGCGCGGGAGGAGGAGGAGGAAGAGGAGACCACAATAAGGGGGTCTATAAGCAGTTGGACCAGCCTTCCTCCAAGTGTCGCAAGTATGAGAGGAATATATCCAGTATGGATTCACATGTCGTTATCAATGAAGTACAACATCCCCAATGTGTAGTGTGCACTGAGGTGCTTGCACATGAGAGCTTAAAGCCCGTAGAAATGCTCAGACACTTGAAATCTAAGCACCCCTCTCTTGCCTCTAAATCAGCAGATTTTTTCCGCCGAAAGGAGAGAGAATTGCAAGGTCAAAAGAAAGTCATAACTAACCAAACAACAATCCCTACCAAAGCTCAAAGGGCATCATATGAGGTGGCATATTTAATTGCACAGGCAAAAAAGCCACACACAATCGGGGAAACCCTAATAAAACCTGCTGCTATTGCTATGAGTCGGACAATGCATGGGGATAAACAGGCGCGGGAGCTAGAAGCAGTGCTGCTGTCTGACGGGACCATATCCCGGCGCATCACGGACATGGCCCAGGACATAAAGTGTCAGCTGATTGACAGAGTGAAGAAAGGGAAATATGCTTTGCAGTTAGATGAAGCCACAGATGTATCAAACTCTGCCCAGCTGCTTGTTTTCGTCAGATACAGTTTTGATGGAAAACTTAACGAGGACATGCTGTTTTGCACCCCGCTGGAGGTAAAGTGCACAGGCGAGGACATTTTCACGAAACTTGACAACAAACTAAAAGAAGAGGGACTGTGCTGCAGCAATGCTGGGGAAAAATAAAGGACTGAAAGCAAGAGTCTTACAAGTGGCGCCCCACAAACTTTACACACTGTATCATCCACAGAGAAGCTCTTGCGAGTAAAACGCTGGACCCAGAGCTTAAACGTGTTCTTGAGACTGCGATAAAAATGGTCAACTACATAAAATCACGTCCACTCAACACCAGACTGTTCGCCACTCTCTGCAACGAACTGGGATCGGAGCATCAGGGCCTGCTGTACCACACAGAAGTCAGGTGGCTGTCGCGGGGAAATGTTCTCAGCCGCCTGTATGAACTGCGGGATGAGGTGCGCTTATTTCTGATGGAGCATGGGTCCCAGCTTGCTGACCACCTGACTGACCCTGACTGGTTAACAAGGCTAGCGTATTTGTCTTGCATATTTGACAGACTGAACGGACTTAACATGTCTTAGCAAGGTGAAAACACAAGCATCATGTCGCTGAATGATAAAATCCGCGCATTCAAGAGGAAAGTGGATCGCTGGACTGCGCGAGTTGAAATGGGCAGGATTGATATGTTTCCTGAGCTGGAGGAATTCATGGAGGAAAATTATCTATCACTACCCACCTTCAAGCCCTCCTGGAACACTTTAACAAGTATTTCCCCGAGGAAACGGCTCCGGAAAAATACGACTGGATAAGATCAAAACCATTTATTGTCCTATAATGGGGGTGGAACTGATCAATATGAATGGCCTTTTAACATTATGTAAAAACAGAATTGGTATTTTTACGTCTCTTTTGACCTTGCCTCAAAAGATTTCTGTGTTCCACATTTCAGCAATTGTGCAACATTTTTAACAGACGTTTATTAGATAGGTTGGTAATCCTTAATTGACACAAGTCTTTTATACCCCCAGGACCAGTTGCTGTTGCTGTGTGCTGAGCTGGAGAAGCATATTAAATGTGACATCCGGGAGAGTGAGAAGTGTCTTTACAGAAGCAAGGTGGGTTGATTATAGGGCTGGACATTTTAAGGAACTTTGTGGGTCAAACTTTGATCATGTAAAACTGCTATTAGAATGTAAAAATGTATCCAATAGAAAACAATGTCATATGTAATGAGAAAAGTATAGCAACATTTCCTTTCTAACATTAATTTGTTTTCCACATTTTATGTCTCAGCTGAGTGTCTGCTTTTACAGTCCTGTACTTCCCAATGTCCATACCACTAATTACATGTTGGCAGGTACCACAGTAGCCAAAACAAGAAAGCAGACGGTTCCATTTTTCTTCCTAGAAGATTTTGGATGATCTAACTTTACACCCAAACCACATTTTTGGATTGTAGAATATGACATAATGACCTCAATAAACAAAAATACAAAAACGGCCATTTTTCATGTTTCATTAGCAAACACGACAAAAAAAGCATGGAAGTCATGTTATATTCAAATATAATGTAACCACTGGTGTCTGGTATCATAGGGAAGTGTATGGGAAGTCAATACCACAAAACTATTTACAATGTTGTGACCATTGCCCATACTTGTTTTCACAATCAAAATGTTCTACCACCCTGAACAAAATTAAATAGGTATGTGGCCCTAACTGATACAGCTCATGGCAGTTTCTGTCAAGTATCACACACAGGGGATCTGAGACTCTGCCATGGAGTGACTTTCTTGCACAGTTTGCACTTCTTGCAGCCTACTGTTGCCCTATCTGAATGTACGTACAAGTGTGGCCATATTTCCTCTCTGCAAGGGTGTTATCCAGTGGCACCCCAAAATGTTCAGCATTGAGCAGCTCAACAAAGACCGGATGTGACATGGGTTTAATTTTCTTTGCACATACTTCTTTGTGGTGGATGAATTAATTGGTGACTGCAATGTCAAGAAAGTGGAAAAGCCAGATGTTGGTGATTGCTGGCCTACAGGAGCATGTGCAGAGGTGCCGGCCGGTCTGTGCTGGATGGTGCTGGTTGATTTACAGGAATTGCAGGCTTTGCTGCACTCTGTTCACCATCAACACTAATAAAATAAAATCAAAATGTGTTACAGCAATAATAACAGTAATAACAATTCAGTTACAACGTTACATTCGGCATGGAATCAAACTTTATGCAGAGTGCCTGAACACAGACCCACACACTATTGTCAGACAAGATTTGCATTGCAGACTCTACCCTCCCCATACAGTTACACTGCCCACTGTTTGTTGCAATGTTGATTATTACAAAACATCGATTTTAGGCTATATGATAACTCAAACAAAATAGCAAGATAGTATCATTTGAAAAATAGTAACGGATTACCTTTGGTTATTTCTCAATATCATAGACCCTTGTGCACTAGTGCGCACACTAGGCTACACTTACTTTCAACACACCAGCAGGGAATAGCAAAAGGCTAATATTCCCTTTCAATTAAACATTGGCAATTATTCACTTGCATCCAAATATGATTACAATTTGAAACTACTTGTCCTCAAATGGATTAATTTCTTCGCTGGAGCAACTGTCTGATAATGATGCATTGTCATCTTCCTCATTGCTTTGAAATATCCTCTCAATAGCTTCTTCTCGAGTTAGCGTCTTTCTTCTAGCTATACTATCTTGTAAAAGTAAAAAAATACAGTGTTGCGTCTGTTATCTGCTATATGATCCAATGTGATAGTGCTCCAATGGAAAGTGGTTTTCTTCGTATTCCTTCAGAGTCAAGACTCTAAACTTTAAATCACATGACGTACACTCGTACCTAATGACGTCATACAACCCCACAAAAATAACAATAGATCAATAGATGCTATGGATAGGCGACACGCAACATTTTATTTTATTTTTAATTCTTGCTTGTCTCCCAATATCTGCATTTTTAATAATGTTCTTAAGAATGTTCCAGGCTTTAGTAGGTCTGTGAATAAGTATGTGAAGAACATACATTGACCAACTTGGTCTTCAATTAAAGCTACAGGCCTCTAGTTTAACATACAAAAAAAAACTGTCTTTAGAGCAAATAAAATGTATGAAAGATTTTTTAATGCATCCTTCGGTCTCTAAGGATTAATGATGTTGAAATAAATCAATAACTATAATCATCCCTTTTCTACTATATTTTGCTTTTGGTTAACCAGGTTAAAGACTTTGTGGCTCGGATCTACACAAAGTGGCAAGTGCTGCTCCAGAGAACAAGGCCTCTTCAGGTATACGATCCAAGCTATAGAACTGTATAGTCTGTTTTAAATAAGAAAGTAGTTGTGCAGCTTTACTTATATCTGCTTAGAACCCTATTTATCATTCAGTGAAGTTGCAGCCAACTGATGGATGGCTACTATTTATGGGCCTTGCTTCGTGTCGTTTCCAGTTTGTTAATTACAATGTATTTCTCATTAATTAAATGTATTTGCACCGCTTAACTTAACTACTAAGTTGTGATGCTGTGGTCTTGCAGGGTAAGCTGTATGATTACTGGCACCCTCTACCGGAGGATACCTTGTGCATCAGCCAGGAGAAACAGAACACCCACACTGACGATGAGACAGAAGAGAGAGAAGGGGAAGAGGAGGAATCTTTGGATGATGATGACGAGAAAGAGGAAGTGAAGAAAGTTAAAGAAATTACTTCAGAGGACTTTTCCCTAGTGGATGAAGAAGACAGATTCACACCTCCAGCTGCAGAGGAGGAATTTGGAGACGAGCAGGATATGGACCTGACTCTGGAGGAGTCTGAAGAAGAACATGAGAACCAAGGATCGGGGAAAGTAGATGTAGGAATTAGTCAGAGAAAAAAGTGTAAAAATAAATAAAGCTGTACAGAGCTAGAAACTAAAAATTATATAGGTGGTAATAAGGAAGATTAAAAGCAGACTGAAGTGGATGCAAAATTTATTGTTATAAGAAATTTCAGGAGGAAAGAAACTATAAAAGGCTTTTTCTGTGTGATATGGATATAGTTGGGAAAACCTGGTGGTATATTTTTTCTACCCAGCCTTTTTATTGACAACTAGATGAGGTCTATGTGTCAGGGTGTAGTAGATTTGTGTTTAGAAAGTCAAGCCATACATTTTGATTTATACTTTGACCAGCAAATATGTTTAAAAATGCTACATGTATAGCATGTTTCAGGTGAATGGGAAAAGTGTGTATGCTTAGGATATTTGACACTAGTTTGACTGGAAACACTTGATGTCAAGCATGAACGAAAGCCTTTGTTTGCATCCAATCAAAATTATTGAATGACCATCCTTACCAGTAGTTCAGCAGCTGTAATAAAATGCTATACTAGCTTTTGTGGCAAGTCATTTTATAGAATTAACCAAGGTTATGATTTAAACATTTTTGCATTATTATTTGCATTTTCCTTCCATTGCTTATATTGCTTAGTAAGTCCTGTCGTCGCAGCCACCTTGGACGGTGTCCTTGCACATTTTGATTGGGTGCGCATAGTAACGTTGTCTTTGGTCATGTTTTCATTGTAGTTCTTATTTTCAGCTCAGCTGTAGTTAGGTTCTGTAATTGTTTCCCAATTAAAGTAAATACAAATGTCCTTACAAAATAATTCTATATTATTTTGAAAATAGTTTTATTCAGTTTTACACAATTTTATATATTGTTATTTGTAAAATATTTTAAGTATGTTTTAGGTACAGTTAGGCCCAAAAATATTTGGACAGTGACACAATCTTCATGATTTGGGCTCTGCATGCCACCACATTGGATTTGAAATGAAACAACTACAACGGAATTGAAGTGCAGACTTTAAGGTTTAATTCAAGCGGTTGAACAAAAATATATGATTAAACATGTAGGAATTGTAGCTATTTTTATACAAACGCTCCTCATTTCAGGGACTCAAAAGTAATTGGACAAATAAACATAACCCCAAGTAAAATGTTACTTTTCAATATTTTGTTGAGAATCCTTTGCAGGCAATGACTGCCTGAAGTCTGGAACCCATGGACATCACCAAACGCTGGGTTTCCTCCTTTGTGATGCTTTGCCAGGCCTTTACTGCAGCGGTCTTCAGTTGTTGCTTGTTTGTGGGTCTTTCTGCCTTAAGTTTTGTCTTGAGCAAGTGAAATGCATGCTCGATTGGGTTGAGATCTGGTGATTGACTCGGCCATTGCAGAATATTCCACTTCTTTGCTTTAAAAAACTCCTGGGTTGCTTTTGCAGTATGTTTTGGGTCATTGTCCATCTGTACTGTGAAGCGCCGTCCAATCAACTTTGCTGCATTTGGCTGAATCTGAGCAGAAAGAATATCCCTATACACTTCAGAATTCATCCGGCTGCTTCTGTCTTTTGTCACATCATCAATAAACACAAGTGACCCAGTGCCATTGGAAGCCATGCATGCCCATGCCATCACACTGCCTCCACCATGTTTTACAGAAGATGTGGTGTGCTTTGGATCATGAGCTGTTCCAATTCTCCTCCAAACTTTCTTCTTCCCATCATTCTGGTACAGGTTGATCTTAGTCTCATCTGTCCAAAGAATGCCGTTCCAGAACTGGGTTGGCTTCTTCAGGTGTTTTTTGGCAAAGTCAATTCTGGCCTTTCTATTTTTGAGGCTGATTAATGGTTTGCACCTTGTGGTGAATCCTTTGTATTTACTCTCATGAAGTCTTCTCTTTATGGTAGACTTAGATACTGATACACCTACTTCCTGGAGAGTGTTCTTCACTTGAGTGGATGTTGTGAAGGGGTTTTTCTTCACCATGGAAAGGATTCTGCGATCATCCACCACTGTTGTCTTCCGTGGACGTCCAGGCCTTTTTGAGTTCCCAAGCTCACCAGTGCACTCTTTTTTTCTCAGAATGTACCAAACTGTTGATTTGGCCACTCCTAACATTTCTGCTATCTCTCTGATGGATTTCTTCTTTTTTTCAGCCTCAGGATGGTCTGTTTCACCTCCATTGAGAGCTCCTTTGACCGCATGTTGTGTGTTCACAGCAACAGCTTCCAAATGCAAACGCCACACCTGGAATCAACTCCAGACCTTTTAACTGCTTAATTGATGACAGGTTAATGAGGGAAGAGCCCATGCAGCGTTGTTATTTTTTTTTGCAGCCTTCTGAGTCAATTCTCCAATTACTTTTGGTCCCTTGAAAAAGAGGCGGCTACGTATTAAAGAGCTGTAATTCCTAAACCCTTGCTCCAATTTGGATGTGAATACTCTCAAATTACAGCTGAGAGTCTGCACTTTAAGCCCATATTGATTATGTAATTGTATCCTGAATATGTTTTCGTAAACAGCTAAAATAACAAAACTTGTGTCACTGTCCAAATATTTTTGGCCCTAACTGTATATCTACTCACAAGGAATTTTAATGCTGTTGCAAAAGAAAAAAAAAAGAAACAAGGTTAGCCCGATAAAGTGTTTATTAAGGGTCCTTACCCAAAGGACGTAGACCCTTATTATTGTTCCGCTTTATTCTTCCCTAATGCCTATTATTTTTGTTTTCCTCCCCTCACTCAATTTCTATCTGCATTATGCTACTCTTGACGCTTTGCATGCTGATCGGCACCTGTAACCGATACTTCTAAACCAAAGATTATCCCAATTGGCCTCAGTGGTGCTATAATAAGTGATCCAATTGGCAACTTTGAAAGGCCATATCTTCAACCCCATAAGACATAGTCACCAAACGTAGTACCTAGGTCTATCACCTCACAATGAACAAAAAAAACAACTCCTGGACCATCAAAGTCTACTGTGATGGTTTTTCCACTATTTTCAATGTTAGAAAAAACCTTATAACCAACAGAATTGGTAATCTGTTTTACCAGGCTAGCAACTAAGCAACCGATGCATCCTCGATAAAATGGGCGGATAAAGAACACATACGGGCATTTTATGCATTCTTGGTAACTTGGCGCTCTTTGGAATTGGAACCGTACTTGGGCCATGAAAGAGAACACTGGAGGCGGGTTACAAACTCTGGCTGGTTATCAATACCAAGAACGCCAAGAACGCACTCGTGTTCTTGAGAAGAATGTCCTGCCAAGTGTCCTTGATGAGAACGATCTTGCAAGATCGTCAGGACAGAGAACGCACTATTGGAGATTGAGATACTTGCTTGTTTCTGGCAATGACTTCTAGGATATCAGATGCGTTCTTGCTAGCAACTAAGCAACCGATGCATCCTCGATAAAATGGGCGGATAAAGAACACATACGGGCATTTTATGCATTCTTGGTAACTTGCGTTCTTTGAATTGGAACCGTACTTGGGCCATGAAAGAGAACGCAAGAACGGACGAAAACGTGGATTGATAAACAGCCTGTATGTAGCATTCATTTTAGTTTAACTGGAGGCGGGTTACGAAGTACGTTAGACTGTATAATTTGGATTGGCTGAATCGATCGGTATTTCACCTCTTGGCGGGCACCGGCCTGCTCCCAGAGAACAAACTTTCTCTTTGTAAGTGTAGCCTGGACAACCCCAACAGCTACAATATAGTTTAAACGACAGCACATTCACGTAGTGGTGAAGAAAATGTGTAGCGTTTTGATGTTTGAATCGGGCAAATATAACGTTTCTTTACAGCCCTCTCAGTTTCACAACATAATTCACAGGTAGCTTCCAAAGAGCGTAGGTTTTGTTCTTACATGAAAAAATCGAAGCGAGAGGAACATTAAATTGGCCTTAAATTTTGCCTTACATTGAATGTATTGTAGGGGAAACACTTGTCTGATTGGCTGCTAGTGTTATTTGATGAAAAACTAGCCACATATAGAAAATTGATGCTGCATCAAAATGCATCGAGAATCGTTGTTGGGTGAAACTTAATCTAATCCAATCGTGAGACCAGTGAAGATGCACACCTCTAATGTCACTACGGAACTATGTCGTCAGGGATGTTGTGCGTGTGTGAAAGTCACCCGAGGAAACAGATCTTCCGATATTCAAAAGCATCTGCTAATAGTGTACAAAAAAAAAAGAAAAAAGATAGAAAGGAAGGAGAAAAGAGCACTTTGGTGAAGAGCCGTAAGCCGCAGCGTCCTTGCTTCTAATCCAATCGCGTGTAAAAGTACAGCACAATTCCAACTTCCCCACGCGAAACAATAAAAAAACAAAGCCAGCTAACATTTGCTAACAGAAACTATTCGAGACTGAGGAGTCAGCTAACATTTACTAACAGAAACTATTCGAGACTGCAGGCCTGGAGCACATGCAGATACGCCAGGCAGTTTCCCGACATATGCGGTTGAAACTTCTACATTAATAACCGTCATAGAATGAATTGCATCATAAAAAAAAGCTTTAAATTGAGATTTATTTTAATTTAAATGTACACGTTACTTTAAAGGGGCCCTATTACGCAAATCTTCAGGTTCATACGTTTGTTTAGGCATTCTACTAGAATAGGTTTACGTGATTTAATGTTCAATAAACAGTTCAGTTTTTCCAAACTACCTGGATCTGCAGCACCTCTATTCACCCTATGTCTGAAACGCTCCGATTTACCTCCTGTCTCTTTAAGGCCCCCCTCTCGACGAGCTCAGTCTGCTCTGATTGGTCAGCTGGCCAAACAAAGGGAATTTGCCTTCGCGCTGACGAAAACAGCGTTTTCTTGACATGGCAAAACCACCCGGTTTCCGCTTTGACTGGCTCTGGTTGAGGGCGTGCCAAACATGTGTGACTCAGTGACGTAGATAAGTTACGGAAGAAAACGCTGGACTACAAACAAGACGTTTCAGGCAGGTAAGTATGGAATTGGATCGCTATCAATAATCACAAATAAATGCAGAACAGTTCATAAATGTATTTCCTGATTAATATATAAATGGCGTGGTTCACAAATAAATGTATAAGGATTCACAAATAGTTTTTTGTGATTTATATATGTGACGCTGTTCACAAATAAATGCAGATCAATTCACAAATGTTTTTAGAGATTTATATATAAATGACGTAGTTCACACAAACATGTTTAGGTTTAAACAAATGTAAAAAAAATCTCAAAGCGATTACATTTATTTGAAACATGCCAAATCTGCATTTGTGAAGTGCCTAACATTTGTGGATCACATCGTATCCGTGTGTGGATTTTTGAGAGCTTCTTGCCACAGCTCGACTCACGAATACATTTTTTTCAAATGGGGAAGCTCTGTAGCCAATCAGATATGACTTTCCCTTTCAGCCAATCATGTACGTTTATACATACTTCATGTTTCTCCTGGGAGGTTTCCGTGGAATAATAGTTGAGTTTACTTTAATAGTTAATTATATGCTAGCGTTAATTACGAAGGAAGCCATGGCATGGCGCTCAAATTAAACGCAACAATTACAATGTTTCTCATTGGCTAAGCAGGGGAGGCAGGAAAGGCCTGCCAGTTCTAGTAGGCAAGACAAACCCAACAGCTACAGTGTAGTCAACGGCAGCTGTATTAACGCAGGGTGAAAAAAACCGCGCTGTGTACCGTTTTGAAACTGTTTAAATCAACACAAATATAAAGTTTTTGTTGATTTGAGTCTTAAGTCATTCCAGAGTAATACTTAGTTTCACATAATAAAAGTGTTTATATCTATAGATCTCTTGCTAATTCGTAGTTAGCTTCCAAAGAACGTAGGTTTTGTTGTTATATGAAAAAAATCCTCAACTTTGAGTAGTTTCATAAAAAAATATATGTTTATTTAATATCCAATGATTTATGGACTGGTTTAAGAATATATTCTTCAATCACTGATAATTCCAGCTTTCCATATTTCTACTGTTAAAAATATAATTGCGTCATTTCAAAACGCCTCTGCGTGGTGGTCAACACTGGGTTTGGTCGTAATGCTCTATTTTCTTTCTCAAACGGGTACGAAAAAGTCCAGCACTCTTTGTCTTCAAATGAATTTGCCTCGGAGTTCCCATTATTTTTGACGGTAAGACTTTGATTCATTTTAAAGTAAACCACTGTCCGGACATGACCTTAAGGGGACTAACCAATCAGTAAACAAATATATATTCAAAATACGTGTCATGTACTTTACTTGAATTGCTGCTAACTTTAATCAAAAAGTTCCATAGTGGCCTTTCAACTGTTACTAGACCAAGGTCTCTTGAAAAGATTCAGCCAAAAAAAAGTACAGGTTTTTCGAAGGCAAAAAAGATCCGCTCCCTCAAAGTTTTTTGTGCCTTGCTGCCTTCAGCTTCACTTCGTCAGGTCAGCGGTTAAACTAACGTCATTCTCTACTATAGCTTGCTAGCAAGTTTCTGTTTAGATTTCAGTCGCCTTGGTTGAAATCCATAAAGCGAGACATATTTTCATTGTTTTATGCATTGCTATGTCAGTCAGTTTGGCTACTATAGGCCTATAACACATTGAATTTTAACTTTAGCTATGCTGATTGATTGTGAATGTATACTGATGCTCATCGGTAACGTTGTCTGTACCAAGATAAAAGGCAACCTAGTTGTTGCATTCTTGAGCGGGGTAATTTTAAGTAGGCCTATCAAGCCCTAGAATATATTAATGATCCTAGCGGATTTGAAAAACTTTTCATATTTAACATACTTATGCTAATAAGGAACTATGCATGATAAGACTTTGAGGTATCATATCATATCAATTGCCGTGAGACAATCTGGACCTTTCCTTTCATCTTTTGCTTTCCTGTATGTCCACCGAAGCGTTGGTTTCCTTAAAGATTGCGTTCAGTGGCATGTCCAGTATTTGTGACCACGGATGCGTGCATGAAAAATCAGTGCCTCAAGAAATTTTTTTTATTAGTCAGATGGTTTATTGTCTTGTTTAGGTTTGCAGAGCGGACTGCAGAAATGAGCAGATCGGCTACTCATAGACAGCTAAAAATACAAGATCAATAATACAAGATCATTATCGTCATTATAAATGAAATGTAAGCCTATAATATAGGAGTTTATTGGGTAGAGAGTGGTGACTTGCAAGCACGAATGGGTGAGAACTGTGGGGGAAGCAAGGAAAACGATAGTATTTCAACGAGAGAACATGCCTGTTAATTGCAGCTTTATAGGCTAAATAAGCAGATTATGTACAAATAATATTGAGTAATGATCTTGCAATGTGATCTATATTTTACGGAGATAGTTCTGACTGAAATTTATTTTTGACACGGTGATTATTTGGCACTGATTATGGTGTACAAATGCAATTGCAAGCAGTAGGCTATCTGTCATTTGGAGCCGTAATTTTTGTTGTGTAGGACCGCGTCCTGTAAAAGCTAAGATGATGACACCTTCGCGGTTTTCAGAGTACACGTTTTTAATATTGTAGCCTTAATTTAGGTAAACGACCATACAACTGTAAAGGCAGTGAGTTTTTTTAAGTATTTGTAGCAACATATCCATTATTTGTCCCACGATAAAGACGTAAACTAATGTCAAAGTTGCCCATAGGAGGTTTGAGCTTTTTGACAACAGTGCTTGGCTACAAAGAAGTATCAACTCGGTAAAATTAAAAACCTTTTTTCGACACAAACTGTCACTTTTAGAAAAACTTAAAATTTATGAATTTGTTTTTATTAATAAACGTTTAGTAAGTAACACAAATTCGGAACATTCTCAGTTTAATCACTTGATTTTAAAAAAGAACTGAAAACGCGTTTGTCCTGCCTAGTTCTAGTTTGGCAAGTAACAACCAGTAGACAAAAGGGCATGGGGGCAGAACTTGCCAGACTAGCAATACCTTATTCAGAATTAGGCTACTGCATGCGTTCCGTACATTATAAGTAGCGTAGGTTTATCTTAATGTCTACACAGTTTACAAAACCAATCCAAAACGCAAATTCTTTATTTACATCGTGATTATAATAGTGTTGCGGTGCAAATTATTATCTTAGCATGAAGAAAATGGAACTATCAAACTTTGGCTAATAAGGGGCTGTAATAATAATTATCAAAATGGTCACATTCGCAACGAAAGACTGTATCATCAATAGTTCTGTCTGTATGGTTTAACAAGCATGCTAGCTAATGTCCATGGAAATAGCATAGCTCCATATCCAAAGTGTGATGGTTAAGAGTTCACTAAATAAAAACCAAAAAAAGAAATTTAACAGCAGTGCGTATGCCTTGTGTCTTGATTTGGACAATAAGAGGTTTGTTTTGCAGCATTCAAGAAAGCTATCATAAACCAGTCGATGCATATAGTAATACTAGCCCTGTTTACACAATGTACACATTTCATTTAATTGAGAGTAGGCCACTTACTGCTACAGCGTACTCGTAGTAAATCCAATCCCGTTGAGAGTAATCAATTTACAATTTTTGCTGTTATCAAAAAGTACAACGCCTGTGGTAAATTAGGTGAAGTCCCGTTGCCAGTACTAGTATGATGTGCGCAGCTGATTTTCCCCACGGCACGGGGGGTCGTGGTCTTCTACACCCAGTCATTTCAATCACAAAATAACCAAGACTGTCTGTACAAACATAACAACATGCAAATACATAACATCAACATTAGATAACGGTATATGACCGTGAAATATCTCTCCCAGTCAAAACCATCTCCCCATTCATTTCAATGTGGCCAAAAACCAATTAAAAATAATAATAAAAAATATAACACGTGAACCGATCACTTAGCGGTATGTAAGCGCAATGGACTGCAATACGCAAGACATGTGGGCACTGGACTGGAATCAATTGGGTCAAAACTGTGGGCATAGATAAGGCGCCAAAAATAGGCCTAATAATAAGATGACTTTCCGAAAACAGTATGTGACTGCATGACGCAATCACATAATAATAATATGACTTTCCGGTAACAGTATGTGATTGCATGACGCAATCACATAATTAAATTATAAAACTGAGGTAGGCTTGTGTTTTTACCGAAGTGCCAGGGGGATCATTCTCGAAATGTTAGGCTTCTTAAAGTTGCAGTGCCCCACCGAGGCACGCAAAACCTCTATAGGAGTAGCCTAATTCCTGACTCAGCGCTTGGTTTTGATTGTCATATGAATCTTATCAGAGGAAGTATTTTTTTCATTTTAGAAATATATCTTCAATTCGCCCATTTACATCGTTAAAAAATGCAGAGACGTTTTGGCATTCTATTATCAAAAGTTGCATACAGCTTCTGAAATGGGTCAGAATGCAGTGGTCACCTCACAGCAAGAGGGTTCCGGGTTCGTGTCTGCCCACGTGGCTGGGGCCTTTCTGTGAGGAGTTTGCATGTTCTCCCCGTGTCTAAGTGGTTTCTCTCCAGGTGCTCCGGCTTCCTCCCACAGTCCAAAAACATGCAGGTTAATTGGTGACTCTAAATTGCCCGTAGGTGTGCCTGTGAGTGTGAGTGGTTGTCTGTCTCTGTGTCGACCCTGTGATAGACTGGCGACTTGTCCAGTCAATCAGTGTACCCAGCCTCTCGCCCTGTGTCGGCTGGGATGAGCTCCAGCCCACCCCGCGACCCTGCAAAATGGATAAGCGGTATAGCTGATGGATGGATGGATGGATAAAACACTCTGATAATTTATTTACATGAACTTAATTTATTTATGGTCGCGACCCCCTCGAGGCTTTGCAAAAGATAAAACAATAGAGCATTATCAAAAAAGATTAGCTTCGGATCTGCAAGGGCTGCTGTTGCATATAGGCGCACGCAACTTAAAGTGGCATTTTGGAATGTTTTTCAACGGTCTGCAATAGCAATTTACGCTTCCCAAAAGCAAATGTGTGAGATCGTGTGAAGAGGGTCATTTGCGTGACTCTCAATGCGAGAGAGTTGGCAGCTCAGCTAACCCTTTGAACCATCTATCCATAGTTGTTCCATGTGATTGCTAGTATTGAGCTAACTACCAACTAATCAGCTACAAGCAATTGTGGCACAGTGCACCAAAATTATTTTGTTTGTGTATGCGCATGCCGCATGTGTGTCCAATCTAAACTCAAGTGCAGGCGCACTTTGACTCATACACACTCAATAAAATCGAGTAAAATCAAAAAAATATATAATTTTTTTCCATTTATTTTTTTCACACAACTTTCGCGACCCCTAGGTTGAGAACCACTGATTTAAACAGGTGGCAGCACTGTTTCAATCAGATTATCTCAAATGTATTTCAGTGGTAAAATAATGAGCATTGAATAAGCATTAACACTTAAGACAATAGACTACTGCTGATTTTATGTCTTCAGCACTGTCCACTTGTGATGCGATCGCCAGATACCTTAAAACGAACGTTGAGCTAAAACAAGGACGTAGGGGAGACTGGGGATGGTTGCAACACTGTTTGCATTTCTCTGTTACTCACAGACTAATTGACATAGACCAGCCAAACTTGTATATATTCAACTTGTATCTGTCTTCTAATTACCCATACAATTTAAAGATGACAACATGTGACATATAGTTCACAATATTTATATGTATGGAAGATGTCATGTTGCAACTGGCCCTAAGTGGGCGTTTACACTTGTGTTCAGTTCAGCGCTGTCCACCAATACGCGAGGACATAGTAGTGCTGCAGCGGTTGTTTTAGGGGGCTGGCCACCCGCACTGCCTGGTCGCTGATAGTGGAAATGCAATCACATCACATTTTCTCAGGGAAATGCATTTTCTAGTTATTATTATTATTATTAGGACTATTTTTGGCGCCTTAACTACACCCGCAGTTTTGACCCAATAGATTTCATTCCAGTGCCCACATGTCTTGGGTATTACAGTCCAGTCCACATGTCTTGGGTATTGCAGTCCAGTCCGCGTGTATTCAGCCAAGTGATCGGTTCACATGTTATATATTTTATTATTATTATTTTTAATCGTTTTTTGGCCCCATTTAAATGACAGGGGAGAGGGTTTTCACGATCATATACCGCCATCTAGCGTTGATGTTATGCAATTGCATGTTACGTTTGTAGGCCCGACTGTCTTGGTTATTATTATGCCGAACACTCGTTGTCTGCATCAGTGACTGGTCTCGTTATTTGACATCGAAACGTGTCAGAAGTGGGAAAGCTAAATCATAAATAACAAAACACAGCGCCAACAGTTCAGGTCATCTGCACGAATCCACCTGTGAGTATACGGGGCCGGCACGTATCGTTTTTCCATAGAGTTAGCTAGTTTCTAGTTAGCATTAGCACTAGCCATGGAGACACGCTTCTGCAATGAAGGACATCATTGGAGACTGGAGCACAAACTGGGATATATTGTTTTGACTGGGAGAGAGTTTTCACGGGCATATCACCATCTAGCGTTGATGTTAGCCTATGTACACTGCTCAAAAAAATTAAAGGAACACTTTGAAAACACATCGGATCTCAATGGGAAAAAAAATCATGCTGGATATCTATACTGATTAGGTACGGTTAGGAACGAAAGGATGCCACATCGTTTGATGGAAATTAAAATTATCAACCTGCTGAATTCAGACACCCCGAAAATCAAAGTGAAAAAATGATGCGGCAGGCTAGTCCATTTTGTCGAAATTCCATTGGAGCAACTCAAAATGGTACCTCAGTACTGTGTATTGCCCCCACGTGCTTGTATGCATGCCTGACAACGTCGGGGCATGCTCCTAATGAGACGACGGATGGTGTCCTGGGGTATCTCCTCACAGATCTGGACCAGGGAATCACGGAGCTCCTGGACAGTCTGAGGTGCAACCTGGCGGCGTCGGATGGACCGAAACATAATGTCCCAGAGGTGTTCTATTGGATTTAGGTTAGGCGAGCGTGGGGGCCAGTCAATGGTATCAATTCCTTCATCCTCAAGGAACTGCCTGCATACTCTCTCCACATAAGGCATTGTCGTGGACCCACTGCACCAGCGTAGAGTCTGACAATAGGTCCAAGAATTTCATCCCGATACCTAATGGCAGTCAGGGTGCCGTTGTCTAGCCTGCAGAGGTCTGTGCGTCCCTCCATGGATATGCCTACCCAGACCATCACTGACCCACCACCAAACCGGTCATGCTGAACGATGTTACAGGCAGCATAACGTTCTCCACGGCTTCTCCAGACTCTTTAAAGTCTGTCACGTGCTCAGGATGAACCTGCTCTCATCTGTGAGAATCACAGGGCGCCAGTGGCGGACCTGCCAATTCTGGTGTTCTATGGCAAATGCCAATCGAGCTCCATGGTGCCGGGCAGTGAGCACAGGGCCCACTAGACGTCGGGCCCTCAGGCCACCCTCATGAAGTCTGTTTCTGATTGTTTGGTCAGAGACATTCACACCAGTGGCCTGCTGGAGGTCATTTTGTAGGGCTCTGGCAGTGCTCATCCTGTTCCTCCTTGCACAAAGGAGCATATACCGGTCCTGCTGATGGGTTAAGGACCTTCTACGGCCCTGTCCAGCTCTCCTAGAGTAACTGCCTGTCTCCTGGAATCTCCTCCATGCTCTTGAGACTGTGCTGGGAGACACAGCAAACCTTCTGGCAATGGCACGTATTGATGTGCCATCCTGGAGGAGTTGGACTGCCTGTGCAACCTCTGTAGGGTCCAGGTATCGCCAGTGGCGTCACGCAAAATCACGTGGCCCCCCCGCAGGTTCAAGTTCAGCCCCCCCCCACCACCACCAGAAGGCACCCGATCATGAACGCACGCACTCACACACAGATGTTACAAGTTCCATGCACTGTTCTACATTGCTCATGTCATAGCCAGAAAAGAGGACGCTACAGGTGTCAAGAGAGACTTGCACAATCATGTGACTTACAATAAAATAATAAACTATTGCAACAACTATTACTATGAACTAAGTGGTTACGCCCTGTAACGTTACCGCAGAATATTGCAAGCTGGACATTACTGTGTCGTGTCCTTATGCTCAACTCATACAATATATTGATTAATTTGCAAGCTCAGTAAGCAAGCCAAGTATTAAAGTAATTTTCTGATTAGGTTACCCAGCATATTAAGGAATTTCATCACACAAGCAAACCATGTATCTAGGTCTACAACGAGCGTTAACAACCAACATGCAGCAGACGGAAACCATGATACCATGACAACGGGAACAAACAACAGCCGCCTATGCTGCCTTACAAAGGCAAACCGCAGTAACTACGTTTTTGGTCGAAACGGACTTGCAGATAAAAATTTTTATTCTTTATCAGTTTTATTTAGTGACAGTTTTAGATTTCATGAATACTTGTGCACAATTACTGGCGTTTTTGTGCTCCACTGAAATAGCTTCGCTTGCTCATTTTTACGAATGACCTTTCACTGCCAATGTTTCCCCCCACGTAGCGTAGAGCGTGCTGGTTCAGAATTAAGGGGGACTGCGGTTGGCTCTTTTTAAACTTAACTTTATACATTTTCACTTGACTTTATAATTCCAATCACAACAAACGTTTGCTTCCTAATTTGATGGATTATATATTTTTTAATGTGTAGCACAAATAAATGATTAGATTTTTTTTTTATGTTTTTTAAATGTTAGGGGGCCCCCCCGCGGTGCGTGCCTTGCGGGCCCCTCCCCTACGCCACTGGGTATCGCCTCATGCTACCAGTAGTGACACTGACCCTAGCCAAATGCAAAACTAGTGATAAACAGTCAGAAAAGATGAGGGAAAAAATGTCAGTGGCCTCCACCTGGAAAACCATTCCTGTTTTGGGGGTCGTCTCATTGTTCCCCTCTAGTGCACCTGTTGTTAACAACCCCCTCTTCTACTTAACTGACCAGATCAATATCCCAGAAGTTTAATTGACTTGATGCAATACTCTGATTAAAAAGTGTTCCTTTAATTTTTTTGAGCTGTGTATTTGAAAGTTATGTTTGTATTCTGACTTGTCTTGGCTTGTTAACTGCATCAATTAATGACTTTGTCCGGTTTTTATGTGATTGCAATCATATACTGTTATCCTTGAGCTTTATTATTATTATTATGATTATTTTATTATTATTATTTTAATCACCTGGTGACCGCAATAAAATGTAGTCTATATATGCATATGTTAGTCAAAATTTTATTGCGGTCACTAGATGACAGTATGCACGAGGGTATGATTCAACAGTATACACAAGCGTATCTCGTCTTGGTCCTTCATTAGGGAATGTATACGTTTGCGAGATCATGCATTTCAAGATATCGTAACGAATAATGACATAAATGCATGTAGATTATAGTTTGCTATAGCTAACAAGCAATACAATGTGATTAGTCTTGTTACGATACGGCTACGGTGTGAATAACTTTAACAGTGTAATTTAGCTGCAGTATGGATGGATGGACCTCACGCTACCGTGCTTATCCAAACATAGTGGGAGTATCGTCAACAACGTGTTCATTATGCCGTGGTTATACTACTGCTTACTGCATGTGTATTATATTTGTCTAAGTGGACGTTACGTTAGCTAGCTGCAGTGTGCGTAGCTAACTATTATACAGGGCTGTAGAGGACACCGAGGTCATGTCATCTGTATTGTTTTCTAGTGTTTTATTCGTCTTTTCTCCCTATAATTCAGACAGGTCCCTCAATTGATTAGCCGACTTGCTCCGTTGCGCGGGCTCTCATTTAAGAAAGCGCAAAAGCATTGGAACAATCTAAAACTAGACAACCAGAGGAATCCGTTGGTATCAGGCTTTTTATACTAGCTTGTCTGGAAGGGGGCTAAATAATGCTCTGAAGCAAGGTAACATTCTGGCGAGAGAAGTTAAGTTAGCGGTAAGCTAAACAGTGTTTACTTTTTTTCACTGGGGATAGAGAGGAGAAGGAGAACAGAGAAACAGCAGGTATCTAACATTTCTTCCTCCTTGGTAGTAGGCCTTCCTGCCCTAATACATCTCTCAAACATAATAATTTAATACATGTCAGATGTATGACAATTTAAATAGATTTGATGACAAACAGGCTGGACAAACTGTTGGAACCACCAGTTTTCCATAAACATTAATGATGAATCGAAAATGCTGCTATATTGGTTATTTGAAGGAGATAGAGGCATGTGAGTGAAAGGGTAAGAAATATTCTAGTCAAGGCATAGAGACTAAACTAGAGTAATGAGTTTTAAAACAGGTAATTTAGGGCCAAACCAGAAAGATACTGCAGTTGTGCTCCTCTGCTCAATTTGTTTGACAGTGAATGCGATTTCACTGCAAAAGAAACAAAAAAAAATTCCATATTTGAGACTTATCTTATGTTAAAGGTGCAGTATGCAGTTCTAGAGAATTGGGGGGGAAATGACAAGAATCTGAACAACAACACTCAAAAAGGCCAACCTCCTGAGTCTTTGGTCCCTCTCATCCCACACATGCCCGTGCGTGCTCTGGCTTGACTTCATGAGCCTGAGCAAGGCAGTGTTTCATGAATCATGGGTATGTTGTGCATATTTTTGGTTCTCACCAACAACGCATAAAGGGATGTCTGATTCCGAGATGAGAAACAAAAGAATCCCGAACGTCTGATCGTAAACGGTCTAAAACTGAGTGGTTCACACCAAAGCAACGAGCACAGACACAAATGACCGTTTCCATAGTAACGGCATACAGTTAGCTAACATTAACAAAAACAATTTCACAATTGTATTCCCCTATTAGTATGAGCTAGTGCATGACACTCGTTTTTATTTAGCTGCGATTGGCACCATAGGCAGCTACTAGACGTTGCCGAGTATATTCAACATATGCATGTAAACGAATAATGCCTTTTTGACATAAATCTGACACAATACTTCCTAACATTCTAAACTGCACTTGGCGATTTGACAAGTCAAGTCTTTGGCGACGACATTCAACGACTTAAGCCGTCTTGCAACTACTAGTTCACACAACGCTGCTACTTCTGTCTGCGACGCGAATTGTAACAAGCTTGCTTGGAGGGTGACGCTGTAAGCAGGATGACCTAGGAGTGTGCAGGCGAGGTGATTGACAGGCACGTAGCCCTTACTCCTTGCAAAAACTCTCCTAAATGGTTTGGGATCGGCGGGCGTCCCTAGATTTAAAAAAAAACTGAAAACAGGGCCCAGTTTACTCATATATAGTGCACCTTCTCTCTGAGCATTTGGTTTAATGATATCCCCCAGGAGGTATGTAATAAACATAAAAAAACATAAAAAATGTGTTTTATTGCTAGAAACTCAGACTTACATTCTGCACCTTTAACTTAAAATTGGGCTAGAATCCATGTACTGGCACTGACAAAGTCTGTCATTATTTCTTAAGAGATTACTGTTACTCTCAAAATACATTAAAATGCATAGATTTATAAAATAATTTACAAAAATGTTCTCGACCTCAGTATTAGAAAAATCCTAGCTACGGCCTTGCTATTATACCCTTAAAGGCACCCTAAATAATTGCTTGCGAACTCCTTTATTTGTTACCGTAGCGTAATTGAAATGGCCACTCGGGATTGAAACGGTTTGGTTGGCTCACTGGTTAGCGCATTAAGAAGGTCCTTGGTTCGAACCCCGGCCGATCCAGGTCCTTTCTATGTGGAGTTTGCATATACTCCCCGTGAATGCATGGGTTTCCGCCGGGTGCTCCAGTATCCTCCCACCACCATAAAAAACATGTTAGGGCTAATCCTCCCGTCAGTGCCTTGACCGAGGCACTGGCATAAAAACGGGAGTTGGTCAATTTCATCCTATGGTGCCAGGTCGTCACTGCAAAAGAGCACTCGTGCTCAGTTGAACTTACCTAGTTAAATAACAGTTAAAAAATCAATTAATTAAATTAATTCCAATAATACAAAGCAGTATCAGAATGAACAGACTGGCTGATAAACGTAGGCTATTTAAACAGGCGGCAGCACAGTTTAATTAAGGTTATTACAAATGTATTTCAATGGTAAAATAATCTGTATTGAACAAGCATTAACACTTAAGACAATAGACTACTGCTGATTTTATGTCTGCAGCGCTGTCCACTTGTGATACGATCGCCAGAAGCCTTAAAATTAAGGTTGAGCTAACACAAAGACGTAGGGGAGACTGGGGACGGTTGCAACACTTTTTGCATTTCTCTGTTACTCACAGACTAATTGACATACGCCAGCCAAACTTGTATATATTACATTTATATCTGTCTCCTAATTACCCATACAATTTAAAGATGACTACGTATGACATATAGTTCACAATGATTATATGAATGGAAGAAGTCAGATGTTGCAACTGGCCCCAAGTGGACGTTAACACTTGTGTTCAGTTCAGCGCTGTCCACCAACACATGAGGACGTAGTAGTGCTGCAGCAGTTATTTTAGGGGGCTGGCCACCTGCACTGCCTGGTCGCTGATAGTGGAAATGCACTCACATCCACATTTTCTTGTGGAAATGCATGGCATCAGAAGTGGGATAGCTAACTCATAAATAACAAAAACACCGCGCCAGTTCAGGACATCTGCACGAATGCGCCTGTGAGTATGTAATAACGTCGTCACCATATCGCTAATTATTCCATAGTTAGTTTGCTAGTTTCTAGTTAGCATTAGCACCTAGCCATGGACAGACGCTTCCCCCTCCTGCTGTATTGAACGACAGTTGCATAGTGTGTTTCATGTTCACTAGCTATCAAGAAGTGAGTGTTATTGAAATAATAACTGCTTAGAATAGTCAACGCAAACCACAACGCATGACGCATTGACTGTATTAAGTCAACGCTGTGTAGTGGAAGTTGTGAACTAACAATTTTCTTAAAAGAGGACACAGGCATTGCACAAAAGCAACGCAATACTAGATACAATGTTTGCATTATGGAACGTCATACGCTAAGCCATGTCAGCTTGCAAGTTTATCAAGACCAATAGATATAGTGTGCGTGCAGTAGCAAAAAAGTGATCGGTTCACGTGTTATTTTCTTATTATTTTTAATCGGTGTTTTGCACTCATGCATTGAAATGAATAGAGCGCAGTAGCCTACATGTTCCATCTGTATGGTTGTAGCGCTCATCGTTCAGTCTTGTTAGATATAAACTTATCTGGAACAAGTTATATAATACGTGTTTACAGTAGCCCTATTGAAGTGTTGGAGAAATAACGATGGTGGATCTAGTTATGAATCTCGATCTTGTTTCGGAAATAGGCTATATTTTAAATAGACATTGGGAACTTGTTTACGTTATGTAACCTATACTATAGTTAGGGCGAACAATAGAACGCAGTATTTTTACCCCGAACGCAGAAAAGACAGTTGGTTCCACAAGCTGTAGAACGCTAGCACGAACCCATAGTAAATTAATTGAAAAGAATGTTTGTTCATTTATATGAGGGCTACAGTTCAGTACAGGGTGCGTTCTAAATCACGACACCGACTGCACCCTGTTAATTTGAATATAACTAGGCGACTAACTAATATTATGTGAAACAAACCATACATTCATTCTTGTAGTGAACATGTGTGCCTTCAGCTGATTAAATTTGTATACTAATAGGTAAACGGGAAGTTGTTGTAAACCATCTTACGAGTTTTGTTTGCTTCACCTACATGCCTGAATATAAGACCAACTCAATTTCAGTCATTTTAAAATCCAATTCAAAGCTTCTGGTATACACAAAAGTTTCATCAAAATCTGGAGATAAACAGTTTTTGATATTTGTGGTAAAAAATGACGAGCGTTTTCTAAAATACCAATGGAAAAATAATTTAGATTCTTCAGATTCAGATTTAGAAAAGGTCATCCATGCTTTTATTTCCTCCAGACTTGACTATTGCGATGCACTTTTTTCTGGAATCAGCAAGCAAAACATCCAAAGATTGTAATTGGTTCAAAACGTTGCTGCCATGTTTTTAACGCGTAGGCTACTAGAAGAAGAGACCCCATTACACCTATCCTTGCAGCCCTTCATTGGTTACCTGTGAGTTTTAGAAATTATTTTTAGGATTTTAATGCTAGTGTTCAAAGCCTTGAATGGTTTGGCGCCTGCCTATATCTGCAAACTGCTTTTATCGCTGCATGAGATCCTCCAGCAGGGCCCTTTTAATATAGTTCCAAAATCCAAATTCTGCAGCAAGGGTGACGGGCTTTTGCTTTTCGAGCCCCTACGCTTTAGAACTCCATGCCTAATGATCTCAGGCAGGTCACCTCAGTTTCCTCTTTTAAATCACTTCTTAAAACTCACTTCTCTTAAAGCCTTCTCTTAACCGCCACCTTTTAAATTAGGTTTAGTAAATTTTTTGTTATTTTACCTGATTTTACTGTGTGATTTTAGTGTTTTAATTATATTCTATTTTTTACTGTTACTTTTATTATAAAGCACCTTGTAACCTTGTTTTGAAAGGCGCTATATAAATAAAGTTGTTATTATTATTGGAACCTATGGGATTTTCCCAACGTCAGAAATGATAAGCCATTGTAAAAGGCGTAGAGAGATCAAAGTTCAAGGCAACTCGATTTCGCTGGTCTCAAAATTAAGCTGATGATGTTTGAAAACGTGTTACGTGCATTTGAGGAAAATCCAAAGATATATATTTTACGAGAATCACCCTTTTGTATGGGTTGGTCTGGTCTTCCATTATTACTATAGTATAGTCAAGTTTACAGCAGCGAGCAGGAGTGTCTCGTAAACGTTAGCTGCAGGGGCGTCACTTTCACAGGAACACAGTATTAGTGACATAAATAAATGAATAAATAAGTTGATAATAATATAGCTTTTATGTTGAAATTTCAATGCAGTTGCCTAACTCATAGTTTCTTATCAATGTTTAAGTTGACATGGTAATAATGCCAGCCCCCCCTCGTAGCGCTATTGAAACTGCCAAATCCAACAAGGCTATTTAAACAGGCGACAGCACAGTTTCATTAAAAAAAATTTAAATGTATTTCATCATCATCTTCATCCGCTTTGTCCGGGGTTGGGTCGCGGAGGTAGCAGTTCCAGCAGGGCATCCCAAACTTCCCTTTCCCGGGCCACATTAACCAGCTCTGACTGGGGGATTCAAAGGCGTTCCCAGGCCAGTGTGGAGATATAATCCCTCCACCTGGTCCTAGGTCTGCCCGCGGCCTCCGCCCAGCTGGACGTGCCTGGAACACATCCCTAGGGAGGCGGCCAGGTGGCATCCTTACTAGATGCCCGAACCACCTCAACTGGCTCCTTTCTACGCAAAGAAGCAGCGGCTCTACTCCGAGTCCCTCACGAATGGCTGAACTTCTCACCCTATCCCTAAGGGAGATGCCAGCCACCCTCCGGAGGAAACTCATTTCCGCCGCTTGTATCCGCGATCTCGTTCTTTCGGTCATGACCCACCCTTCATGACCATAGGTGAGAGTAGGAATGAAGATAGACCGGTAGATTGAGAGCTTTGCCTTCTGGCTCAGCTCTCTCTTCGTCACAACGGTGCGATAAAGCGACTGCAACACCGCACCCGCTGCTCCAATTCTCTGGCCCATCTCTCGTTCCATTTTCCCCTCACTCGAGAACAAGACCCCGAGATACTTGAACTCCTTCACTTGGGGTAAAGACTCATTCCCTACTTGGAGTAGACAATCCATCGGTTTCTTGCTGAGAACCATGGCCTCAGATTTGGAGGTGCTGATCCTCATCCCAGCCGCTTCACACTCGGCTGCGAACCGATCCAATGAGTGCTGCAGGTCGCAGACTGATGATGCCATCAGGACCACATCATATGCAAAAAGCAGTGATGCAATCCTCTGCCCACCAACCCACAGCCCCCCTCCCCCTACGCCGTGAGATCCTGTCCATGAATACCACAAACAGGATAGGTGACAAAGCGCAGCCTTGGAGGAGGCCAACCCTCACCGGAAACGAGTCCGACTTACTGCCGAAGACCCGGACACAGCTCTCGCTTTGGGAGCACAGAGATTGGATGGCCCTGAGTAGAGACCCCCTCACCCCATACTCTCGCAGCACCTCCCACAGTATCTCCCGGGGAACCCAATCATACGCCTTCTCCAAATCCACAAAACACGTGTAGACCGGATTGGCCTACCTCATCAACCTCATTCTTCATAGATGAGGATCCAATTCCAACCGTGATCGAAAAGCCTGTCAAAAGTCTTGGAAAATGGTACAAAGCTAACCTTAAAGACTCGAAGCAGGTGGAAGAATTAAGAATAGAACTGAACAGAGGCCTAGAGAACATTGAAAAGTCAGGGTTGCCAGGAAAGCTAAAACTATGGTGCCTACAGTTTGGACTTCTACCCCGGCTCATGTGGCCATTGACAGTGTATGACATACCCATCACTCCAAAAGAGGCAGTACTGCAAGCAAAAGCAGCCCTTAAACATACGGAAACAGTAGGACAAGTACAACATGAACGAGGAGAATTTGGACTTGGTACAAGGAAACCGAGATGGTCAAAAGCAACCCCTTTGGAACAACGCAAATTAGTGATAGAACAGATACGTAAGCAAGAGGAAGCAGTAAGGAGCGCTAAAACTGTCTCACAAGCCAAACAGGGGCAATGGATGAACTGGGAAAGTGTAGAGCAGAGGAAAATAACCTGCAAGGACTTGTGGGGAATGGAATCCACAAGAATTAGATTAATTGTTAGGGCAACCTACTGCCAACACCGACAAATCTCAGCCAATGGGTAGGTAAGGCTCCAACATGCCCCCTCTGTGGCGGTACGACTAGTCTCAAACACATTACAGGCTGGGTGCAGGACGAGCCTTACTCAAGGAAGATACACCTGGCGCCACAATCAAGTACTAAAATGCTTGGCGGAAGCAATAGAGCATTGGCGCTCAACAGTTCAGGCTCCCTGCCAATTGGAGCAAAGGGCGACATGCACCACATTTGCTTTGTTAGGGAGGGAGTTCCGGCAAAGAAGAGTTATAGAGCAAAACAAAGCTCAGGGCAGCTGAGGAGAGCATGTGATTGGAAAATGCTTGCTGATGTCGGCCAACAACTGAGAGTCCCATCGGAGATTGCAACAACCAACTTAAGACCAGACTTATTACTCTGGTCCAACACAAAGCAAATTGTTTATTTTATAGAGCTATCAGTCCCGTGGGAAGAAGCAAGAGATGAGGCTTACGAAAGAAAGAAACTCCGCTATAGCAAATTAGCAGCTGAGGCAGAACAGCGAGGTTGGAGAAAAAAGGTGTGTCCTGTGGAAGTTGGATGCCGTGGATTTGTGGCAATATCAACAACCAAACTACTTAAGGAGTTAGGGATCTGTGGCAAAGATTTGCGCCAGACCATAAAAGCTATATCAGATATAGTAGAAAGAAGTAGCCAGTGGCTGTGGCTGAAAAGGAAGGATCCTATATGGGCACAAAAGTAAAGAACATCATGCTGAAAAACCAAAAAGTGGTTTAATCACAGGACAAAGGTATAAAAGGTAAGTCTTTCCTGCAGAGCGTCATTTATCAAGCCTGCAGGAACAGAGTAGGGGAAGATTATCTTCTTTTCAGGTGGTAAGTATCCCTGCAGAGTTGGCAGAAAGTGCCTGCAGGCATAGGGAATAGGGACAGGTATAGGGATATTTGCAGAGCGTCATATATTAAGCCTGCAGTAACAAAGTAGGGAAAGATTATCTTCTTTTCAGGTGGAAAGTATCCCTGCAGAGTTGGCATTGAAAGCCTGCAGGAATAGGAATTAGGGATAGGTATAGGGATATCTCTCAGTTTAATAAACAACTCTTTTAAAAAAAAAAGTTTTTTGTTTTTTTAAAATATCTGGCCGTGCCGAGAGCGGATATAGAGGGGGGTGGCTCTGAGACGTCATTGCTCACCGTTAAGCCTTCTGGAGGTGTCGTGGGCTCAAATTAACGAAACAACTGGGATGGAGGCTGCCCACTTGAAAACCCCAATGACATACAGTTAGGCCCAAAAATATTTGGACAGTGACACAAGTTTTGTTATTTTAGCTGTTTACGAAAACATATTCAGGATACAATTATATAATCAATATGGGCTTAAAGTGCAGACTCTCAGCTGTAATTTGAGAGTATTCACATCCAAATTAGAGCAAGGGTTTAGGAATTACAGCTCTTTAATACGTAGCCGCCTCTTTTTCAAGGGACCAAAAGTAATTGGACAATTGACTCAGAAGGCTGCAAAAAAAAATAACAACGCTGCATGGGCTCTTCCCTCATTAACCTGTCATCAATTAAGCAGTTAAAAGGTCTGGAGTTGATTCCAGGTGTGGCGTTTGCATTTGGAAGCTGTTGCTGTGAACACACAACATGCGGTCAAAGGAACTCAATGGAGGTGAAACAGACCATCCTGAGGCTGAAAAAAAAGAAGAAATCCATCAGAGAGATAGCAGAAATGTTAGGAGTGGCCAAATCAACAGTTTGGTACATTCTGATAAAAAAAAAAGAGTGCACTGGTGAGCTTGGGAACTCAAAAGGCCTGGACGTCCACGGAAGACAACAGTGGTGGATGATCGCAGAATCCTTTCCATGGTGAAGAAAAACCCCTTCAAAAAACATCCACTCAAGTGAAGAACACTCTCCAGGAAGTAGGTGTATCAGTATCTAAGTCTACCATAAAGAGAAGACTTCATGAGAGTAAATACAAAGGATTCACCACAAGGTGCAAACCATTAATCAGCCTCAAAAATAGAAAGGCCAGAATTGACTTTGCCAAAAAACACCTGAAGAAGCCAACCCAGTTCTGGAACAGCATTCTTTGGACAGATGAGACTAAGATCAACCTGTACCAGAATGATGGGAAGAAGAAAGTTTGGAGGGGAATTGGAACAGCTCATGATCCAAAGCACACCACATCTTCTGTAAAACATGGTGGAGGCAGTGTGATGGCATGGGCATGCATGGCTTCCAATGGCACTGGGTCACTTGTGTTTATTGATGATGTGACAAAAGACAGAGGCAGCCGGATGAATTCTGAAGTGTATAGGGATATACTTTCTGCTCAGATTCAGCCAAATACAGCAAAGTTGATTGAATGGCGCTTCACAGTACAGATGGACAATGACCCAAAACATACTGCAAAAGCAACCCAGGAGTTTTTTAAAGCAAAGAAGTGGAATATTCTGCAATGGCCGAGTCAATCACCAGATCTCAACCCAATCGAGCATGCATTTCACTTGCTCAAGACAAAACTTAAGGCAGAAAGACCCACAAACAAGCAACAACTGAAGACCGCTGCAGTAAAGGCCTGGCAAAGCATCACAAAGGAGGAAACCCAGCGTTTGGTGATGTCCATGGGTTCCAGACTTCAGGCAGTCATTGCCTGCAAAGGATTCTCAACAAAATATTGAAAAGTAACATTTTACTTGGGGTTATGTTTATTTGTCCAATTACTTTTGAGCCCCTGAAATGAGGAGCGTTTGTATAAAAATAGCTACAATTCCTACAGGTTTAATCATATATTTTTGTTCAACCCCTTGAATTAAACCTTAAAGTCTGCACTTCAATTCTGTTGTAGTTGTTTCATTTCAAATCCAATGTGGTGGCATGCAGAGCCCAAATCATGAAGATTGTGTCACTGTCCAAATATTTTTGGGCCTAACTGTATCTGCTCTCAACCCAAGTCCATTCTAAAATATTGTCTTTTGAAGTGCTCATCTTGGAATATGACATAATGGATATTATAACATCCTATCCTATGTATATTGAAATGTTCCCTTCATTTTTTTGAGCAGTGTATAATTGCCCAACACAAAAATGTGCATTTTGAAATTACTAGGTTTCAAATAATGCTACAGACATACATACTTACATATGACACTTACTTCTTCAGTTATTGGTTGTTCAATTTTGGTAGGTATGTGCTTTTAGACAAACATTTAAAAACCCAACCTGATTGCTAAGAAGTTAAAGTACTCTTTTCAGAATGTGTAAGTAGAGTACAGGAACTAGGTACCGGTACCAATATCTGTTCAAATGTGATAGGAACCCAACCCTAAACTGAGTCATTATGCTAATTTGCCTAATCTTGTGAAAGATCTGCATTTCGACTGTATGAAAACATAGGGCTGCAGGAACCTTTCAGTGCCTTCAAAAAGAGTTCCTGTGACTAAGGACTTTGGGTCGGAATGCAACATTAGAGTACATCCACAGGTACACCTCCTCCAATTGACTTAAATTATGTAAATTAGCCTAACAAAAGCTACTAAAGCCATGACATTTTCTGGAATTGTCCACGCTGTTTAGTCAGTCAATTTAGTCTATGCAAACTGCTGACCCACTGGAATTGTGATACAGTGAAATAATCTGTAAATCTGTAAACAATTATAGGAAAAATTATTTGTCATGCACAAAGTTGATGTCCTAACCGAATTGCCAAAACTATAGTTTAACATGAAATGTGTGGAGGGGTTAAAGAAGGATTTTTAATTCCTTCAACCCTTGTGTATGTAAACTTCCGATTTAGATTAGTGGAATCCAATAAAAAAATGTTTTCACTCCGTTTGCACTAAAGATTTTTGGGATTAACTGTAACAGTTGTTCACAAAGAAGAATATTATTTTAATTTGTAGTCTCACGGTAGACTGGTAATGCTGTGATATTTTAATAGAGCTACTACAATGTCACATTAAATTCCACTCATCTCTCGTTTTGTCTCTACTAAGTTGGCATGCACCTCAGAGACTGCTCACAAACGTGTTTTCACTTTCTCTACTATTTAAATTACCATAGTTGTAAAGTAAATATTTAGTTATTTGCAGCGTTTGTGTGGATTGTTTCTCAATGATGTAATCTAGACATTATCACAACCATCATTATGATACACGTGACCGAACCACTCGTTTTAATGTGCGTGGATATAGCGCTTCTGCAGGTGCCCTTTAAATCCATTTGTTCTTTCTATTTTTTGTCTCTCTTTTGAACACGGAAGCCGGTGACGAATAGGAAACTATGCTACATCCAAACTAAGACTGTGTGATAGACAAAATTGGCCTCAAGTTGTGCATGAGTGGTCATATATATTTCCAACTATTGCCATAAAACTGACTTGGAGGAGATTTAATCATTCGATTACCATCAGCACTTAAAAAATCAATATGTGTAGACCCACCTTGGCGCCTTAGCTTCAACAAATTTTATCTGGACCACACGACGCGTCTATGGACTAATGCTGGGAAAAGACTTTGGTCATTAAACATAACCTGGATTTTATAGAACACCAACTGAAAATCTATCAACGAGGTTCGTATGCACATATTGTAAAACTTTGTTCGAACAATATGATCTATTCTGCAGCAATCATGTTTTAATATGCATTACGAATAAATAGCTATAAATTGTCAAGAACTGACGTGATGGGTTTTACCTAAATTATTGGTTAATTGCTTTAAAAGAATTAGAATCTTTAGATTATAGTCTTGCATTGTAAGATACAAATTGGACATTATTCGTTTTTGCATATGTATTAATTAATATGGACCATGTTAGTAGCGTCACACCAGCATACTTTTGGTTTCATTTAATGTGTTTAGGCATGTAGGATGGCGTTATTACGCGGTAATCAGAAAAACGAGTTAATTATAAAAAAAAATAATGTTTTTATCACATTGGGAGGCAAACATAGCCAAGAATATGGCCGCCGTGATGCATGAGATAGTCTCTCCTAAAATGGCTAGTGGCCGATGTGATTTGACAATAGCATTTAGCATTACATAGCATTAGTTATCGTTATTTGTATCGTTTATCAAGGATTTTCACTATAGTATATAACAATTTTATCTTTCGATTTAGACTGCTATTTCTCCATAAAATGATTGTTCGTGGGCTAGCTAATAAATGAGCAGTCGCTCCCCTATAATAAACATCAGATGGAGACAGACACTGGTGCATTTTTGTTCAAATGATAACATGTTCATTCTGCACATAAATTGGAACAGTTTTCAATTACTGAGTCAAAAATATCAAGAAGTTGCCAATATAATTTTTATAAGGTTTTATATTATGTAGGCTGTAGACAGTAACAAAAAATTATCAAATGATATAGATTTGATTATTTAAAGTGTGTAGTAGTTTCTGGTTTTGGAAACATTTACTGTTTGATTATTTTACCTAACTTGTAAAGACGACATGCAGAATGCTCGTGACCACTGCATGTCACTAGCATGATCAACGACCATACCCCAAGTATGATATTCTCTTCCTGATTTAGTGACTAACTTCCTTGTGCCGTAAAGCAATTTGTCACAGTTTTGCGGGAGATCGTAACCGGTGGCAGACTAAATTAGAGTTAAATATTGGGACATCAAGAGGACTTGGGGGTAGGGTTTTTTTGTTTTTTTTCTCCCGTAGACAAAATGTGAAAACTGTAGAAAGGTATTGATAATCCGTTAATACAAAAAAAAGTTGCATATTGCTGCTTTAAAGCTGCAGCATATACAGCTCTGGAATTTCAAAATAATTTTTTATTCAAATCTCTTTTACCTCCCTCCCTCCCTCAACATGACAAGCATTTGAAAAACTAAGAGAAATCATCACAAGCAGCAACATTGCCAGAGAAGCCAAGAAATTACTTTTGATTTAGCAAAGTTGCTCAAGGTTTAATGGTTCTGCCATTAATATCCTTGTTTTAAATGATGAAAGGCACAGGGAGCTAATTTTATTTTAGCTCAGTTGATGAAGCCTTCTTGCCAGTCATGTTGCCAGGGTGAGGGGATGGGGATGGGGCAATCCATACTAAAGTGTCCAACAAATGGAAAATATTATTTTCTTTGTCTATATTGCTGCAGGTGTTGAGGATTGTTTGTTAGTTAATGTTTTAAATGTTAAGTGTTGTCTTTGCTGTGAAAATTTCAATCCCTCTTTGGCTGACATACAGTATATGGCTCATTTCCACCAAGCAGGTAACAGGTCGGGTCGCTACATTTCGGGTAGTGATGTGTCGTTCATGAACGATTCGTTCATTTTGAACCAATCTTAAAAATTACTCGGGACAAACGAGTAGTCTCGGAGTCATTTGTTAATTTTGTTCAGCATAGGCTTAGTATAGAAAACATAAATTAATAGTTCACCCCTCGACTGGGGCTGTGTTCGGAATCGCTCACTTAAATACTATCTACTACATACTCACTGAGTACATACTATATACTGACTACTTAAACCGAAATCTAGAATACTACTTTTTTACAATGATTCGATTATATTGTTCGTATACTCAACTGGAACATGTGACCAATACCCTGGCATTTTTGTAATGCTGTGAAAGCTAGGAGGAAGTTGCCGAATTGCAATTTGGGGCGTGAAGCATGGTCTAGTGACCTCGGGTACTCAACATTTCTCCAATTTGAGTATGTCATCCGGGAACTTTTTCCATACTCAAATTTCACATACTATTTACCGTTGACATACTGCATACTCATTTTCGGTCAAATGTCGTATGTTAAGTATGCGTAGTAGGTGATTTCGAACACAGCGTTAGTCTTCATGTCTGAGTCGTTGGTTCAATTTTCACGTGACAGCCCCATAGTATGGAAGTCTAAAGCGGCCAAAATTCAAATGAAAAGTCAAACTCGAACATGCTAAAGCAATACTGGGATGGCAATTTCGATTTCACGTTGTGTGCGTATCATCTGGGTCATAATTAAAATCCAAATGCAAAATATGTGTTGGTATTTTAATTTTTATGTTGGTGTACAGCAGTGACGTGCGGTGAGGTAAATGGCAGGGGAGGCAGAGGCTCAATATACAGTAATTATATATAGCTATCAAATAAGACAGAAAAAGATAGCCTATCCCAATACATACCATGTCAAATGCAGTATGGCAAAAATGCATGCAACAGTACATACTTAGCAAGTGCAGCTGAAGTACCTCCTACAACTTGTACGAGAAAAAGTAATATGCAATTTGAGACACGGTGTTAGCAAAGAACTTACATGTGCTTCTATTCTCTGGCGTTAGTCAGCCAACCCATTGCAATCATTCATTATAATCAGCTGGTGCTACTAGCTTTGGATCGAATCTGCTGGGGTCTCTACGGTGTTTTGGTTTTTATTACAAACCTACGTTCTGATATCCATACTTATTCTTGATCTGCTTTTTGTCTAAGCAAAACTGCTACCTAACACGATGGTGAAAGTTGAACTAATTATTTAGAAAGAAAACTATACCGTTGTGTACAGCGTGCCCCGAGGTTCAAATCTAATAAATAAATTTCTTGACAACGCACAACAAACAGCGCTGTCCATGGAATATTTAAAAAAAATAAAAAAAATTTGGTAGAGCTAGCTAACGTTGAGGGTGAGCCAGCGTCAATGACACGGCCTCAAGACACACCCCCCTCAATGAGGCAGATGTGACAGGTGCCTCCCCTGGTGCTCCTTCACTGCAATTTTATGACGAGACCAGCTAGCCTAAATATCGTTAGGCCCTCCCTATATGGCAAAGTTCCGATACGTGAAATTAGTTTGCTAGACTATGGAAGGTGAGGACATGTAATGAAGGGAGCTACAAATATTACATTGGTGTCATAGGCTACAGAGAGTAGCAGACACGCTTTTTGCGCGCGGCCTCGCGCTCCATCCAGTTTCAGAGGGGTTGCGCAATCAGAGGGGAGGCTGAATTTGCCGCTGCCTCACTTCTCTGCACCCACAGGCTACAGAGCTAGTAGCAGACACACGCTTTTTGCTCGCGGACCTGCGCTCCATATAGTTTCTGAGGGGTTGCGCAATCAGAGGTGAGGCTTAGCTCGCTGCTGCCTCACTTCTCGGCTCTCCATAGTTTCAGTGGAGCTCCGCAAATTTGGCGATTTTTACTATGAAAATGATTGGAATCACACAGAAATTACGTTTATAGATTAGGATAATAATCTGAATATTTATTTAATTTTTTATTTAGTTTTAGTTATTGTCGTAATATTTTCATTAGATAAGGCCAGGCGCCCCTGACTGCACGTCACGAGTGTACGGCCAATCAGAGGTGCCATCACCAGTGTAAAAGTAGTATTGCCAAACTTTCTCGCCAATCACCATAATATGGTGTATGCGTTAGATAAAGAACTCATAAAGCTACCTGTTTTGTACAGTGCTGTTATTGTATGTTTAAATGTGAAACATTTGTGAATAACTAACAATGAATTAATGTAATTATGAATAATATCACTGGGCGGTGACCAAGAAGCATGAACCCCCATCAAAGGTGCAGTATGTAAGTTTGAATTTCTAGCAATAGATTACATTTTTTATGTTTTTTTACATTTATTACATACCTCCTGGAGGATATCATTCAACCAAATGCTCAGAGAGAAGGTGCGCTATATATGAGCGCCCTGGGCCCTGTATTCAGCTGTTTAAAAATCTAGGGACAACAGCCTATCCTCAACCAATCAGGAGAGTTTTTGCAAGGAGTAAGGGCTACCCGCCTGTCAATAACCTCGCGTGCACACTCTTAGGTAAAATTCCTGCTTACAGCGTCACCCTCCAAACAAGCTTGTTGTTACAATTCGCGTCGCAGACAAAAGTAGCAGCGGTGTGAACTATTTCTGTAGTTGCAAGGCGGCTGAAGTCGTTGCATGTCGTCGCAAAAGACTTGGCTTGTCAAATCGCCAAGTGCAGTTTTAGAACGTTAGGAAGTATCGCGCCAGACTTATGTCAAAAATGCATTATTCGTTTACATGCATATTGGATATACTCGGCAACGTATAGTAGCTATGGTACCAATCGCAGCCAAATAAAAACGATTGTCATTCACTAGCTCATACTAATCGGGGAATCAAATTATGAAATAGTTTTTGTTAACGTTAGCTAACTGTATGTCGTTACTATGGAAACGGTCATTTGTGTCCGGAATCAGACATCGCTTTATGCGTTGTTGGTGAGAACCAAAAATATGATTCATGAATCACTGCCTTGCTCAGGCTCATGAAGTCAAGTCAGAGCGCGCACGGGCATGTGTGGGCTGGGCCATTGAGAGGGATAGGAGGGACCAAAGACTCAGGAGGTTGCCCTTTTTGAGTGTTGTGATTAAAATTCTTGCTATTTTTTCCCCAATTCTCTAGAACTACATACTGCACCTTTAAGACAATTATAATAGCTATCTGTATACATCATGAATTAAGTCTCATCAACAGCTGACAGCTACAGTCATGTACTTGTCTAAACACATACAAACTCCATTTATGTACAAATTTATTAATTACAATGTTGAAATTCATCAATATGCATGTTCAAGGCCATAGCCAGGATTTTGGAAATACTGAGGTCATCTGATCATGAGTCCTTGTTGGAAAATTTCAGTAAGACTATAGTATAAATCTATGCATTTGAATGCATTTGAGTAACACATTACTAAGGAAATCATGTCAGACTTTGTCAGTCACATTAATTCTACTAGTCTAATTTTCATTTTACACAAGATAAGTCACAAATATGGCCAATATTGAAATTACTCTTCTGTTCAGTTTCTCATTGCATTGAAATCCCTTTCACCGTAAGCAGAGTATCTTTGAGGTTTGGCTATCTTTCAGGGCTGGCGCTATAAGTGTTCAAAAACTCATTACTATAGTCTATTCCTTCACTAGATTATTTGTTTTCCCTTTCTCTTGCCATCTTCTCTTGTCTCTCTCTTCTTAAAAGAACCTGCTCTCTCACTCTCCTCTCTTCTTTATACATTTTAAATTTTAAATAAAACCTTTTCAGTTACATATATGGAGATTGTATGTATAATTTAGAAACGTGTCATCATCAACATCGGACACAATAGCAGCATTTTCATTCATTAATAAATAGCATGATTAATGTTTATGGAAAACTGGTGTTTCCAATAGTTTATCCACCCTGTATAGGCAGCAAATCCTAAATTTACATAGGCCTACATTTGAAATGCATTTATTATTATATTTGAGCAAGAGTTATAATATATTTTAAAGAGCAGGTACTGCCAAAGAGGAAACACTGTCACAAATACCGGCTCTGTCTCTATTCATCCTCTCACTCGCCTTCTCCTTCTCTTTTTGTCTCCTGTCTTGCAACCGCTATCCCAGTGAAGAAAGTAAAAACTGGTGTTGGCTAGCTTACTGAGTTAGCCTTCAAACTTACATTTTCTCTCGCCAAAATGTAACCTAACTTCAGAGCAAAATTTAGCCCGCTTGCTGACAAGCTAGTCTAACAAGCCTGATACAAATGTATTCCTCTGGTTGTGTAGTTTCATGTGATGACAATAGTATAGTCGCGCTAGCTTAAATGAGCCCGCCAGAGCTCGCGTGTAACAGCGCAAATTGTATGGGGAGAAAAGAAAAAATTACTTGAAAAAATATCGAGGACATGACCTCGGTGTCACGGCTCTACATTATTGACAAGTGCTTTACAATTAGATGGATGTGATTATTCCCGAGTTTGTATTACATTGAACAACCTTTAGCTTTGATGTATTAGGCCTACTGTTAGGTTTCCTAAGCAACCTCTTATAAAATACACTGTAAAAAAAATTTCACTGTAAATGTAAAGATTTGTTTTACAGTCAGTGTAGAATAATAACATGAGAAGTCTAGTTTGAGCATCGGTCACGACCGTCACATCTCGAGCTGTTTCCCGCTGTCTCTGGTAGTAGCAGCCTGGCTGGAGACTAGAGGAAGAATTACAACAAAGTGCACGCGCACGACAGCCGCATCGTGTCCATTGATGAAGTTTGAACGTGTTCATATATCGCCGCAGATGCAATCAGATAATTCATTAGATAAAATTAGATTTTTGTTGAAGGTTGCTTCAAAGTCATACCCCACAGTACCGCGGACAGTATTGAAATAATAATTCAAATTTGAAAATTAAAATGCAATATAAAAAATGTAGCCTAATTTACCTTTAGTGCAAGCATTATTTGTCACAATTAAAATAAAAATTGAAGTCTCTTAATCTGAAAATGAAAAGGAAAATGGCATTTGACTATCTACAGCACTACCCTGTGCAGAGGACAATATTGAAATGCAATAAGCGAATCAGCGCTTCTAGTCTATGGCATTTACATTTACGATTTTCAAGTCCCCCCGCCCCCCCACCCAAGTCTGCTCTGATTGGTCAGCTGGCCAAAAAAAGGGAATTTGCCTTCACGCTGACAAAACCAGCGTTTTCTCTACATTGCTAAACCACCCGGTCCGCATCTGATGACTGAACGTCAAGTGACGTCGTAACTAAAGACCCGCCTTGATGAGAGGACTGACAGATTGCATTTTCATGTTCATGTTGACGCCAAAAGTGCATGGAGACTTGTAAATGTAAATGCAATAGACTAGTAGTGCTGATTCGCTATTGTATTTGAATATTGTCCTCTGCACAGCGTAATACTGTAGATAAAGTCTTTGAAAATAAAATGTCAAATGCCATTTTCCTTTTCATTTTCAGATTGTTAGAGAATTTAATTTACATTTTAATTGTGACATAAATAATGCTTGCACTAATGGTAAATTAGGCTAAATTTTTTATATTGAATTATAATTTTCAAATTTGAATTATCATTTTAATACTGTCCGCAGTACCTGGCGGTATGACTCTGAAAATTAAATGTCTAACATCTTTTGGTGGCCGGCTATGCAGCCGGTCACCTCTTGTAATTGTACGTATTACTATTAGGTGGCCGGCTGGTACAAATTTTGGCATACATGTCCAGGTCTACTCAAAAACACACTCCATGCATTGTCGCCTCATTACACCTGTTGGTGGCGCTATAGCATCCGTTCAAAGTTCAAAGTATTAAACAAATCATAAAAAATTGGCCTTTAGGGGTACTCGTCTGAAACTTTCAGGACTTGTCCATCGCAGTTAGGTGAAACTTTCATACACGGCATCCATGACAAATTATGAAGTCCATCACTCTGTGTTTTTCAAAAAATGGTGATCTACCCAAAGTACGTAGGTCCAAAACCATTTCTCCAAATCATACCAAAGTTTCAGGATACCTTCAGACTCAACATAATCCGTCTAAAATATCTTTTTGATATCACCAAAACTGAGTCCACACCACATCAAAATGTATTACTGTAAACACTACTTACATTCACTTTGTCATACAGTGCATCCGGAAAGTATTCATACCCCTTCACTTTTTCCACATTTTATTATGTTACAGCCTAATTCCAAAATGGATTAAATAAAAAAATGTTCTCAACATTCTACATACAATACCGCATAATGACACATTTTTTTTTTTTTACAAATGTATTAAAAATAAAAAAATAAAATCACATATACATTAGTATTCACACCCTTTGCTGTGACACTCAAAATTGAGCTCAGGTGCATCCCGTTTCCACTGATCATCCTTGAGATGTTTCTACAACTTGATTGGAGTCCACCTGTGGTAAATTCAATTGATTGGACATGATTTGGAAAGGCACACACCTGTTTATATAAGATCCCACAGTTGTCAGTGCATGTCAGAGCACAAACCAAGTTATGAAGTCCAAGGCATTGTCTGTAGACCTTCGAGACAGGATTGTATCGAGGCACAGATCTGGGGAAGGGTACAAAAACATTTCTGCAGCATTGAAGGTCCCAACGAGCACAGTGGTCTCCATCATTTGCAAATGGAAGAAGTTTGGAGCCACCAGGACTCTTCCTAGAGCTGGCCGCCCGGCCAAACTGAGCAATCGGGGGAGAAGGGCCTCGGTCAGGGAGGTGACCAAGAACCCGATGGTCACTCTGACAGAGCTCCAGTGTTCCTTTGTGGAGATGGGAGAGCCTTCCAGAAGGACAACCATCTCTGCAGCACTCCACCAATCAGGCCTTTATGGTAGAGTGGCCAGACGGAAGCCACTCCTCAGTAAAAGGCACATGACAGCCCGCATGGAGTTTGCCAAAAGGCACCTAAAGGACTCTCAGACCATGAGAAACTAAATTCTCTGGTCTGATGAAACCAAGATTGAACTCTTTGGCCTGAATGCCAAGCGTCATGTCTGGAGGAAACCAGGCACTGCTCATCACCTGGCCAATACCATCCCTACAGTGAAGCATGGTGGTGGCAGCATCATGCTGTGGGGGTGTTTTTCAGCGGCAGGAACTGGGAGACTAGTCAGGATCAAGGGAAAGATGAATGCAGCAATGTACAGAGAGATCCTTGATGAAAACCTGCTCCAGAGCGCTCTGGACCTCAGACTGGGGCGAAGGTTCATCTTCCAACAGGACAACGACCCTAAGCACACAGCCAAGATAACAAAGGAGTGGCTTCGGGACAAGTCTGTGAATGTCCTTGAGTGGCCCAGCCAGAGCCCAGACTTGAACCCGATTGAACATCTTTGGAGAGATCTGAAAATGGCTGTGCACCGACGCCCCCCATCCAACCTGATGGAGCTTGAGACGATCTGCAAAGAAGAATGGGAGAAACTGCCCCAAAATATGTGTGCCAAGCTTGTAGCATCATACTCAAGAAGACCTGAGGCTGTAATTGCTGCCAAAGGTGCTTCAACAAAGTATTGAGTAAAGGGTGTGAATACTTATGTACATGTGATATTACATTTTTTTATTTTTAATACATTTGAAAAAAATTCAAAAAAACTTTTTCACTTTGTCATTATGCGGTATTGTGTGTAGAATGTTGAGAATTTTTTTATCTAATCCATTTTGGAATTAGGCTGTAACATAATAATATGTGGAAAAAGTGAAGGGGTATGAATACTTTCCGGATGCACTGTATCTCACTGGTTCATTAAACAATCAGCATTCAAAAACAAGATAAAAATCCCAAGACTGTTTTCATGAAGCGTTTACAATTTCAGAATATCTTGTAAACCGATTTTTTTTTAATATAAATATCTGAGTTTAGTAGTGTTTTGGTTGGATTTGACACTTTAACACTATTTGAAACAACTCCTCCGAGACCATAAGACCAAATTACACCAAAATCGCTGTATATCACCTTCATATGGTCTACTTTCGAAACAAGACAAAGCTTGTTGATACATTAATAATTTAGCTGACAGTGCATCAAAATGTATTATCGTAAACATTATTGTACATTTCTAGTTTTAACTGCTTCAATATTTGACCAATTTCAATCATACTTTTCCAAAATATTTGTCTTATTATTCCCATCCCGACTTAAAGGTTTTAAAAATGTACCTTGAAAAATTCTTTTTTTTATAAATAGCCGAGTTTAGTTGTTTATTGGTTAGACTTTATAGTTTGACACTTTAGATTTGAACAAACTCCTGCAAGACCGTAAATTCAAATTACCTAAAAATCACTGTATACCATCCTCTGATGGTCTACTTTCAACACAAAACCAAGCTTGTCGATACATTCATAATTGAGCTCACATGGTATCAAAATGCATTATTGTTAACACTACTGTGCATTCACTTTGTCATATCTCACTGGTTCATTAAACAATCCCCATTCAAAACATGCATTGAAATTCTAAGACTGATGCAGTGAAGTTTGTACAATCTCAGAAATCTATCTTGAAAACTGATGTTTTTGTAAATATCTGAGTTTAGTAGTTTTTGGGTGGATTTGACACTTTGACACTTGAACTATTTGAAACAACTCATATGAGACCGTAAAACCAAATTACACCAAAATCGCTGTATATCATCCTCAGATGGTGTAATTTCAAGACAAAACCAAGCTTGTTGATACATTACATTACATTCGGCGACCTTGAGTGCCTTGAAAGGCGCCTTATAAATTCAATGTATTATTATTATTAATAATTGAGCTCACAGTGCTTCAAAGTGTATGACTGTAAACAGCACTGTACATTTCTATTTTAACTGCTTCAATATTTGACCAATTTGAATCATACTTTTTAAAAATATTTGTCATATTATTCCCATTCCGAATTAAATTTTTTTTAAATGTACCTTAAACACAATTTTTTATAAATGTTAAAAGTTTACAATTATAATCTATTAGAACATTTTATACACAGCAGGGGGCGAGTTTCTTTTGATTGTTTCACACCATCTTTAGATCACTTTTGGTGTGTGGTGGTGACTTTTGGGTTTCCATAAACTGTTTAAACAAACATTTAAAACAAATTGACAAGAAACCTATTGAGACACAGTACATGAACAGTCTAATTGTCTAACTAAAATGAAGTGCATATCAACATGTGTTACTGCAGGGATGCCAGCTTGTCAGAAGCCTCGCACACGCTAGTCATTTATTCATCTTTGTACTTGAAGAAACATGACTATTTACAGCCATTTCCCCAGTTTCATAACTTCGAATCACAGTTGCAAACTTGTCAGAAAGCCTGTGCGTGTGCGATGAGCACAGTTGTGCGCGCAAAACAAGCGCGGCGGCATTTTATTTTGGAGCTAGGTGTCGTCATTGTACGCGGCAGACAATAATTTGCCTTTGTACTTGAAGAAACATGGCTATTTACAACCATTTCCCCAGTTTCATAACTTCTAATCCTTACACCAACCATTAAAAAAATCAACAATTTAGCTCCGGGCGTAACTCCCAGCATGCCTGGCGAGTAACTATCAGGGCTGTACACTGCGACAGTTTTGGTAGCATATGCAACAAAAAATTATGGGGTGCGAATAGAAATATGTATCCACTTGCACGTGTGCGATTGGGTTATGCTGCCATTCATATAAACAGAACACTACGATCAAACAAGAAGACAGTACTATTCAGACATCAACCAAAATTCAGACATCAACCAAAATGATGAAAAAGTTGTTACAAGTTAACGTAATGCACTGCTCCGCTTCTATTGACGAGGAAGTGGTAGTTGAGCCGCAGAGCGTTTTTGAGCGCTACGCATATCTATGCGAAAGATCACATCACCTAAACCAAAAAAGCCCGTTAACCAGTTCCGACCCGTCGATAAATTCATATGTTAGCCAACTAACGTTTGCCGTGACTACAAGCTGTAAGATAAGAATGTATTTGAGATAGACATCGTTGTTCAGGCCTACGTTATGTAATTTAGAGTTAAGATTAGCCTACAACACAGCAGAGAGCGCAGGAGTAGAGTGCTTTGTAAACGTTAGCAGCAGGGGCGTCGCTTTCACAGAAACATTCCACCATTGTTGACATAAATAAATACTTGAATGTTTTAGGTTGATATGTAATGGCCTATAACGCCAGCCCCCCACCTCTCTCCCAAAAAAAAAATGTGTGATTTTGTTTAGTTTTCATATTGGTTCTGCACATGTTTACAGTAGCCTGTATTAAAATGCCTACAAAAAAGGCAATTGAGATAAAGAGCTGAAGGCGCGCACAAAAAAAGGAAGTTAAGTATTTTTTATACTGATAAAACGTGTTTAACTTCCCACTTGTGTGTGTGCTACAAAATATTTCTGTGCTACTGAAATCTTTAGCTTGCTAGCACTGGTGCTATCTCATAAAAAGGTAAGCGTGCAGCCCTGACTATGTGTATTGCTATGGACAGTAGGTTCTTAATGTTTCCTTGTTATGTTTATGTTTCCTTGTTATCATGCTTTTATCATGTTTATGCAAAGAGTTATTAAGTCTTATCGTTTTGTACTTTTGTTAGATTTGACACTGTGACTGTGTATGGTGTGTCTGTGAATAAGGTCAGAGCATGTCTCATCGTGTTGGTGCATGACCTTTTTGTTTCAATATCGGCAAGCAAAGGGTCGAATAGACGTGAGTCTCTGTTGATCTTCCCGAAGATGCTACTATACGAATACAACTTTCTCAAATGTTCCTATTGGATTGCCAAAAAAAGAGCACTGTCCTATTTTTTCTGCAAGTGCTGGTGGTGCATATTGTTCGGTAACAGATAATGTTTATAAATAATATCTTTAGGATACTGAATGTCATGTAGGTTGGTGGGTGTGCAACCTCCTCCATTTTCTGAGAGTTTTATGACCATTCCAACCAAATTTCTGTCTTTTTTCCCCCTTCTTTTTCTCTTATTTTAAAATTTCTTCAGTTTTTTCTTTTTTTTCTGTCATTCTTTTTATATGCCGGCCACCGTATCACTGCTTGCAGTTATATTTTTCATTTGAAATGTGGCATACATTGGCCGTACACCAACATAAAAATGAAAATGCAAACACATAGTTTGCATTTGCATTTTAATTATGACCCAGATGCGCTCACAACGTGAAATCAAAATTGCAATCCCAGTATTGCTTTAGCATTTTCGAGTTTGACTTTTCATTTGAATTTTGGCCGCTTTAGACTTCCATACCATAGGCTCAGTATAGGAAAGAGAAAAGAGTAGTTAACCCCTCAAATGGGTCTTCGGGTCTGATTCGTTCGTTCAATTTTCACGTTATAGATAGGCTCGGCATAGAAAAGAGAAATGTTTAGTTTACCATGGTTATGTAGTCACGATTACGCCATAGGTATGATTGACTCACTATGATAATTAAGTCCCCTAAAAGCAGTTGCAATATACTACTTTACTGAAACGTGATGTATTGTATTTAGCCAAAAAATCTTGATATTGATGTAGGCTAACCATTGATGCAATATATAACTTTAAGATGTAGCCTATTTATTTATTATCAGGTTGTGTCAGGTATCAGGTTGGACTTGGCAATAACGTGCTGTTTACACACCCTTACACACTCTACTAAATAAAATGTTAAATACAAATAAATGAGTAAAATCACACCATACTGCCAAATAATAACACTCGCTAAGCCTAGCAGAGTAGCAGTCACGTGAAAAGTAAATGAAAGACTTGAAAGACAAGACAGGACAGGAAACAGAATTGAGTAATTCACTCCTCGACTGGGCCTAAGTTGTTTCAATTTTCACGTGACAGCCGCATAGGCTCAGGCCGGATCCGAATTCTTCAATAAAGTACGTATGACTTTCACTATCACCGTTCGAAATCGCCTACTGTGCCTACTGAAGATACTACATTTGACCGAAAATGAGTATGCAGTATGTCAACGGTAAATAGTATGTGAAAATTAAGTATGGAAAAAGTTCCCGGATGACATACTCAAATTGGAGAAATGTTGAGTTCCCAAGAGAGGTTACTAGACGATGCTTAATGCCCCAAAATGCAATTCGGCAACTTCCTCCTAGCTTTGACAGCAATACAAAAATGCCAGGGTTTTGGTCACATGTTCCAGTTGAGTATACTAACAATATAATCGAATCATTGTAAAAAAAGTAGTATTCTAGATTTCGGTTTAAGTAGTCAGTATATAGTATGTACTCAGTGAGTATGTAGTAGATAGTATTTAAGTGAGGGGATTCCGAAAACAGCCTATGTACTTTTCCTTAACCCCGAGGGAAAGCATCATTAAGGAATGATATGAAGGAGAATTCATAAGGACTTAGGAAAAGACAATCGCGTTGCTAAAGGAGTCCGACTGCACTTACACTAACCTACGTAATCATGCGACGGTGGTTTTCATGGGTTGTTCATGGAGAAACGACAATGTCCCGATGTTTGTAGCCTACAAAAAGCGCATCTGAGATACTTTGCCCGTGCCTAGTCACCATGTTGTTTCATGGCCTATATATAAACGTGAGCAAGGCAGATAAATATATTAACCTACTTTATTACCACGGTTGGATTTAAAAAGGGAATATGGGCTACCTGTCACAAAAGTGAAACGAAATATGTCACATTGAGAATAGTTGCTCACGTCCTCATCCCCCTCTCAACTCATTTATTGCCACGCATGAATCACAATTAATATGATTGTATGAAGCCTAATCGTTAAATGTATGCATTTATGTTAGGCATACAAATCTGCTGCTATAGTTAAATATTATGATTCTTAAGTTTCTAACATGTTGACATTTGAAAATATAGAAGCATATTAGCAAGATAGGGCATAACATAAGATGGAAAATGCTTAATGAACAACTAGGCTATATGATCTGCATCCCTTGTCGGTCATGTCGATCGATGGCTGAATGGTGTATCGCTTTAAATATTGCTGCCACAAGGAATTGTGGGGCGACATTTGCTTCTTTCCTTTTGTAAAGTATGGTCCGTCCAATGTATCCTATGCTAAACTACACACGTTAAGAAGCATTGAAGCACCATTCCTTAGCACTTTGAGAATTGGAACAGTACTTGTCATGGCTGCCACTTGGATACTTCCGAGTCATTTGACTCCGTTAGGAACCTTCCTAAGCGAACTAAAGAATTCAAACTTCGCCTCAGAGTAGTTCACCCTGAACTGGGTCTTCTGGCCTGAGTCGTTTGTTCACTGGTCACGTGATAGCTGCATAGGCACGAGAGATCAGGAAACATAAATTAGTAGTTCACCCTTCGGGTCTGATGCTGCGTTTCATTAGTAGTTCCACTTCCCCTCATTCACTTACCATCAGCCCTTGGTATGACGTAACGGCAAACGTTGCGTGGAAGCCACTTGGAGAACGGAGGGAAAGTGGGCGGGGGATTTAAATGGAACGAACCTGCCCTTGAACACTTTCAGACCAAACTATCATGGATAGACCGCCAGTTGTAGGCTTAGCGCTATACGGCTTTCTACAAATCATCCAAAATACCCGCATACTAATTTCAATGAGGCAATGGCGTCATCTGCGGATAATTGCAAACACGTCGGCACTTGGTAATTAGCTTCATGCGTTTCTGATTTCCACATATATTTTTGTGATCTGTATCAGGATTATTATATTATGAGGGGCTCATGATATCTTGCAAAACAACACTTTCCTATGCGTTTACAGATAATGTTGGGATTGAACAAATCAAGTTGAACAGTACAACAATCTCAGTAAATAATAAATGCAATAAAATATGACATTGTTTATTAAATTTCAAGCAATCAATGAATTTGTCTTAAGAAACTATCTGACCCATGGCTGGGAACCTCAACTGGAGGTTCTGATCTTTGTGTATTGGCTGGCTCACGGGGCGTCCTATAGTGTGCTTTTGCTGTTCCGAAAACAAGCATATTCCAAGGTGTTCATAACTTCGCTTACCAAATAGTGGAGATGAGGATGCATTGCATCCATTTCCCAAAGCCTCATGAGCTGGATGCAGTTGGAGAAGGCTTTGCTGCACTGGCTCAGAATGAGGCTTTCAGAAAGTGTGTGGCTGCTATTGATGGGTGCCACATAAAGGCACCTGCAAGTCCGGCTTCCAGTGGCTACATGAACAGGAAGCTATTCTATTCCATCCAGCTCCAAGCTGTGACAGTGGAGGCACATTTTTGGACACCTTTTCTGGCTACCCAGGATCAGTGCATGACACCAGAGTGCTCAAAAATAGTCCTCATCACCTGTACCCTCCTGTGGGCTATTTCATTGTAGGGGATGGTGGGTATCCCTGCATTGAACAGCCAATCTCCATCTTGACACCCTACTGGGAGCCACATCAGGGCCGGGTCCAGGAACGCTACAATGTTCATCATGCCAAAGGACGCTCCATCATTGAGAGGGTCTTTGGAATGATGAAAACAAGGTGGCGCAGCATCTTCTTCAAGGACCTGGAGGTTGACCCTATATTTGTCAATGCCATTATTACCTGCTGTTCTGCACTCCACAACATCTGCCTGGGAGTTGGGGACATTGAGGAGCCTGTGCAGGAGGCGTGGGGTGACAATGTCGACCAGGCCCCTCTTGCTGCTGAGGTCAGTGGTGCAGCAATGAGAAATAAGCTGGGAGGCTTCATCTCTACACACGTCAATCAGCTGCTGGACCACAACTATTTAGAACTCCCATTTTAAACAGTGGTGCACAGAAATGTGAATCTGACACACATGTTGTTCAGACATTTGTTTATTTTGTCTAACTGCAGATGTATTATTTTCAGAAACTTGTTTTGTGTAATAAAAACAGATTTTATGTTTACATTTCAATTACAAATGAAAATATTTACAATCTTGGTGATTAATTTTCAATTAACCCCCCCCCCCCCCCGCGACCCTGCAAAGGATAAGCGGTATAGCTAATGGATGGATGGATGGATGGATAGCCATTAATACGATAAATAGAAAGTAACAACTACATCTCTACCAGAGACAATGTTCTTAATAAAACAGTAGGCCAACAAAAATTATTTACACATTCAAAGTTCACATTTTCTCGACCATTTTCACGAAAATGCCAAGAAGCCTATCGGTTTGGCCCTTCATGTGCGTGAATTGGGCCTCATCTCTCTCTTCTGATCGTAATAAGGCATCCACCAAAGGATCTCTCCTTCTGCGCTTGGATGGTGGACTGGGCAGCTCTTCCACAGAATGCAGCATTTGCTGCTCATGCCTTTCCACTTGAGGCTGCAGGGATGAAGTGTCTTGCGATGGTGGAGGAGGTGGAAGTCTTTCCTCACAAGACATTCCAGGGGGCCCAGGCAGACAACTGGCTGTGCTGGACGATGGTTGATCCTTCCCTGTGCATGAGGCAATCAGGATTGGCCGTGACCCAATTGCTTCATGCATCAGGTAAAACCACTGCCAGCTGTCTGCTGTTGTCTCTCCCTGATCCATTCCTGCTCCTGTGGAAGTAAAACAGGAACAACAATTTAATATTCCTTTTTAGAATATGAAAACGTTTGTTTTGGTCAATACTGTGGCTTACTGTTATCAAAACAAAGGCATTTGGAGAAATGTAAGCCAATGACCTTATATTTATTTTTGAGATTCTCACATTTCTTGCCTGCCTATGCCCCTGTCAGCCTCCCCTGCAGGCCCATCATCTGTGCAATTTTCCTGTTAGCCCCGTAAGACAATTAGTCATGTTATGCCTGCCAACTGTACGTAAAACCCATTGTAGGCTATGCTACAGATCAAATTAGCAGCATAGCAAACAAGAAGTATCCTTGGAATCATCTTGAGATCCATTCATAATAGTACAGTGATATGAATGAGAACTCACTCCCAGGCCAGTTTGGAAGCATTGTGCTTTCTTATAAAGAGAGCCTCATTTCTGCTTCTCAACTTTATGAGGAGCTCTGTCTCTTCTTCAGACCCTATGAATAGATGAAAACAAGAATAGCAATTAAAAAGTTTCAGCAGACCACGCAGTTATAACAAATTAATCTGCAAATGTAAAGTGTGTGGGTAACATCAAATTAATGGACTATTTTAGGTTTTTTAGTTTGACTTTATGACAAATGAGTGGAATATATGAAAATATATTTGTGTACTTACACTTGTATATAGATGTCATGTTGATGTTCGCATTTAAATAAACATCGATTGAACAAATGAGCTATTTAATAATCTCCGGTGGTGAGCAACTGGCGTTTTACGTGCATTACTGCCACCTAACCATTTAGTATTTTCCTGCACCAAATGCATAACAGCAATGCATTGTGAGTGATATACAACTCTGGAGTGACCATCGTTGTTCACTCGCTCCCTCAGCCCTCCGAGGGTCGATCTCACCAAGTTTACTTCAGATTTTCAGACTATTGGAACGACACTTATGGTGGCGGGGATTCCCCCAAGGGCAAGTGCCGAGGGGAAGTCAACTAGGGCATGTTGAACGGTTATTGAAACGCTACATGAGTCTTTCGTTCACTTGTAACTAGGGATGTCAAGAAGAACCGATACTTCGGTACCAAATCGATGCCAAAATTTAAAAAATGTGACGGAACTCGTTTTCTACAGTACCGAAGGTACCGGCTGCAGTTATGTAAGAGAACGAACACCAGCAAATAGACGTCGCTTTGGTTGTTCATTCGCAGCGCGCTGTGTAGCACCTTTTTTCTAGCTAAATTCTCCAAGGTTAAAAGAACCCAGAGTAAACACCTTCAATGTTTTGTCGTGATTCTTGTGTAGTGTTTGGCTCAGTCCAAAATTTTGCCTCCCCTGCTGTAAGATACCCAAACTCAAATCAAAAATCAGAAACGAATAAGTACACCTATAGATAGGGAATCGCAGCCTCGGCCAAAAATAAGCAAAACAAACAGGAACATTTTGTTTCTCTAAGTATTCTGTGTCCTCTCCTGTATAGCGAGCTTTTCCCGTGAGTTAGCTGTAGTAGTTTACACCCCAATGCAGCAGGGGAACATTTGACTCTTCTTGTGATCTCGCTTAGACGTGTTATAAAATGTGCACATATGTCTCTTTTTATAATTATATTGCTAGGCCTCTTTTTTGTAATGTTAATAGTTGTTTATTTAAAATATGCCTGGTGTTACTTTCCCGTCACGCGTCCTTCAGACTTTAGCCGGGAGAACTCCGGAATAATTCGCCAGTTTAAACAGCGCCAGCCTAGTCAACATTGGTTCTTTATTTCCTTCTAAGCTTTTATACTGTATATCATTCACTCGTTTGCACAAGGACCACCATATTAATTGAAAACAAAAGTAAACAAACACCCCCCACGCTCCCACAATACCACATCTTAAAGTAACAGGCTTAATCTTTTAGACCCCATGTCTCTAAAGGCCTATATTATTTCCATATGTTTTTCATGTCTTGGCCAGGTACTGCAATTGAAAGAATGTGCCATCATAAAAAGATTATTGTTAGTCATTAAAAACAATTTTGCTTGTTTTAAATAATTTAATTGCCACTTATCTTTTTTGTAATGTTTGTAATTGTTTCTTTTTCTTTTTTTTTTTTGCTTAAAGCCTAACTGTTATTTTTTGTAATGTTTTAAAAAAAAGGAGTGTATGTTAAAGTAAATGGGATTTAATTTATTGTTTCTTTTTTTGACCATGGTATCAATTGGGTATCGAATCCTGGAATTTCACTGGTATCGGTATCGACTACTAAATTTCTGGTATCGTGACATCCCTACTTGTAACGTGACTGCTTCATGCTTAATTATGACTACGTTCATAAGTGATCGTTATTGGTTTTTGGATTATTACACGTCGGTTTAAAAGCATTACCATTTACTTTTGCCAGTGGAAACGTAAAAATAATCGCTCCGCTCCGACCTGTCAATTTCTGCGTGGTGGAAATTAGCCAATATAGCCATGCAGATTCATTTTGTGACGCCATCATCTAGGATCTACGGAATGCAAAGGAATCGACGACGCAACACAAAGATAAGGGAACAATCTGAACTAACGGACACTGGATGTCAGGCGCCTGCTAACTCGATTCTCTTCCTCAAAACCATTTGGAAAGGAGAACTTTGGGGGAGAAAATATGAGAGCTTGGACCAGATCAACGAAATATGAATATAGAACAGTAAAGAAAAGTACACGTGGGGCTGAGTTAAGTTCAACTTACAGGCCGATCATGCCATTGTAAACATATTTAGCTTGTTTTGTTGAATGTATGCTAATTAACCACGATCTAGAATGTTCGCTAACAAGAGCAAAATGGTTCAAGTGTACGGTGTTAACAAAGTTGACTTATTTTTACGTGTATGAGCTGGAATGTGGGATACAGTGTGTTATCCTTGACCATCTGTATGTTTAAATCTTTGCCAGGTATGTGTAATATGTTTATGTATATTTACTGTGTACCTTTTGTTTTGATATGCTAGCTAGTCAGTTGTACTTTTGCATTGAGGAAATGGGTTGTGATGTGGGTTTATTAGCGTTAGTAACGTTATGGCTGTAAAGCTATACGATCACATTGTTTAATTTGACACTACGCTTTTATTGATAAATGTGGACGGAGCTGGAGTGTCCAAAACCATGTCTTATCCTTGACCATCTGTATGTTTAAATCTTTGCCAGACGATTATGCAATAAACTGCATGCACCCGACGTTTTGTGTGAGAATCTTTAATGGAAGCTGACACACTAATCTACTTTGAAGATGATCAAGACCAACCTGAGGAAGAGTATGACACTGGAACGCCTGAATGCTCTGGCTATGCTCTCTATAGAGAAAATAACTAATCTAAAACATCCCTTACTTTAATAATTAAGTAATTTAGAGGTTGGCCACTCAGAATGACAGAATGGTCAAAAAAATAAGATGCCAGACACACACACGCACAGTTCCCCTGACCCCATTTGTTTTTGTAGTTGACTTTAGTAAGATGTTATTGGGCCGGTTTCCCGTACAGGGATTAAGACTAGTTCTAGACTAAATCTCGCTGTAAATGGAAATTTTCCATTGAAAATGTGTTTTAGTCTAGGATTTGGCTTAATCCCTGTACGGGAAACCGGGCCTTTGTGTAAGAGTGCCTCACATGTTTAATATTGACATTTAATACTTACTATTTAACAGAACGCTTGTGGCCTGCAGTTAGTGTTTAATTGTATTTGTGAAGCTGACTGAAAATGGTACAGGCCCACCTAGACTATTTTTCACCAGCCGCCACTGCTAACCAAGGCTGTCCTGTTCAACCTGTAAGCGCCATCTGGTGGCAATTTTCAAGCCTTGCGGCCCAGACCATTTTCTCTGTTTTTAATTAACAATACCAAGAACGTACTCGCGTTATTGAGAACGTTCCTGCCAAGTATCCTACGAGAACGGTCTTGCAAGATAGTGAGGACCGAGAACGCACTATTGGAGAGCGAGATGCTATGTGAACTTGCTATTGCGCAATACCTTGGGCATTATCAGCGCAACAGGATACGCTTTTGTTTTATCGTGTTTGTGTATGACATTTGCGTTTTAGTATAGGCTGCTACTTTGTTTATATAAAAAAGGTAAAGACAACTCAAAACTCGTCTGTCATTTTTCTCATTTGGTAGGGATGACGAGTACCCTACTAGAATATTAATTAACATTGTTATGAATGGCCTTTCAAATGTCATGAGCTAGCAACGGGAAAAAGCTGATTGCACTCCAGGCCCTGCCGTCATTCTTGCAATGACTTCAGGGATATCAAATGCGTTCTTGCTAGCAAGTAAGCAACCGATGCATTCTCTGTTAAATGGGTGGATCAAGAACATATACGGGCATTTTTAAGCGTTCTTGGTAACTTGCATTCTTTGAATTGGAACCGCGCCTGGGCCATGAAACGGGTCCACGAGTACGCATGAACGGACAAAAACGTGGTTTGATAAACAGCCCCCTTTTTGAACGGTTTCATTTCCTGACAAGAATTTCCCATTCATTCACTCCATTGACTTTTCAGAAAATCCTTATATAAAGAGTTTTAAGCCTTTAACAGAGTTGCCAAGTCCGCTTATAACATGCAACTTTCGTCTTTTTATTTATTTTATTTTATTTTAATTTTTTATCGCTTAAAAAAAATCAGGAGTTATGGTTTTTTTGGGCTTGTTTGTTTTAAAAAATATGGTTGCTTGTAAAGAAAATCTAACAAGCAAATTAATTTTTTACATTAATGGTATATAGGCTACTTTCAATGCATTGCCATTGAATGACACAGTCTGCTCATACATCTAGTAATATCAAAGGTGCTATTAAGTGTAATTCGCCAATCTCACAATTCTCCGCGAAAAACTTATCACCGCCCCCTTCCTCTCTGAGCTCGAGTTTTACCAGTTGTAAAAAGTAGTAGGCCTATGTGAACTAGGTTAGGCTTTCTTGACCTGTTGTCACCCGGTGTAGTGACATCACATCTTGTTACCGGTAAGTCATTATTATTAGGCCGTTTTTGGTGCCTTGACCACACCCGCAGTTTTGACCCAATCGATTCCATTCCAGTGCCCACATGTCTTCGGTATTGCAGTCCATTGCGCTTACATACAGCTAAGTGATCGGTTCACGTGTTATATTTTTTATTAAAATTTCTTATCGGTTTTTGGCCCCATTGAAATGACTGGGGAGAGGGTTTTGACTGGAAGAGTTTTCACGGTCATATACCGCCATCTAGCGCCATCTAGTCGATGTTATGTAATTGCATGTTGTTATGTTTGTACCGACTGTCTTGGTTATTATTATACCAAACACTGGTTCATCAGTGACTCATCTCGTTATTTGACATGGAAACATGGTGTCAGAAGTGGGAAAGCTAAATTATAAATAAATAACAAAACACTGCGCCAACAGTTCAGTTCATCTGCACGAATGCGCCTGTGAGTGTACGGTGGCACTAGCCATGGATTCACGCTTCTGCAATGAAAGTCAGCATTGGAGACTGGAGCACAAACTAGGAAATTCACCACTAAGAGTATGACATTTTTGACAACATGTGGATGGCTGTTCATGAGGCTCATGATGATGAGGAAAATGAAAGTACTGCCTTCATTAGGACAATCAGGTTGGTCTACAAGCCTTTGCTTTGGTGACAATTTGTTTACTGTAACTTACAGTAAGGATTTGAGAATAGCACACTGCTGAAATCTGAGGCTATTTTTCTAGGGGAGGTAACTTATATTTGTGGTATAACACTTTATATCACCTAACTGACGTAACCATTTTGTCACAAATTCTTATTTTATAAGGGTAGAAATTTCAGAAAATGTGTGCTAGCTAACGGCTAACGTTAATGCAGACCTGCTGCAGTCACGTTAAACAATAAGTCTACCATATGGGGTCATTATTGTAGCAAAACTATTTGCAAATGTGAGTAGACAGTTGTGTATCTGGTTCGCAATCCGTGCGTAATCAGATTGACAAATGTGTACCGAGACTTGTGAATGTGTACAGGGATCTGCAAATGCGTATTCCAAATCTGTGCGTGCGTAATCAGGTTCGATATAAAAAATATCCGTCTGCATTCAGATTTGCGTAAGTGTATTGAGAGTCGTATATGTGAAGACAAATCTGTGAATGCGTACGTGGATATCAATGACTAAAAGTCTTAGGTATTTTGCTGCAAGAGCTGAAAATGCAGACAAGCATAAGTTACAACTCTATGAAATTCCTCTCAATTGGATGTGTTTTTGCACATGACTTTTGCTACACTTCTGCCGTGACAGAGATTCGTCCGTGTGTCTCAGTAGAAATGCCTATAACTCCCAAGGTGCACTTCGATATGCAACATCCAATCAACGCGTTTATAATTATGTCACTTGAGCCGGTAAATAAGCTCTGAACTAGGCTACATCTTAAACTACTATAGAATATCGGCTACGTTAGTCGTTACATGTGCTGAGGCTGCAATTGAATGGAATCTGGTGTTGCTGTTTCTCTCCCACGTTATTTCCTCTTAGATGTTCTAACTAATGCCATTAGTAATATGTATTCAGTTAGTTTATATTCTCAAACAAAACGTTCAAATGATTTCTTGCATTATAGCTTGACGATTTTAATAAGACATTATTTGCATACGTAATGTTAACATTTGGTTTACCTCGTCGAGCCGACATAAATAGGATGACTAAATATTCCTTTGTTCTGAGCTGAGAAATTCATGGTATGCAGAGGCGCAGCAGCAGAATGCCAGCGTAAAACCTATGAAGAGATCTATGTTTTAGCTATAGGCTTCGAATCCAGCCTCTGCCTCTTTATGTGTGTTCGATAACCCTTAGTTTTAGATTCGACTTGTTCCAAAAACCATAGAATCATTAAAGTATATTTATTTAGCTTTGTAGGTGAAATGGCTGTCACTGTGAAAATGTGCTCAATAACCTGGTTAGCTACCGGTTAAAATTAATGAGAAGGGGGAGGCTGCAGACCTGGAGCACAGGCAGATATATGCCAAAGGAAAATATAGGCCAGGCAGTTTCACCACCCTGCTGCCCTTGATGCGTTACTGTATGTTAATTATTTTTGCTAAAGTTATTGTTTGGCCATCGTGTAACGTTGGGTTATTAGGTTAGGTTACTGGATTAGCTAAGGATTGATACCAATTAATTGCACTAGGCTATGTCTATTGATATTAACGTTTTAAGTTATTGCACCCTGCCTTACTGCTCTCCAACGCAGTATTAAATTGGCTAAGTTAACGTAACATCCTTTTATTTTTTTAATCAGTTAGCAGAAGGAATTTGATAGACATTCTAAATAAATCTAAGATGAGTGGTGAGGGGCACAACTGAACTGAAGTCCCATTTTATCAAAATGACAAGGCTGAAGTTCTTTTAATAAACAGGTTTTGGTTCACAAAAAACGTCTTTTTCATCATTAGTGCATATGATTATACTGTAAATCTGCAGGGCTAAATATGGTTATTTATATATGAATTTAACGTTTATCTAAATTCACAACAACAAAAATGACAGGTATCACTCAATTGCACGGTCTTCTATATGAAAACCAACAGTGAATATAACTTGGCTGCAGCAGATATATATTTGATAATGCATATCATAACATTGTCTGTGTGATCGAACTAGTTATTATATATTAATGAAACAATTATTTTTAAATACACAAAAAACACTAAGGCAGACCTTTTAATCAGTAGCCTAGTGCAGTTTATTGAGAGTTGTATATGTATAGACAAATCTGTGAATGCCTGCATAGATCTGTAAATGTGTAGACAAATCTGTAAATACGTACGTGGATATTAATGGCTAAAAGTCTAAGTATTTTGCTGCCAGAGTTTAAAATACAGACAAGCATAAATTACAACTCACGCGGGCCTCTCAATTGGATGTGTTTTTACACGTGACTTTTGCTACACTTATGCCGTTGCAGAAATCTGCATTCTCGAGATCCGTGCGTGTGTAGCGATTTGTCTGTGTCGAGATTCGTCTTTGTGACAGAGATCCGTCCGTGTGGCGATTCGTCTGTGTTGATGTTCGTAGATGTGTCTCAGTAGAAAAGTATGAAACTTGAACAATATGCTAATGGTCGATTGTTTTGCAATTTGTTGCAATATTTCTAGTGATGTTAATGTTTTAAGTTATTGCTCTCGGACACAGTATTCATTTAGCTAAGTCAAGGTAAAGTTATACTTGGGCTACTAATGAAAGTGTAAACCGTTCAATCTCCAACTTTCCTTGCTTTTTAATAAGTGAGCAAGAGTAACGACTCTGCAAGATTTCTGCAACGGCTAAGGTATTAATAAACGTATGCGATAATATGAAGGCACGATTGACGCGACTCAAGATTGGACTAAGCTGTTAAATTGGAATGGATTTTATGACAATGTAATGTGATATATTCTATAACAGCTATCTGCATTTCCAAAACAAGAGAAAGTAAGGACTAAGTTATTACACACACGATACAGTGCTGTGCAAAAGTACTTGCCCCCTTACAGATACTTATTGTTTTTGCACATTTGTCACACTTAGATGTTTCAGATTATCAAACAAATTTTTATATCAGACAAAGATAACCTGAGTAAATACGAAAAGCTGTTTTTAAATGATGATTTCATTTATTAAGGGAAAAAAGCTATTCAAACCAACGTGGCCCTATGTTAAAAAGTAATTGCCCCCTAAACCTAATAACTGGTTGTGCCACCCCTGGCGGCAACAACTGCAATCAAACGTTTGCGATAACTGGCAATGAGTCTTTCACATCGCTGTGGAGGAATTTTGGCCCACTCTTCTTTGCAGAATTGTTTTAATTCAGCCACATTGAAGGGTTTTCAAGCATGAACGGCCTGTTTAAGGTCATGCCACAGCATCTCAATCGGATTTAAGTCCGGACTTTGACTAGGCCACTCCAAAACCTTCATTTTGGGGTTTTTTGAGTTATTCAGAGGTGGACTTGCTGGTGTGCTTCGGATCATTGTCCTGCTGCATAACCCAAGTGCGCTTGAGCTTAAGGTCACGAACTGATGGCCGGACATTCTCCTTCAGGATTTTCTGGTAGAGAGCAGAATTCATGGTTCCATCAATTATGGCAAGTCGCCCAGGTTCTGAAGCAGCAAAGCAGCCCCAGACCATCACACTACCACCACCATGTTTGACTGTCGGTATGATGTTCTTTTCCTGAAATGCTGTGTTAGTTTTACGCCAAATGTAATGGGACGCACACCTTTCAAAAAGTTCCACTTTTGTCTCGTCAGTCCACAGAATATTTTCCCAAGTCTTGGGGATCATCAAGATGTTTTTTGCCAAATGTGAGACGGGCCTTTGAGTTCTTTTTGATCAGCAGTGGTTTTCGCCTTGGAACTCTCCCACTTTGCTAAGACCATGTTTGCCCAGTCTCTTTCTTATTGTTGAATCATGAACACTGACCTTAACTGAGGCAAGTGAGGCCTGCGGTGCTTTAGATGTTGTTCTGGGTTCTATTGTGACCTCCTGGATGAGTCGATGCGCTCTTGGAGTAATTTTGGTAGGCCGGCCACTCCTGGGAAGGTTCACCACTGTTCCATGTTTTCTCCATTTGTGGATAATGGCTCTCACTGTGGTTCGCTGGAGTCCCAAAGCCTTAGTAATGGCTTTGTAACCCTTTCCAGACTGATATATGTCAATGACTTTGTTTCTCATCTGTTCTTGAATTTCTTCAGATCGGGGCATGATGTGTTGCTTTTTGAGATCTTTTAGCCTACTTCATGTTGTCAGACAGGTTCTATTTAAGTGATTTCTTGATTCTACAGTTCTGGCAGTAATCAGGCCAGGGTGTGGCTAGTGAAATTGAACTCAGCTTTCCCAAAAATGTGGTTAATATCAGTTAATTCATGATTTAACAAGGGGGGGGGGGGCAATTACTTTTTCACGTAGGGCCAGGTTGGTTTGGATAGCTTTTTTCCCTTAATTAATGAAATCATCATTTAAAAACAGCTTTTTGTATTTACTCAGGTTATCTTTGTCTGATATTAAAATGTGTTTGATAATCTGAAACATTTAAGTGTGACAAATGTGCAAAAACAATAAGTATCTGTAAGGGGGCAAATACTTTTGCACAGCACTGTATGTGTGAAAGAGCGGTAAATGCTTGACATTTCATATGGAAAATGTTTAAATATTTTCATAAATGTTCACACCCCTAGTTTTAATACTTTTGTTTGGCCATAATAGAGTTGGGCTTCTTTTGGGCTTGTTTTTAAAGGGGAAGTTGCTTTTTTGTCTTGTTAGATCTGGCAACCCTGGAATTTAACCTAGGTCATTATTATGTGATGCGTCAGTGATGACGCTCACATCTTGTATCGCAAAGTCATATTATTATGTGATGCGTCAGTGATGACACTCACTTCCAGTGGCGGCTCGTCAGCAGAGAGCGATAGGGCACAGTCCTCCCTGGCTGACCCAGGTTTTTTTTTTTATAAATTACTTATTTTAAATATGTATGATTTTTAAAATGCACAAAAACATGTAATATATAAATAAAAAATCATTATATTTGTGGTAAAATTTGCTGACTGTTAATCCCATAGACGTATCTATATCTTTGGTTCATCCCCTCTCTCTAAATTGCGCTTCTAGGGCTGTAGAAAAACAGCACATTCAGTGCAGCCAGCACCAGCCAATAGCTGACAGAAGAAATGCACATGCAACAGTGGAAACATAAATTTTGCCAATCAGCGTCCTCAAATCTGCTGCCAGGAGGGCTGTACATTTACAGCCCCAAGCAGAGTCCGCCTGTGGAAGAGAAAGTTGGTTTGTGATCTGCCTTAGGATCCAGAGAGAAGAAGACCATGATGAACGGAGAGATGCAAGACCCAGGATGTCAGGCGCCTGCTAACTCGATTTTATCTCTTCTTCACAACCTTTTCGAAAGGAGAACTTTGGTGGAGAAAATAAGTGTGAAAGAGCTTGAACCAGATCAACCAAATATTAAAATAGAACAACTGTAAAGAAAAATACACACGAGGCTTCTCACATTGTTGGTACAAGAAGAAGGCTTTGGCTAGCTGGGTGCAGTCTTGCAAATGCCGTTTTTTGCTTCCCTTGCCTGCTTTTTCAAACCGCTGGGACGGATACAAGGTGGATTTTGTCAGGAGTAACGGACATATGACACCTTTCTGAAAAAATTAAGAAACATGAGTGTTCGAGGGCACACATGGAGAATACGGTCAAGCTAGCCATGCTCAGCACTCGGCAGAGGATTGGGGTGAGAAAAAAATGGAATAGGTCCATAAGAGTAGAAACTTGAGCTTCGCTTCTTTTTTTGTAATAATGTTACAGGGAACCATTTAACTTGTAATGTGGTGAATTACAGGAAGTATGAACGGGAAACAGACAACTGGGCTCAAAGCATGACTTTAAAAAACGCTTTATTTAAGCAATATAAATATCCAATACTGATGCACCACAGTGCTGTGGAATCTAAAATAGTGTGTATTCCTTCCCTGTCCTCCCTTAACATAAACCCCTTTGTTAGGGGCCCTATGTAACAGGAGACTGCATTCCCTTAAATAACATTTTGAACATATAAAAACAAATGGCACATAGAGGCTAGTTTTTGCAAGCCAAATAAGCTAAACAATTGTATTACATGTATCCCATTATAGTAGTATTAATAGCTATACTATAGTATTTTACGTAACATACTAGCCTACATGTTGTTGGCCTCAACATAGAATAGTACCATGTAATTTTATCAGAACAATACACAAGTTAATAGCAGAATCCATACATGACAGATTTATAATATGCCAAAGGAATAGCCTAGTTGACAATTTTTTTTTAACTATCCCCTCCGCTATCCTCACGACTCCGACTAACACGGTGGTGAAAGAAAAATTATTTTCGTCTTTGGTGGTTCATTAACTTCCATGTGATTTCACCACACAGGAAACTAAACAAAGTTGGAAATATCCAACGCATGCGACACACGGCACGCAACACACCCGGAAAGCTGGCTGCACTCATGGTCCGCATTTGCGCGTACTGCTTGATATGATATGAATGTATACCTCCACCGTATCGCATACCATTTGACGGACTCATTGAGAACGATTTTAAGCTCCTAAACGCCTATGTTTAGTGAAATCGGCACACATTCACTGAGTAAAAGCATTGATTTAAAAGATCGATCTCGGGTTTTTAAGAATCAATCCAGAATCAACCAAATGAGAATCGGGATGAATCAGAAAATCGATATTCTATTTCTTTTTTTTTTTTACGTAGCCCTACCGGTTGGTCTTCAACCCTTTGACAATTTGTTTACTGTAAGGAATTGAGAATAGTGCGCTCCTGAAATTTGCGGCGATTTTAGGAGGGAAGGTAATTTATATTTATGATAAAACACTTTATATCACCTAACTGACATAACAATTTTTTCAAATTATTTTTTTATTGCGGTAGAAATTTCATAAAGTTGCGCTAGCCAAACGGCTAACGTTAATGCAGACCAGCTGCTGCATCCAATTTGCATCTGTAACGTTTGCAGGGGCGTAAATATAGGCTGTTTATCAATCCACGTTTTTGTCCATTCTTACGTTCTCATGGACCCGTTTGATGTAATTTTCATGGCCCAAGTACGGTTCCAATTCAAAGAACGCAAGTTACCAAGAATGCTTAAAATGGATGTATGTGTTCTTGATCCGCCCATTTTTTCTAGGATGCATCGGTTGCTTACTTGCTTGCAAGAACGCATCTGATAGCCCAGAAGTCATTGCAAGAATGGCGGCAGGAGCGCAATCAGCTTTTTCCCGGTGCTAGCTCGTGACATTTGAAAGGCCATTCATAATAATAAATAACATTTTAGTTGGGTACTCATCATCCCTACCACATGAGTAAAATGACGAACACGAGTTTTGAGTTGTCTTTTCTTTTATTATATAAACGAAGTAGCAGCCTATACAGGGCTTGACATTAACTTTTTGAGGCACTTTCCTTCGGACGAGTACATTTTCTTTTCACTTGTCCGGGCACAAAAGTCACTTGTCCGGGTAAAAATGAGTTTCTGAATGTCTTACATCATACTTTAGTTCATATAATTTAGTTCATAGAAGAGATAACGTTAAATAATCGCCGAAATCAAAGGTCTTTCTTTAGAAGTCATACTAATGGCTAATTTCCGTGACATTTAAACTGAAGTTTAGACTAATCTAAAAGTAAGAAAACACTTATAAAAAGTCTATATTGACCACAATTCACAAGGTCACACATTGTCAGAAAAGAATATTGCGAATAGGTACAAGTCAAGAGCCATTTGAAACCGTTCAATCAATTCTATAATCAAATTGTATTTTAAATTGCTGAAATGTGTGGCACTTGGTGCCATGCATTTTGGACATTGCACATTACTTTTGATGGTCGTGCTCCAATCTGGATGTGATCATTTTGCGCCCGGCACTGTGTATTAGAACTCAGTATATTCAATTAATTGTCGGAAGCCTTTGCCTCCAACAAAGTTGAGAGGAAGGATATCCAGAGCAGTCATTACCATTACGCCTGCATTATTTTTTCAGACCGAGCAGTGTCTGCAAGTTGGAGCGGTAAACAATGTCATATGGGCCCACTATCTAGATACTTACTAAAAGTACTGCCAAACGAAACCTCGCTGGTTTTACGAGATGTTTGTAGATCTTTGTTCCACTTTCCACCTCGATTGTTTAGTTTGCCATTGTTTCCTCGCCATTTTCTTTTTTAATCCGGCGGTTTTAGCAATGAAATCCTTAAGGAAACTTGTTTTTGAAGAAACATTTGACTAGGAAGACCTGACATTTAAACATTTAAATTCTAGTTGTACGGCTCCGTTGTAACGCTAGTTTTTGTTATTTTGTTCGGACTGTGGAGCAGGGAGCCTGCAGAAACCTGTCTCTCCGATTTTATTAATATTTGAATTGCGAACGGTTCAGCTCAACAAGACATTCTAAGTTGAACACTGGTTGGACATATCATGGGAAAATTTTTATTAAAATCGCTAACTGCGTTTAGAGTTCTCCATTGGTTACATTACGGGCTTTGAAGGTGAGCAGGACAGTTTTGAAATGAAAGACCTCCTTCAGTCTGACGGCCTCCTTCTTCGGTTCTTCGGTTGCCGCCACGACAGGCACCGACGTCCTTCTGACCACAACTCCTATCAGCCGCTTCCACAATGGAGGTTTTGAACTTGGCCCACTCGGAATCAATGTTCCCAACCTCCCCCGGGATCCCCAAGAAGTTGTTTTGGAGGTGGGAGTTAAAGACCTCATGGACAGGGGCTTCATCCAGACCAATTCACCCTCACTACACATTTGGGTTTACCGTGCCTGTCCGGCAGCCTTCCCCGCCGTCTGATCCAACTCACCACCAGATGGTGATCAGTTGACAGCTCAGCTCCTCTCTTTACTTAGTGTCCAAGACAAACGGCCACAGGTCTGACGATACGACCACAAAGTCGATCGTCGATCTGCAGCCTAGGGTGTTCTGGTACCAAGTACACTTACGAACCGCCCTATGCTCGAACATGGTGTTCGTTATGGACAATCCATGACTAGCACAGAAGTCTAGCAACAAAGCACCACTCGGGTTCAGATCGGGCAAGCCATTCCTCCCAATCACCCCCCTTCAGGTTTCGTTCTCCGGGGAAAACTCCAACACAGCGGCGCTCAGCCGGGGTCTTGTGAGAATCCACACACCTGCCTGGCGCCTCTCCCCCTGGGCAACTCTGGAAAAGATTAGAGTCCAGCCCCTCTCCAGGAGTTAGGTTCCAGACCAAGTGCCATGCGTAGAGGTGAGCCCGACTATATCTAGTTGGTACTGCTCCACCTCCCGCACTAGCTCCGGTTCCTTTCCCACCAGAGAGGTGACATTCCACGTCCGTAGAACCAGTCTACGAAGCCATGGGTCAAAAAGCCCAGGTCCCTGCCTATGCCTGCCACCCGGTTGGCATTGCGCCACACCCCGATGCCTATCCTTGCAGGTGGTGGGCCCACAGGGCGGCGGCTCCATGACGTTTTTTCGGGCTGTGCCCGACCGGGCCCCATGGGTCAAGGCCCGACCACCAGACGCTCGCCGGCGAGCATTCCCCCCCCCGGGTCTGGCTCCAGGGGGTAGCTCCGGTCTCTCTATTCTGGGCAAGGTGCTACAGTATCGTATCCCATACCGGCTCAGTAAATAGGAAACATAAATTAGTAGTTCACCCTTAAGGTCTGAGTCAAAGCTCATCAAAGTCTCAAAATCAAGTTCTCTTTTACTTTCCTTCTTTTGCTCTTAAGAGGCCTTTAGGAGCAAGAAGTCAGAAACAAACGAGCACAAATGAGACAAAATTAAGAACTCATTTATTGCTCCTAGACAACGAGACACAGAATTTTTCCTCTGGGATAGCTTTCAAATAATACTGCATACTTTCATATAACACTTATACTTAGTTATTGGTTGTTAAATAGACAAACATTAAAAGCGTGTATTTTTTACATTATTTGATTATGATATAATTTACACTGTTTCGCTAAAATAGCAGCTGTGACTAGAAGGACTGATGTAAGTAAGCTGTCACAGCTAATTCTGCGCTGTACAATAATATGGTTTAATAATTAGGCGGCCATTTGTTAATTTATATTTTCCGTAAATACTGCCTATAAATAACAAAGCAATTTCAGGAGCTATTTTGACTGGTTTATTGCCATTCGTGCTTGTAGGCCTAGGCCTACTTTGTGATTATCTAAACTTTTTACATCGTGTTACACTGTACAGCTGTATATTAATGCTTGCCATCGTAAGAATTATATCCCCCCCTCTGGAAATTTTACAAATAGCACCCTGCTTATGACATACCTTGTCAACAGGTTAATAAGAACCACCTGTAATTTGTTATCGTGTATTTTATGGATGAGGTATGATTGTGTTGTAATATTTGCAGAAGTCCTTTACAAATACCGTGAATTATTTGTAGTGTACTTTTACCGTTTATCAAATGAGGGCCATCCTAGCTCTTGATATTCTTTTTAATTTGCTGATTTGCTACACAATTACTTAAATACAGTATTTAATTCAGATTCCAAATTATAAGCAGTTTTTTCCATGCAAGGTCCATGCCATACAAATTTTCATTTTAGTAGACGTTTGAGCCAGACTGTGCAACGTTGCATTTCTGGTCTGAAGAGAAGGCTAATGAATAGTGTAATCCGCATAAACATTGATTAGACAAGAAATTTCAACCTTGTCTGCCTTTATAAATTTCAACATTTATCCCGAGGTTTGATCGCGTTCTCACTCTCATTCTCTTCACCTTCACAGAGCAGTGCAGGCTGACAAAAGCAATTGGGACCATCATGCTTATTCTCAAAACAGCTGGACCTGGACTGTGTCTGTGAGCTCTCCCAGTACGCTCTGCTGGGATGAACATGCCACTGCATCAGATCTCTGTCATTCCCCGTGATGTCACTTCCTCCCGGGTGTGTGGCAGTGGGAAAGCCAAGGACAAAGACAAACAGGTAGGGTTAGCGGTAAATGCACTTGCATAGTCAGCATGAGAAAACAATACTTTCTCTCCTCTGTGGTAAACTTAAAGTGTTTCGCGATCCTTTGACACAATTTAATTTATTCCATGTCAAATCCGTGCACGTAAAAAAAAACTAGGAGAGAGTGGTGTGTGGTGATGAAGGGAAGATTTGGACAGTCGGAGAGGACAAACAATTAGAGAGCTTGAAAGCAGCATTGGAGTAGTCAAACGGTTTTGTTGTGCTCACAGCCTCTGAAAACCTTTCCCTTTTACAAATATCCTAAAGTATAGAACATTCTATAAAGTTCAAACTCTACAATGCTGCTATTAGTGACAGGATATTTCCTGCATAGAGAATGACAAGGCGGCTGCTTCCATTAAATTTCGTTCCGCCTCCAGCTCTCGTCAAAACTCTGACGAGTGTCTTCATATAAAACACTTTTCTAACAAGCGTTGTACTTTATGATTTCTGTCATTTGTAACTGCAATTGCTGCATTACGCTGTCGCCAATGTGGTGGCCTGCATCGTAATCAGCACAGTGCACCAGGAAAGGTGCTGCCAGAGAGGAAAAAAACTGCTGTTTTTAGCTTTGCATATATGGCTTGTAGAATCAAAGATTATTTTACATGTCAAGTTCATAATGCATAAACGTGATAATTGTCATATTCGTCAATCTTATAACTACTAGAACTCCTAAAATATGTTGCTTGTAAAGAAAGTGCTTGCTTTGAGGAACTTCTTAACCCTGCCAACACGTCCTCTGTGGAGGAGGCAGAGTTCGAAGACTCAGGGGAAGTCTCAGCAATATCCCTGGCAGAGGTTACTGAGGTAGTTGGGGAGCTCCTCAGCAGCAAGGCGCCGGGTGTGAATGAGATTCGCCCCGAGATGCTGAAGGCTCTGGACATTGTTGGGCTGTCTTGGTTGACACGCCTCTTCGGTGTCGCGTGGAGGTCGGGGACAGTACCATTGGAATGGCAGACCGGGATGGTGGTTCCCATTTTTAAAAAGGGGGACCGGAGGGTGTGCGCCAACTATCGGGGTATCACACTTCTCAGCCTACCTGGGAAAGCTTATGCCAGGGTGTTGGAAAGAAGACTCCGACCGATTGTCGAACCTCGGATCCAGGAGGAGCAATGCGGATTCCGTCCTGGTCGTGGAACAGTGGACCAACTCTTTACCCTTGCGGGGCTGTTTGGGGGGGCATGGGAGTTTGCCCATCCAGTCTACATGTGTTTTGTGGACTTGGAGAAGGCCTACGACCGTGTTCCCCGGGGAGTCCTGTGGGGGGTTCTGTGGGAGTATGGGGTACCGGGGCCGTTGCTACGGGCCATTCGGTACCTATATAACCGGAGTGAGAGCTGTGTCCGTATACTCGGCACAAAGTCAAATACATTTTCAGTGGGTGTTGGACTCCGCCAGGGCTGCCCCTTGTCACCGGTTCTGTTTGTGATTTTCATGGATAGAATCTCAAGGCGTAGCCGGGGGGAGGAGTGTGTCCAGTTTGGGGACCTCAGAATTGCTTCTCTGCTCTTTGCAGATGAGGTGGTTCTGCTGGCTTCTTCAGACTGTGACCTTCAGCATGCACTGGAGCGGTTTGCAGCTGAGTGTGAAGCGGTCGGGAAGAGTCAGTACCTCCAAGTATCTCGGGTTCTTGTTTACGAGTGAGGGAAAAATGGAGCGTTAGATTGACAGGCGAATTGGTGCAGCATCAGCAGTAATGCGGGCATTGTACCAGACCGTTGTGGTGAAGAAGGAGCTGAGCCGAAAGGCGAAACTCGCGATTTACCAGTCGGTCTGCGTTCCAACCCTCACCTATGGTCATGAGCTTTGGGTAGTGACCGAAAGAATAAGATCGCGAGTACAAGCGGCTGAAATGTGTTTCCTCCGTAGGGTGGCTGGGCTCAGCCTTAGGGATGGGGTAAAGAGCTCGGTCATCCGGAAGGAGCTCGGAGTAGAGCCGCTGCTCCTTCGCGTCGAAAGGAGCCAGATGAGGTGGTACGGGCATCTGATTAGGCTTGCTTCCTGGGCGCTTCCCGTTGGAGGTTTTCCGGGCACGCCCTACTAGTAGGAGACCCCGGGGTAGACCCAGAACATGCTGGCGAGATTATACATCTCGTCTGGCCTGGGAACGCCTCGGGATCCTCCAGGAGGATCTGGAAAATGTTGCTGGGGATAGGGACGACTGGAATACCCTGCGCAGCCTGCTGCCACCGCGATCCGGCCCCGGATAAGCGGCGGAAAATGGATGGATACTTAACCAACGGACAACTTTTCCACCTTTATTCAAACAACAAACTAAGTTTCAGAACTTTCCATCTTCACACAATGAACTATGTTTCAGAATTTTACCACTAAAACCACGAACAACTTTTCCACTCTGGTCCAGCCGCAACCCAGGTCTAGGATCAAATTAATTCCTTTGCTACACAATGCCGCCTATCGTCTCAAAGTAACGTAAAGCCCACTTTTCGTAACATTGATGCTAGATTTCTCTAGTAAATGCTGTGGTGTGATTTAGATTAAACCGTCAATCATTTCAAACTGTTTAAATATCATGTATGTTTAGTGACTAACCCTAGTGTTAAATATCTACTAACCCGTTTTAGTTTATTAATGTTATCATTTAGCCATTGTTTGTAGTAACATCATTATCATGCTTTCTTTAGATTAGTAAATAAATTGAATTACTTTGTATTTAAACCCTGCTGTGTTGCTTCGTTTTCATACAACCATTTATTCACTTAACATAAGACTTCACTACTTCAGAGAGATCCTAAACTAATGATTATGAACAGAAAATATACTACGTGATGGTAAAATGTAAACCCACGGGTATCTAACCTAGCTGAGCTCTAGAAGAAAAGAAAACACAGAACAGCGTACTGGCAAAACAGGGTTGGGAATATAACAAAACAAAACACAGTACCGAGTACTGGCTAAGGGTAAGGAGCAAAATCAAAGTTGTATCGAATACAGCGTAAAAAAAAGAAAACGTGTAACGATCAAAATAAACACTATCGTATACAGGCATTGGTGTGTCTGAGGGGGGGCCCGATGGGGCCACTGCCCCATCTGAAATCTGATTGTCCCTCGCTGGTGCCCCCCTGCCAGAATTTGTAGTAGTAAGCAAGATTCTAAAAGAGGCTAAGCTAATTTGCAATCATTCTTCCAGAAGTTTTTGAAAATTAAAATGTGCCATATGGTCGAGAAAACCATTAAGGGGTTAAAAAGTTATTTGGTCTCATTGTATTCTCAATCTATTTAATCTATGTATTTGTTTTAATTATAAAGCATTAGTCTGAACTACTTTCAATGTACAAATAGCACTATATAGATCAATAAACTTAGTTTGACAAATCAGGTTACTAAAAAGAATTGAGGTCAAAAATCTTTCAGTCAAGTATAATTACATGGAGAACGTGTGTGTATATACACAAGAAAATAAAACAGGTTTTTTAATCACAGGTGTATTTGTCTTTCTTACAAACAGATGTTTAAAGTCATCTGTACAGCCAAAGATGCCATGTAGTGCTGCTCCAAAGTCCTGCTAAATTCAAAGAAGATGACTCCAACCAGAGAAAAGTTATCAGCGTGTGGAAAGTAACAGAAATATTTATGGGTTGATAGAACATGTGTGGGTTGACACAAGTCTTTTCACAGCAACAGTAGCGTCAATAATTTCCCACTCATTCATTAACATTTATCTAAAAACTTACAAAAAACGTTTGTGGTTGATAATTCTTACCTTGCTGCACCCGAGTTCCTACACGAAACACAGCACACAACATGTTTCTTACAAAAGAAAAAAGCCATGCCATACCACTGTACAGAATTTTTTTTTACAAATGGAGCTGATGAGTTCATCAGTTGAAAACTGTTAGTATCTCATATGTGGTAGCAGCACAAATGACAATTTAACAGCACAAATGAGCACGAACGTAGCACTAACAAATGGCACTGTTTTGGTTGGAATTCGACAAAGTGGCTGAGCTGCTTGACCTTAGGATGACCTTGATTATAATTGTTAATAACTTAAAAACGGAGGCAGCACAAATAATAATTTTAACAGCACAAATGAAGCACTAACAAATGGCACTGTTTTTTCATTATTTCAAGAATGTGGCTGAGCCAACTTCACTCTGGTCCCTTTCACTTGGCCTGTGTCCCTCTTGGTCCCCTCCACTTAAAATGTCCTGTACACGCCACTGTATACAGGATCAAAACGGGGAAACAGGTAACGACCAAAATAAACACCATCGTATACAGGATGAAAATGTGCTATGGGAAAGACCAAACAAAAGCTTTATCTAATAAAACGACTAACGAAGAATCAAAAAGGGAAACTAACAAACTGAATATCACGTTTGCACACGCTAACAAACAAACAAACAGACAAATGACACGGGATGAAACCACTAACAAACACAAAATACACACCAAAAAGATAGACCTTATCGAATGAGAACGAGCTAACGAACACAACCAACAAACACAGAATCTGAATCTGTCTCGCTCTGACGAGACTGCCGGGGAGAAGGGCTTTGAAGGAGATGGACCGTCTCCTGATTGGTTCGCCATTGGATGCCTAAGGCTTATGGTGTGGGATGAGGGGGGAGGTAACCAATGGAGAGTAGTGGCAGATCTGAATGCAGGAAATAGCGAAGGGGAAACAAGGCAATTCCACATACAAATACACAATACAAACGATACAGACAACAAAATATGGGTGGACGAAACACATGCTTACTTCCAAATCGCATACACCACCACTTCAAAAGTGGGCCCAACTTTATCATCATGCGCCAATAATGAGTCATAAAATTATGTTTTGAGATTAGTGGCCTGTCTGGATAAAGACTTTAGAACAAATTATGGTGATCTATAAAAAAACTGCTTTAAAAAGACAGCAAGTCCTTTGCTAACTACTGGTGCAAATACTATGCTACATATTTGTCTGAGGAGGAGAAACTGTTTCCAATGTTGATCATGTTCACTTATAAAATCTCCTACTAGGAAGGGTAAAAAGAGTAATAGGCACCACATCTGACTGGCTGTTTGTTTTATGGGATTCTCTGATGTTCTCAAGTTAAGTATGACACTAGGTTTGTTTTTCTTATTTGCAAAACCGTAATTAAAGCTTAGCGTTCGTCCATTTAAATATTCGTCCATTTAATTGCTCCATCCATCCATCCATTAGCTATACCGCTTATCCTATGCAGGGTCGCGGGGGGGCTGGAGCCTATCCCAGCCGACACAGTGCGTTTAAAAGCCGACACATTTAATTGCTGTTAGGTAAAAAGCTTCATCATTAAATGTTTTAACATTAATTTTACTTCAAGTAGAGCCACACCCTGTAAAATGTCATGCATAATGTCTATACAAAGGTTTTCGGTCACCTGAAACAACATTGAGTTTAGTGAGTTTAAACAGGAATCCTCTTTTATACGAGTTAAAGTTTGATTGATAAGCATGACAGGTTCATTATAGTTAACTTGATTACGAAACTCCTGGTGATCATCATCAAACACACGTTGGGCAGCATGTTTGTCAGTTAGACAGAAATGGCCAAATTTTTTGGCTGAAAAGCTCTCTAAAAACCCTCCAAGAGAATGGCAAGCAAGTTTATCAGCGGTGAAGAGGCAGCAGTACCATGGAGCAGAGAACTCTGACCGTCTATTTCAACCTCTATCTGTTCCGTTTCAAGAGATCGAATGTCATCCAACAAAGGCTCTAACATTTTTTGACAAAGCCATATGCCTGTCTGTAGAATTAAAGAGTAGACAAAGGTGGATGTTTGCAAGTGAAGAGTTAAATTCCACAGTCAAGATTCTCAAGCAAAAGTAAATAGCCCCCATTTTGTGAATTTTTGTTTTTGATTCTTGAAGATTAGTGGTTTCCAAATCATCAAAATAATGTTGGATTTGTAGGGCATTGGGATACCTGCTGTATAATGTGTGATGTGCGAACGGTGTGCCATCACAATAATCACGTATTTTACCATAAACACTTTTGTTACATTGCTTAGAATGTCTCTGCATCTTTTCACTTCCAAAGATAAACTTTATAGTATTAATAATGGACATGTACTGACAAGTGTCTGCAATTAGTACTTGAGTAAATTTCCCCTGCTTTCTTGCTGAGTCACCTCTGTAACCTAAAAATATTTCTGTTGGCTTGACAAGTGAGTGTTTTTTAGAAAAACATTTACGCATTTTGTAGGGTGTATCCAACTCCGAAAACATGTTTTGTGCATTTTCAAAATCCTGCATCAAAGATTGAACATTTTCGTCATCATTTGATATAGAGTAGCTGTTGAAGTTTTGTCCTTTAAAGAATCCAATGTATTGTCCAGTTGCTCTTTGGTGCACGTGATGCTTTTTTGCACATCAGGGTAGAATTTGATGCAGCGTACATTTTGGCAACAAAATTAAGTTCCGTTGGAGTGTCCAAATCAGAGTCCAACTTGCGTCTGACATGCACACCCAACATATTGCGACACACTTGCTCACACACAGGACACGCAGTAGGGGAAGTGATCGATACATTATTGCAACATTGCGCTATTATTTGTACGGGAAAACTTCCATTTTAACAATATCATCTAGCTAACGCTAAGAAAACGCTGGTACAGCTGTAACGTCTTCGTAACCATGGCAACTGACTTAAATGGCAAGCAGAGCTTGACAGCTATATACAACCTTGCGGCAAGAGCCACTCCGTTCGGAGGGGTGGCAGAAAATGGCCTTGCCACCCTATTTGGCAGTTAATATTTTTTTAATGTGGTATTAAAATGTTATATTTCTCCGTAGTTTGTGCAATCGCTAGTTTAGACTTCACTTTACCCCCCTGCATAAAGAAAAAAATGGTTGCGCCCACCACCCGACCCGGGAAAATCAAGGCACCTCACCGCTCCTCTAACTAAAGCTGCTGGTGCTGCCGAGAAGGTAAGGTATTTTCATTAGTTTATTGCTGTTTTGTTTAAAATGTTTGACGGTTTGAAATATCTGTGATTGTGCTCAGTTCCATGTGTCTCATGCTCAATGCATGACTTTACAGCCCTGTGTGTTAAATAGAAATGACAAAATCAATAACAGCATTGGTTGACTGTTCATAATCATCGTAAGCTCGTAGCATAGCTAGCGTACAGGTAATAGGCAGGACAAACTCGTTTTCAGGTTTTTTACAATCAAGTGATTAAACAGAGAATGCTTCGAATTTGTGTTACTTACTAAACGTTTATTAATAAAAACAAATGAATACATTTTAAGTTTTTCTAAAAATGACAGGTTTAGTGTCGAAAAAAGGTTTTTAATTTTACCAAGTTGATACTTCCTTGTAGCCAAGCACCGTCTTCAAAATGCTCAAACCTCCTATGGGCAACTTTGACACAAGTTTACTAATTTATCGTGGGACAAATAAAGGATATGTTGCTACAAATACTTTGAAAAACTCACTGCCTTTACAGTTGTGTGGTCGTTAACCTAAATTAAGGCTATAATATTAAAAACGTGTACTCGGAAAACCGCGAACGTGTCATCATCTTAGCTTTTTCAGGACATGGTCCGAAACCTAAAAAATTACGGCTCCAAACGACAGAGCCTACTGCTTGCAATTGCATTTGTACTAGGGCTGAACGATTAATCGATTTCAAATCGAAATCACGATTTGAGACAATGCAATTAGCAAATCGCAAAGTCTGCGATTTAAGTTCGCTTGTCTAATCAGGGTTTAAAGGTCAATGCTTATAGGAACACATGCCATCCTCATGTGACAGTCATGCTCACCAATCAGAAGTGCCCTGCTGTTCATGTACAAGTCATGCGCAAGTCAAGCTCACCAATCAGAAGTGGCCTAATGCGACTGTATACGCCCACCAACAACAGGATACCCAAGGAAATTTTTTTTCGTATATTTTGCGTCTTTCGCTACATTTAGCAATGTTTTCAAACCCTCCTACTGTCGTTATTTCTATAAGGCAAATAGCAACAAATCTAGCAACCTATTCAGACCATCAAGGAGAACGTGAGAAATCTATTAAACTGTAATTTATTCCCATGCATTCTGCTCAGAGTAATTGGAGGTTAGAGCGGTCAGCTCTCTCTCCTTCGCTCCCACCGTGTGCAGGCAGCCAATGTTTCAGGCAGGAGATAATTAACTGAGAGGTCCTATTTTCTAGACTTGTTTTATTACTTTAACTTCCTTAACAGTGACAGCTTTTGAGATAATTGTTCTATGTTCTTATTTAGCCTATAAAGCTGCAATTAACAGGCATATTCTCTCGTTGAAATACTATCGTTTTCCTTGCCTCCCCCACAGTTCTCGCCCATTCGTGCTTGGAAGTCACCTCTCTAACCAACAAACTCTTATATTATAGGCCTATATTTCATTTATAGTGACGATGATGATCTTGTATTGTATTGATCTTGTATTTTTAGCTGTCTACGAGTAGCCGATCTGCTCATTTCTGCGGTCTGCTCTGCAAACCTAAACAAGACAATAAACCATCTGACTAATAAATAGGTTTTCTTGTAATCTTGAGGCACTGATTTTTCATATACGCATCCGTGGTCACAAATACTGGACATGCCACCCAACGCAATCTTTAAGGAAACCAACGCTTAGGTGGACATACAGGAAAACAAAAGATGAAAGGAAAGGTCCAGATTTTCTCACGGCAATTGATATGATACCTCAAACTCTTATCATGCATAGTTCTTCATTAGCAGAAGTATTTTAAATATGAAAAGTTTTTCATATCCGCTAGGATCATTAATATATTCTTAATTGCCTTGATAGGTGTACTTAATATTACCCCGCTCAAGAATGCAACAAGGTTTATATGTCTCGCTTTATGGATTTCAATCAACGCGACTGAAATTTAAACAGAAACTTGCTAGCAAGCTATAGTAGAGAATGACGTCTGTTTTACCGCTGACCTGACGAAGTGAAGCTGAAGGCAGCAAGGCACGGAAAACTGCAAGTAAAGTACATGACGTGTATTTTAAATATATATTTGTTTACTGATTGGTTAGTCCCCGTAAGGTTATGTCCGGACAGGGGTTTACTTCAAAATTTATAAAAATTTTACCGTCAAAAATAATGGGAACACCGAGGCAAATTCATTTGAAGACAAGTAGTGCTGGACTTTTTCGTGCCCGTTTGAAAAAGAAAATAGAGCATTACGACCAAACCCAGCGTTGACCACCATGCAGAGGCGTTTTCAAATGACAAAATTATGTTATTAACATTAGAAATATGGAAAGATGGAATTATCAGTGATTGAAGAATATATTCTTAAACCAGTCCATCAATCGTTAGATATTAGATAAACATATATTTTTTTATTAAACTACTCAAAGTTGAGGATTTTTACATATAACAACAAAACCTACGTTCTTTGGAAGCTAACTTCGAGAGATCTATAGAAATAAACACTTATTTTGTGAAACTAAGTATTACTCTGGAATAACTTAAAAGACTCAGATCAACAAAAACATTATATTTGTGTTGATTTAAACAGTTTAAAAACGGTACACAGCGCGATTTTCTTCACTGCTGCGTGAAAACAGCTGCCGTTGACTACACTGTAGCTGTTGGGTTTGTCCTGCCTACTAATAGTCTGCTTAGCTCATGCATCATGTACCCAATTATATGGCATGGTTTTAATCTACAAATTATTTTCAATGTTTAATACTGTAGGTCATGTAGAGTAACTGCTATTTGAAAAAAAATGAAAAAGAAGGAGAAGATGTGTGGCATAGCCAGCTTTTTCTAAATTAAAAAAGCAAAGAAACAAGAACAGAATGAAGGAAAGTTAGGTAAAGGTGAAAAGCAGAGCAATGGACAGGATAGCAGAGAAAGAGAAGAGAGAAGATGGAGTGAGAAAGAGCAGGACGAAATTAATATTGAAGAGCTGAGTGAGGTGTGTGAAGAACAGAGAGATGAAGCCATTGAAAGAGAGGAAAGAGATACAGAGAGAGAAGAGAAGCGCATGACAGGGATAGAGAGAGGGATACTGATGGACAGACAGGAGCAGTGGAGCCATAGCCCATACTACAAGTCCAGCTGGACATCATGGTATGTCAGTTTTAACAAATTTCAATATAACATTAAATTTGAGTAGGACACTTTAGTGTATGGTAAGTATGGATATAGTACAGTAGCAGCCCGTGGCCATAAATACACTGCTCAAAAAAATTAAAGGAACACCTTTTTTAATCAGAGTATTGCATCAAGTCAATTAAACTTCTGGGATATTGATCTGGTCAGTTAAGTAGCAGAGGAGGTTGTTAATCAGTTTCAGCTGCTTTGGTGTGAATGAAATTAACAACAGGTGCACTAGAGGGACAACAGTAAGACGACCCCCAAAACAGGACTGGTTTTCCAGGTGGAGGCCACTGACATTTTTTCCAATACGTGCCATTGCCAGAAGGTTTGCTGTTTCTCCCAGCACAGTCTCAAGAGCATGGAGGAGATTCCAGGAGACAGGCAGTTACTCTAGGAGAGCTGGACAGGGCCGTAGAAGGTCCTTAACCCATCAGCAGGACCGTTATTTGCTCCTTTGTGCAAGGAGGAACAGGAAGAGCACTGCCAGAGCCCTACAAAATGACCTCCAGCAGGCTACTGGTGTGAATGTCTCTGACCAAACAATCAGAAACAGACTTCATGAGGGTGGCCTGAGGGCCCGACGTCCTGTAGTGGGCCCTGTGCTCACTGCCCGGCACCGTGGAGCTCGATTGGCATTTGCCATAGAACACCAGAATTGGCTGGTCCGCCACTGGCGCCATGTGCTTTTCACAGATGAGAGCAGGTTCACCCTGAGCACGTGACAGACGTGAAAGAGTCTGGAGAAGCCGTGGAGAATGTTATGTCTGTAACATCGTTCAGCATGACCGGTTTGGTGGTGGGTCAGTGATGGTCTGGGGAGGCATATCCATGGAGGGACGCACAGACCTCTACAGGCTAGACAACGGCACCCTGACAGCCATTAGGTATCGGGATGAAATCCTTAGACCCATTGTCAGACCCTATGCTGGTGCAGTGGTTCCTGGGTTCCTCCTGGTGCACGACAATGCCCGGCCTCGTGGCGAGAGTATGCAGGCAGTTCCTGGGGGATGAAGGAATTGATACCATTGACTGGCCCCCACGCTCGCCTGACCTAAATCCAATAGAACACCTCTGGGACATTATGTTTCGGTCCATCCGACGCCGCCAGGTTGCACCTCAGACTGTCCAGTCGAGCTCAGTGATGCCCTGGTCCAGGTCTGGGAGGAGAGACCCCAGGACACCATCCGCCGTCTCATTAGGAGCATGCCCCGACGTTGTCAGGCATGCACACAAGCACGTGGGGGCAATACACAGTACTGAGTACCATTTTGAGTTGCTGCAATGGAAATTCTACAAAATGGACTAGCTTGCGGCATCATTTTTTCACTTTGATTTTCGGGGTGTCTTTGAATTCAGCCCTCTGTAGGTTGATAATTTTCATTTCCATCGAACGATGTGGCATCCTTTCGTTCCTAACACATTACCCAGTCCATGTCAGTATAGATATCAAGCATGATTTTTTCCCCCATTGAAATCTGATGTGTTTTCAAAGTGTTCCTTTAATTATTTTGAGCAGTGTTCTTGTGAATCACTAGCCAGTATGATTTCCCTTTGTTTGTTGAGTTATGGTAATGTCTGGTCTATCAGGGCCAAGCTTAAGTTCTAACTTTTCTTGTAATTTTAGTCATGTAAAAAAATAGTTTGAGGAAAAACTATGTTTTTGAGCGGATGATTATTTTCAGTGGGGCTCTGCCCCATACCTGTCAATATGAACGGGCTGCGCCTGACACATTGATAGATGGTCCTAATTGATTTTCTCTTCTTTTAGGTGTATCAACATTATAAACGGATGGACCGATGCAACCACATCTAAATGCATTTCCCAAAACATTGCAAGGAGGGGCAAGAGGTTTCCACAGTGAGTCGTATAAAGGCCATTCCTGGCTAGAATATTCACAGTCCAAGGATGCAGCGTTCTGCTTTGCGTGCAGACATTTTGCCGTTTTAAATGCCCCAAAGAGTGTTACGCGTCTGACTGTGGATATTCCTATTGGAAAAAGGCCACTTTTAAAGATAGTGGGTTTAATGAACATACTAAGTCAGAGACACATGTAAATGCAATGATTTCATGGGTTGAACACAAACGAATGGCCCAAAACAACACATCTATTCTTGGATTGATGGGAGATGAAAACAATGACAAAAACAATGAAAATCAAAAATACATCAAAACCTTTGCTAAAGTTTTTTACTGCTCACAGGTGCTCAAAATATTGCACAGCGTGGACATGATTAAACTGAAACCTCAAAGAACGGAGGGAATTTACTTGAGATTTTAAGTCTGGTGAGTGAACACAATCTATTTATTAAAAAAAGACTGTCACAGGGGCCCCGAAATGCCGAGTACACTAGTAAAATTATTCAAAATGAGATCTTAGAATCTTTGACAGGAATGGTGCAGGAGGAAATTATAAATGAAGTTAAAGCCAGCGAGCACTTCTCAGTTATGGCAGATGAGACTAAAGATGTGAGCAAAAAGGAGCAGATGTCCCTTGTCCTAAGGTACTATTATGATGGTATGGTACAGGAGAGCTTCCTTGAGTACCGGGAAGCTGAACACTTGGATGCAGGTAGTTTACCAATACAATAATTTCCTGCTTGGAGAAGTGTGGGCTGGAATACAGAGAGAATCTGGTGGGTCAAGGATATGAGTTCAAGCTAGAGTAAAGCAAGAGGCCAAGTACGCATTCTATATCCACAGCAATGCACACTGTTTGAATCTTGTTGTTGTGGACTGTGTGAAAAAGGTCCCTGAAGCTGGATGCTTTTTCTCTTTGCTGGAAAAGTTGTATGTTTTCATGTCATGCTCATATGTCCACCAAAAGTGGCTTGAAATACAAAAAGAAATGTTCAGTGGTCCACCACAGGAACTACAATGACTTAGTGACACTAGATGGGTCTGCCGCCACATTGCATGTCAAAACCTTATGGATAGACCTCGTCTGCTGCAATTAGAGTGCTGCAAGAAATTTCAGATGAGCCCAATCCCACCAGAGCTGTAGAGGCACGAGGGTTACTATGTCAAATTTATCTGAATTTCATAGGGCTACTTGCACTGTTCAGAAAGGTCCTTGGTGACTCACAGTTTTTATCTGACATGCTCCAGTCACCAGAGATAGATCTCTGCATAGCGGTTGATCGTTTTCAGGTCCTTAGGCAGACTTTTGAGGAATATCGCAATGAGGAGGACAACTTCAATGAGCTGTGGAATACAATAATCGAAACGTGATAATTGCAACATTTCTACCATCATCAAACTGAAAAGAGTCGCACAGACAGCCAGCAGACTAGATGATAGTGTAGTCACATCCACACTTGAACAGAGAACGCAAGTTGACAGCAAAGATGCTTTTAGGAAAATAATATTTCTTCCTATCTTAGATTCCATGATTGGTGAGATGGAGAAACGTTTCTCAAAGTCCAACTGTGACACAATGAAGGGGATACAGGCTCTAAACCCATTAAGCAACAGCTTCTTGAAGGAAGTTGTTTTGTTATTGGCAGAAGCATATGGCTCAGATGTGCAAGACCTGAAGAACGAGCTAAATCAGGCAACAATACTTTTTGACAGAAATAGGGCAAATGGAGAAGAGAATCCCTCCACTTTGATTGACTTGGTCAAGTTTCTGGATCCTTTTAAGGAGCTACTGTAGAAGGGCTAAGGGGATGGGAAGGTGGATTATGTATACAGTGTATTTCTTCTGTATGTCTGTGACTTGTATAGTGTACTTTTACTGTGATGTACAATACTGGGCAAAAAGTTTTAGGTAGGTGGGAAGTCTTTAAAGTTAGACAAAAAATTTATATAAAA
>JAPMUY010003105.1:162500-247460 GCA_026901105.3 Galaxias olidus | reverse complement strand
ACGTATATGTTGTGAAACGAGGTTTACATTTGAATTACTGAATAGGCTCAGACCAACAAAAAGTTATATTTGTGGTGATTCAAACAGTTTCAAAACGCTACACAGCGCGATTTTAGTCGCCGCTGCGTGAATTGTGTCCCGTTAAAACAACATTGTAGCGGTTGGAGTTGTCTAAGCCTAACAAGGAGTTCCATCTTGAAATGATTTACTATGACATGGCTTGTCAGATTAGGAGACCCGATAACGGCAGATTTTTTTTTTGTGATCTCTAAAATGAAAGACAACTGAACTATTAATGTGCCGTGACGAGGAGAGCGGCAACCCGATCCTTCACCTTTAAGAAAGTGCTGCGCTCCGTCCAGGCACTCTGGGGACAGCTCATTGTCACCAAAGGACCCCAGCAGCTCGCTCACGATGATGTCGGCCTTCTCGGGCGCCGCCCAGTCCCGCATGTCACACGACACCACGGTCACCTGATCGCCCCACTCCTCGAACCGCCAGTTCTCCAACCTGCCAAGGGAAAACGCCAGGTGATAACCGTTAACTTTGGGTCATCACCTGCGTGTTCATAACCCACTAACCCATGTTTGAAATGTAAAATGGAAGAGTGTAATAGAACTTTACATTCATAAAGATTAGAATTAGGGGTCAAAGTGCATGTGTTTTTGTGTAGCACACAGGACTGAGTGCATGAGCCACGTTTTTCATACATTGTTTCACTCGCTCCAATAAGGGACGAGTACTTGTCCAGGGCAAGAAAAACTAACATTGTTTTGTCAAGGTGATTTTTACAGATGAGATGCCAGCCCAACTATCGTTGCAATTGTTTAACGTTCTCAATGACGATGTTCAATCCGTTTCACCCAAGGGCTCACGACTGTCTGCCGCTCTCTGTCCGTCCTTCACTGGGCTTCAATTGAGTCTCTTAGCTATTAGGGCGTCAAAGATCCTTGTAGTGTGTGCCAATGTGTGTTGGGGGGAGATAATGCACTTAAATTTCAAGCGCGAGCATGCGGATTGCCTGCACGTGGAGGAAAGAGACAGAGAACCGCACTCACGTGATCACGGCGTTAGGGTTTTTCTCCACAGCGTAGACACGCAGCTTCCTATCAGCCAGACGGGCCGCACGCAGAGAGGCGTTGACCAGAGGACCCCTGCCGGCCCCCAGCACCATCAACACCCTGACACACACGTGCTAAAATGTTACACACACAAACACCACTGAATGTCCAAGAAATGTCATCATGCCATATAGTTTCTATTACTATCAATGGACTTGGTAACATTGACAAATGCCTTTGCTACTAGATGAAGAGGACAAAAGGAGCTACTCACTGTACGTTAGTGTCCTTATGCTCCTCAGGGACTCGGTCCAGCAGACACTTGTACACAGCCTGCGCAACCACACGATGAGTCAGTCAATACTTCCCAGGTTCAACACAAACAATTGGTACACTACACTGTGCCCAGACCTCCTTACCTGCTGGTACTGGGAGTATTTGATGGGATCTTTTTCAAACACTTCGTAGGTTTGTGACTCCAAGTTGTCCATAAGGGGCTGCCAATAGGATGTAAAGAGAGAAACAAGGTCAGATATTAAAACAAGATATCAAGCAATTATTATATAATGTAACAGACGTTATGAAATCAGAAAAAGTTTTTTCCCCATGTGTAAATGTGCAGCTCTGTTAGACGCATCTCTAAATGTCATTGCTCTTTCCCCCCCTCACACGTCCTACCTGAAGAGGAGACTGCAGGTAGTCTTCGTAGCCTTTGGCAAACATCTCGTAGGCATTGGGGGCGGGGCGGTTTTGGTTCAGGTATTCTAGGTACTGCAAGTAGGACCGGAAGTCCTTTTCACTATGGCGACTGGTGCCTGTGAAGATGAACTGGGCCTCAAGCTGAGAGAGAAGAGACAAGATGACGGTTAAGATCGGAACCAACTGACTGTTACTTGCAATCAAATTGAATACATGTGTCAATTATTTTTCTTGTTGTGTACCTTGAAAAGACGGAAGATGATTCGCTGGTGGGCTTTAGATAGGACGGGAAACCCTTTCTTATTGGTCAGGAAGATGCTGGTTGGAAGAATGGCTGATTTGATAGGCTCTCCCAACCACTTGTCGATTACCTGGTCAGAGGGCATGTCCTCGCCGACTTCTATGGCTTTATTAAAGAAACCACAAACTTATTCCAATATTCATGAAAACACAGTAGTAAAACATTTTTAAATTGTAAATAATTTTTAATGGTGCTTCTTTACCTAGACAAACCCTCTTGTTGTAGTCACAAAGAGTTCTGAATGAGTGCCACCTGAAAGAGAAGTGAGTGAGTGGGAAAGGTTATCATTAAGCTGGGACCTCAATCATTCAAAGAGATGGTCTGAACAAATCCATCCAACACAGAGGACACTTGAGGAATAATCTAATTTACTCACCATCCCCAGGTTCTCTCATCATCGCTGCCATCATCTGAGTTTTTGGTCGGCTCGTTCTCTATGAGGTCTTCACGCATGTTCTCTGAGGCCAGCAGTGGGACCCGGATCCAGAACTGTACCACAACAAACCATGGTCAGTTAGACAAGGCAATCAGCTAAGGGGGACAGAACAATGCAATAGAAACAACTTAATACAGGCGCTTTTTTGCTATACAACTATACACATTTACAAGAGGCAGAAATGCAATATTCACTCTAACGAGAGTGCTATTGTTCCTTCATCTTAGAGTTTTCAATTTCAACATTGCAGTGTCAATAAGACAAGGAAAGCTTAAGATTCGGCCACTTAAAGTTAAAAGTTTCATAATTGCTACATTCAACAAAGTTACGCTGATCAATTTTTTAAGTTGACAAAACACGTCAATAAATAAGCCGACTGAGGGTCAATGTCGTAGCTACCATGCAGGAGTGGTGTCCGGTCTGGATGTGGTTGAGCAGCGCACGGGCTAGGTTGGCGCAGTGAGGGCCCTTCAGAGGGATCATGAAGGCAGGCAGGCCCAGATAGGCAGAGAAGTTGAGTTCCTGGACCAGAGCCTGTAGAAAGTACAGCGATATTTAATTGCATGAATAGCAGTGGAAGAGGACAGGTGTAGATTCACACTGTTTAGCTCCAAGCAATGGCTTTGAATAACATAATTTAACGCTGACAGTTGGTAATAGAAGCAGAAATGATGCACTTACCGCTTCTGAATTCCTGCGTTCTGTTTCGATTTCAGAATCTGTCTCTATCCATTCAGAAAGCTTCCCAACAATCAGCGTGTTCCAGTCTGTCACACCAAATGAATGAAATGTAATATAAACAACGGCGCACTCTTAAATTAATACAAACTAAATTGAAGTATGGAATGTACATTGTTATGTCCTACCTCGTCCACATAGCAGCAGATCAGAGCGGGTTTGGGCCCCAGTCCGGACTTTAGCGGGGTTCAATTCAAATTCCCTCTTGAAGCGTGGGTGGAACAGGGGCATGCAAAGGAAGTCAAACCTGTAAGGCGAAAAAATGGTGCATGAAAGAATTGCGAGACTGATACTCAAACGCCGAGTTACCGTGGTAGTTCATTCACCCAAGCTCACCTACTGAATGTAAAGAAATGCAACTTTACACTCAGTACAATGTCTAAGCAGCTAAAATGCCCCACAATGTTTATACACGTGCTACAATTTACCGGCTAAGCTAGCCACGCGTGCTAAGCCGTGCACTGATTGATAGCTAGGCTTGCTAGAATGATGTTTTTACTTTAACTAGAGCTAAAAGCATTTTACAAGTGCATCGGTTCTCTTACCCAAGTTTTGCAACAGCGGCTAAAGTATCAGCTACCTCCGGTACACAATTCAAATCTCTCCCACAGGACACTCTGCCTGCTGTACTGGCGGACGCCATCGTTAGCTGTGAATGAAAGGAGAAGGGGGAAGCTTCAGCGTTGATAGAATGTGGAAATTGGCGCCATCTTGGCTCTGCAAGACCACATACTTAGAATTTCTGGCGAGAGTGCAGATCCAAAATGACCTCCACAAGAACTCAATTTTAGTCATTCAAGTATCGCGACACTAGTAAGTCGACTCCATACAATACATTTGGTTTGGCACCTAAAATCAAATTCTGAGAATAAATAACAAAAAGTACCACAGACAATTACAATATAACACACATAAAATACAGTACCATATTTAATTAGGTAGGCCTGTTGCTAACGTGTAATATGGTGAATTTATTGGTTTGACAAGCTGTCTCAGCCGAATGCTCTGTTTAGATGAATTGGCTTGTTGAGTGGCTTCTGCGTCTGCATCATATCACTTTCCACATTGTCTTGTCCAAGCCAAATTATGTGTGCGTGCGTCTGTGTCTGTCTGTAAGTGTGTGTGTGTGTGTGTGTGTGTGTGTGTGTGTGTGTGTGATAGAAAGAAAGAAAGTTTGGAAAGGTGTGGTTTAAATTTGGTTTTATTTCACTGCATAAAAACATTTTGACTTTTTGTTTCTGAGTAGGCCTATCACAATGCAGATCTGTTGGGAAGATGAAGAAGTAATCACTAATTAAATGTTTTAGTAGCCTACTATTTCCTCATACCTAATTTAGCAAATGTTTACGTTTGTAAATTTTTTAAATTATTCCTAAGTTCTTCAGTCACAGAAACGCAATGGCTTTACAAGATATATGTGGATTTCAAAACAAGTCTCAGAAGATGGAAGATTCAGTTTCATCCATTTCGGTGTCAGAGGATGTCTTTGGATTGGGCACACTGAAATCACTTGAGAGGAATAGAGAGATCCCACTGCACTTTGTTATGCCTTACCCACATGTCTCATCTCTCAACACATACTCACCTGTCCCATCTCCGTACACCTCTACAGCTTGGGTTCGTCGACCCTTTCCTCTGTCTCACGGCACCACTACCCTGGCTTTTGTCTTCCAGGGCGGTGTCATTGCGGCTGCCGACACACGGGCCAGTGCTGGAGGGCTCGTTGCGTGTCCGTTTGTTCATAAGATCACACCCCTCCACTCGCACCTAGTGGTCACCTCATCCGGAAGCGGGGCCGACTGCATGCTGTGGGAGCGAATCTTGACCAGGGAGATTCGACTGTACCAGCTTCGCCACCGCCGTCGCTTGTCTATAAGTGGCACTGCCAAGCTTTTGTCCCACATGCTGCACCCCTTCAAGGGGACGGACGTGTGTGTGGCACTTACATTGTGTGGCTGGGATGAGGAGCAGGTGAGGACGGAAGACTGTACGGCAGAGAATGTTGATAGGGTCAAGGGGCCAGAGGATACAGCAACATTTCCCCTCAAAAAAGTAACGTCTGTTGATAGCAGTATTACTGATGAGAATGTAATCAGAGTTGCTCCTGATGGAACAGGGCAAACTTTCACTGACATGGGTCATTCACCATCTCCCATCAGTGGTCGCTCTGGCCCCAAGCTGATCTATGTGTGCAGTGATGGCGCACGGTTGCAGGGGGATCTGTTCTCGGTGGGCTCCGGTTCGCCTTACGCCTACGGAGTCCTGGATAGAGGCTTTCGGTGGAACCTGAGCAGAGATGAAGCTATTTCATTGGCCAGGGAGGCTGTGTTTAGGGCCACTCACAGAGATGCTTATTCGGGAAATAACGTTGACCTCTTTCATGTGTCTGCCAAAGGATGGAGCCGCAGAGAGAGGGAGGACCTAAAAGAGGAATATTACAGACAAAGGGAGAGGATGATCAAGAATTTAAAAGATGAAATGGTAGAAGAAGTCAAATAATGAGAAGAAGATTGGGGGTTTAGGGAGGTATGGGGAGAACGAGGGAAGGGAAATTATTAGAAAGGGATAGATAGATAGATAGATAGATAGATAGATAGATAGATAGATAGATAGATAGATAGATAGATAGATAGAGAGAGAGAGAGAACATTCTCAAAGATGGCGCTTTCTAGTGTGTTGCACAGTGAGTCTGCGGATTTTTCTTTTGATAAATCCTTTGGCTTTGGTTGTGGATTCGGTCAGTCCGACCTGGGCTTTGGTTCTACACCAGACGACAGTCTTAGTTTTGCCATAAAAGCGTCACTAAACCCCATAGACGAAGATGGCCCTGAGAGGAAAATTGAATTTCTTCATGGGACCACCACCTTGGCGTTCAAAGTAAGTAACGTTAGCTTTGGAACTAGCTAATTTAACGGTCTGCTCCTATGAGCATTTACATAATCGACTTGACGCTAATAAAGGTTTATATTACTTATAAACCAAGCTAGTTATGGACCTGTTTTTTAGCCGTTCCACTTGGTTAAATGCTAGCGTCGTTAGCCAACTTTGCTAATCTCCTGGCTTCAGTCGTCGATTTGCAGTGACAGTGGGATTTCGCCGCGTCTCACTTGAATAGCTACATTGATTTACTAACCTTACTTATTGTTATTATCTGTATGTATCTGTGTTTCAGTTAACGAGTTAAATGTTCATTGAATATTATGGTTAGTAGTTACACTTTGGGTCATGATGTAATGAATGTGTTATCACTGAGAGTGTAAGCATCTGTACAAAGTAGCATATTAGCTTACAGACACAGTTGTCTGCTTTTTTAGCTCACCAGAATTTCGTCTATGATATCTTTGGTGGGTGCAATAGTACCTATCCATGTGTCATGCTAGCAATGAACAGAAATACTTTCAATGGAAACCACTGCAATCTAGTTGGCTAAAAGTCTAACTCCATAATAAAACTATATATCTCAGCCTCATTCCCTTTTACATTTTTGTCCTCTCTCAGTTCCAACGTGGCGTCATCGTGGCAGTGGACTCTAGGGCCACAGCGGGCTCCTACATTGCCTCCCAGACAGTGAAGAAGGTGATTGAGATCAACCCCTACCTGCTGGGCACCATGGCCGGTGGCGCTGCAGACTGCAGCTTCTGGGAGAGGCTGCTGGCCCGCCAGTGTCGTATCTACGAACTCCGCAACAAGGAGCGCATCTCTGTGGCTGCTGCATCCAAGCTGCTAGCCAACATGGTGTACCAGTACAAGGGCATGGGCCTCAGCATGGGAACTATGGTGTGTGGCTGGGACAAGAGAGGGCCAGGTAATTACATGAGATCAATTGCACATGCTCGCACCTTTTCATGAAACACACACATTAAAATATACACACCAATTTGTAAGCGCTTGAGGATTGCAGTTGTTATTCTGTAAACAGCAGTTTGTTGACCATAAATCATTCTTGCACAGCTTTAACACTATGACACCTTGGCTGTGTAAGGAATTGCCTTCAATGCATCCTTAACATTCTAAATATGAACACATTTTTTGGCATGTTTAGTATGTTAAGAACGCATGTTGTATGAGATTCCGAACACAACCCCAATGCTAATATTCTGCGCATCAGTTGAACTAGTTTATTACCACATAGGGTTGCAGTTCATTCTTTCTCCACTAGATGGTAGTAGCGTCGTTCTGTGTTTCCTTGGTTTACGTGCGCTGTGTCTTCAATGCAGAGTGGTGAAAAAGCAGTATGTCACTGTGTGGTGTGCTTAAAGAGGCTGCCACACTGGCACGGTAATGGGAAATCGATGTGGCCGGTACCATAGGCCAGGGAGCGACTGGCGAGATGATGGACGCAGGGTCTCTGCCCCAGACAATTGGGTTGCATGCATAATACCCCGACCCCCCCCCCTCTCTCTCTCTCCGGTGATCGATGTGCGCCTTTGTCCGCGGAGCCGAGGTCCGCGCAAACAATAACAATCCCCAGCCTGCCAGAAACTTCAATGACACGTGTTAAATCCCCAACAATCAATTGAGGAAATAATGATCGCGTATAAGTTCAACAGCAGCCCACAGCAGCTGCCTTTTACATTGTGACTGTGATGGAATGGAGAGGTAAATGTCATGTAAATGAAATCAATCGCGATTAAGAAGGAGCTCATTAACGGGCTGCAATCATGTCGAGCGCAGTTATTCCCTTGATGAAGTGTCCTAAGTGGCGCGTGAAATAAATCCAACCAAGTCACGGTGAAGGACCACTGTAACATTTAACACTGTGACACTCGTGGATAAAAAGGGGGCTTACAATGCAGGCAGCCACTAGCGGGCTGTGTGGGAAGCTGAGCTCCGACTGCGAGGAAACAAATGGCCTGTCGTCTGCCGTGATAAGTAGACCAAAATGGGAAATGGTCCATAAAAGGTGCCAAAGCTGCGCAAAAAATATTAGCACTGTCAAATGTTTTCCTCTCCAAGATGGATCATATTAGAGCGGAGACGCCTGAATAAAAACAGGTAGCCACAGCATAACCGCTACGTGCGTGCGTGCGTAGGTGCGTGCGTGCGTGCGTGTGTGTGTGTGTGCACCCCGCATTGTTTCTTCACCCCCCTCCTTTATACCGCTGCCCTCCTTTCGCCTCCCTGTGAGAAGGACAGCTGCCGGTGCGTTTGATTCCGGTTAGTGGGCCCCCCCCCTCCCTTTCTGCCTCGCAGCTCCACTGTGCCCCGCCTTCTGAAGGCTGTCAATCCAGCCAGCCAGCCGCAGAGGCTTGCGCTGTGGAGAAGACGAAGGAACAGAAAAAAACACCCATCCCCCGTATGCTTCCAGAACCACCTGTCACCTGGCTGATGGAGTGGAAGGGAGGCTCGCTCTCGCGCTCCGGAATGTTCCGACGTCCGTCTAGCTCTCTGCCAGCGGCGACGCAGCCCGCCTCCGCTTTATGCCGGGGCTCATGAATTTTCACCCCCCCCCCCTTTTTGTTTGTCGCCGTCTGTCCAACCTTGGCGTCGGCTCAAAGGCTGCTTATTTCAGCACCTCCATTTTTCGCCCTTATCTTCTCTAATTGTAAGGGGCGCAAGCGTCGTCTGCCGTCACACCTCGTCGCCTTTTCAAAAAGCCTCCAGGTGTGTTGTGTGTTCCGTTGCCCTGGCGCCGCTCCACCGCCACCACCCAGGCGTCCCGCTCATTAGAGGCGGCTTTTTGTAAGCCTCTCCGTCTTTCGCCTGCCATTACATTTTTAACCAGTCCTCAGTTTTTCAAGAGGTACAGGCTGGCTCCCAAAAAGAAAAAGAAAAAAATAACAACCCAGACAAATAGCACCCGTATATAGGCGCGGAGCTCTGCGATTTTCATGGGGGCGCTTAAGACTCTTACGGGAGGGAGCAATTTGCCTGTTGAAAGCAATTGAGAGTTTTTAGCTCACGCTGAATGGCTCCCGGAATAAGTGTGTCTCTTCTAATAGACTGTCCCTCTTCTTTCCGTTAGCACGGAGACAGGTCCCTCTTTGATCAGTCATCCGAGGGCCTTTGTAGGGGCCTCCTATGGGAGCCGTAGAGACGGTACGACGTACCAGACACTTCACATAATATGCGGCGACACCTGTGTCTGTGCTTTTGTGCGACTGCGTGTCTTTCTCCCAACGTGCGCTCGTTTTCGTCACAGGTTTGACGAGGGGCACTAGCTGGCGAAGGCCTTTTTGCCGGGTGCCTCAGCCCACCATCTGCAGCATGGCTGGCATCGGCAGATCTCCGGCTGCTGCCAGTCAGCCCCGGGCATGCCGTGTCACGCCGCCCCAACCCCCGCAGTGCGTCACGGCACGGAAACAAGTGGTCTGGCGCCGGGCGCAGATGGGCCGCGCCTGCTCGTCTTTTTTGGAGCGCGCTCTCTGACCCAGGCGTAGACGCCGTGTGTTTGGAAAGCGTCACCTCTGCACTAGTCTTACACGGCTGTGCCTCTGTTGTTTTTCCCCCCTGTTCTCCTATGTCTCTGGAGGTGGGGGTCACCTGCTGGGCCCAGGTGCGGGTCGATAATTAATTTGGGGTGGGGTGTTCGCCGGGATCAATAAGGACTGGAGCAGCAGGGCTGGCCCCCAGGGCGGACGATGTGTTGGCCCCCGCCTCGTCAGCACCTTCCACGAGACGAGGTTTTACCGGGAGAGGATGCAGCTGCTCACACCCTCTCTAGAGGACGTGTGTGTCTGTGTCTGAGTGTTTGTGTGTGCGGTGGTTTGTGCGTGTGTGCGGTGGTTTGTGTGTGGATGGGTTGACACGTGCGTTCGTGTGTGTGGTGGTTGCTGTGGGTTTGAATGGGGGGGGGGGGGGGTGTGTGTGTGTGTGTGTGTGTGTGTGTGTGTGTTTTTGTGTGTGGGTGTGGGTGGTTGGGTGTTTGTTTGCAAAAGCATGTGCGTCAAGTATGAAACCAATCTCACTCTCTGACACACTTAAACACCTGCGTCCAAACAAGAGACGACTGAAACAACCCTAACTTTACCTCTCTCCCCCACCCACCCCGTCATTGAGAGTGTTCTGACCCGGCTCCACCTCTTCCCTCTCTCTCAGGGCTGTACTACGTGGACTCGGAGGGGAACCGCGTATGTGGCGACCTGTTTGCGGTGGGCTCGGGATCCATGTACGCCTATGGCATCGTGGACAGCGGCCTGCGGCAGGACATGAGCGTGGAGGAGGCATGCGACCTGGGCCGCCGCGCCATCTACCAGGCCACGTACCGTGATGCCTACAGCGGCGGGCAGGTCAACCTCTACCACGTGCACGGCGAGGGCTGGACCAGGGTGTCGCAGGATGACGTGCTGAAGCTGCACCACCAGTTCCAGGCGGAGGGACAGGCGTAGAGCACCACCCGATTGCGTTTGGGGGCGGGTGGAGATCGAAGGTTGGGGAGGGCGCTGGCGGTGTGTGTCGTTGGGATGGAGGTTTATAATAAGCTGTTTAAAATGCAGAGATGTTTTGATTGATATGTTTGGGGGAGGGGGGATAGCACTCGTCACGTTTTTTTGGATCAATTTCACTTGCATAACAAACTGTTGCTCATCTTGGCCTTTTGCCAGCTGACGTTAGATTAATGTTGTACTGGTTTTACCCATCAGGGGGGGTGTGGAGGGACGGTGGGGGCTGCAGTTCCCCCACACAGTCTGTTTGATTTGAGGGGGCGCCTTTTCTCTCTTGCGGAAGGGTGGGAAAGGATGAATCAAACATGCCTCACCGCATTGTCGGAGCAGCACGTCCCTGTTCCAACATGGTTCACGTTTATGTCCTGAAAAACAAAATCTTTTCCCTCAATAAAACCCTGTGATGTCTTTTTCAAAAAGAATCAGTGTTTTTATTTGTCTCTTTTGGTCACTGTTTGAGGGTAGTACATGTAAATGTCTCTTCAGTCCCTGTGGGTAGGAATATGCAAATGTAAACAAGCACAAATAGATCCTCCATCCCTTTGATACACTTCTTTTTTACTCAGAAAAAAATGAAGATGTTTTTGACTTGCGACTCCTGCCTCTGTTGGGAGATTGTGGTAAAAGTGGCTACGTGTGTTCGCTTATTAGAACAGAGTATCTCGTGAAAATAACCATCTAATAGCAGAGCAGTAGCACAAGTTCTAGTAATTGTGCCCTCTGAGTTGAAACCGTGTATTTTTCCCCTCATTGATAATGTTCCCCGTTCTCTACTGGGGTTGCACAAATTCCCTACTTTAATTGGAAGGGAAATTTATTTTTTAATTCCTCCCCGACACACTTAGCTTCTCAATACCAGTGTTATGCGCCCACTCTGCCATCTTGTTTTACAATGTAACGACCCGAGCTGGCAATGGGTGCCCCTCCAGCGGTTTTATGGCTAGGAATAAACACTAATAAAAGCACTAGGTAGACATTTAAAGCCCGCGTCTTCAAACCATGGTTAAAAACTAGTTTCACAGGTGGCTAGTTACCAGATGGAATATAAATGGGATTTCAATAAATGCAAATGAGCTCGTCTATCCAGGGCTATCTGGTCGGTAAATGAAGACGTTGGAATTACATCGTCACTCGAACCCCGGTGCGATCAAAATGGCTCAAAGCATGTGTTGAGCTAAGCATAGGCTGACGTTGTATTTCGTTGGAAGGGTATGACTACAATGCATATCTTACGGTATAAGTTGGCTTAAAGTGATTTCAAGCTCCTCAAGACTTTGGCAGTGGTTAGGAGGCAGCTTTATGTGCTGGTGTGGGTACTGAAATACCACATGAGTATTCTACATCAGTTAAAAATAGTTGCCGTTTTCAGAACACAATTTTCTAAGCGTAATTGCTAAATGGGGTGATTTTGTGCTTAGCTAGCCTTGCAGGCGGTTCGTCGTTTAGTAAAGGAAGGCCACTCATAGAGCCATTGTTGTCAACATGAAGGTACTTTAGCTGTAGCCTTGCTATTGTTTGAAGCAGGCCTCCACACATTTTCACAACATTTTAGTGGAGGATGGAAAGACGGGAGGATTTGTGTGACACATAGAAAGTAATATAATTTGTGATTTTGAATCTAACCGAGAGAGGGTGTTTTGTAAAAGACCAGCTGGCGATATTGGAAGGTGCCAGCGTGATGATTTTCACACTGTCAGTAAATAACCTTTTTGCCCACGTTATGCCATCTGTCAGGTGATCATAGGCGGTGATGGACCCAGCCTTTAGATCAAATCAAACGAGTGGGGGGTCCTGATGGGGAACCGAGGGCGGCTGGCCCACCAGGCTTTTGGAGGATGCCCACACACATACCTCCCACGTGAGCTGTTATCTTATTGGAAGGTGTGTGATCGAATCACCAAAGAGGAGGGAGTTTGTGTGGCTGTATGCGTGTGTGCGTGTGCGCGTGTGCGCGTGTGTGTCTGCTACAAACAACAAGTATGTTCAAGTGCCTGCCTGTGTGTGTTTAGTTATTTACGAAGCGGATATGTGTGCATGCATGTGTGTGTATGTGTTGCGTGTGTGTGTTTGTGTTGCGTGTGTGCGTGCTTGTGTTTAGGTTTGTGTGTGTGTGTGTGTGTGTGTGTGTGTGTGTGCGGGTGCTCGGGCCTGTGGTGATTGAGTGCCCCAGAGTTAAGAGATTTATTTGCCTCCCGTCGATGCTGCAGCCGGACGGTAAAACAAATGAGAATCTGGTTTGGCTGAGGTAATGACTCTCAGCATGCTGTCTCTTGTCCACCCAGAAAACTCTGGGGGTATCACGTAATCAGTACGCTCGAGTCCTTAACCGCGCGCCAGTCCTTCTGACAGAATAACGAAGCTGGCGTGGTGATAATTACGTTTCTGCTCCACGCGCATCCTCTGCTCCACGCTTGTGCAAGAGGCCTGAGTGTCCCTCGCTTCGTTTAAAAGATACCGTTCTCCATTCCCCAGCCGTCCTCATCGCCGTGCAGTTTCTCCCTCTTCTTCAAGACTGTTCTCCTCTCTCTTTCTCATCTGCCTCTTTCTCGCTCCTTCCCGGCCGTTATTAAATGCGTCGACACGAAGGGATAGAGTCGGTCTGAGTGAACAAGCCGGCTGGCCTCCCGAGAAGCTCCTAGCCGGGGCCCTGCCCGTCTCCCAGCAGAGCTTCAGAGCCACTTAAGAACTGCAGTTAAAAACGGTGTTGTTTCAGACGATGACGGGCGATGACGGTGACCCAGACGATGCCCCCCCCCCCACTCTTAGCACATCATGTCCGTCCACGTCCCCCCGTCCCCCCCCATGGGAAGCCCTGGGCACTGGTCTGTTTACCCCCCTTGTCATGACACCTGACTGTGTAAATGTGGCCTGTCGTTTTGGTTTATCGTCGCCGGCGCCGGACTCCGGGCCTGCCAGGCAAACTGGGGCCGGGGTCAGGGAAAGCAAGTGCTGGAGACGTGGCAGTAAGAGCGATGGTCTCCGCCACGGTCACTCCACTTTACTCCCATGTGGCTCTTGGCCTTTTTTCCTCTTCTTCTATTGCACTCTTTCCCCTTTAATACGCGCTGACTATGCCCCCTAGGACTGGGGAAAGTGAATTGCGGCTGGTTTTATTTCACAGCATCGAGGTGGCAGGAGTTCTTTGTCTATTTTGGTGCTCAGTTTTGTTTGTCAGGCCACGAGCACTTGTCAAGGTGCCAGACGGTTTGGTTTTTCTTTGTGTTTGACCTTGCCCCGTCGTGTTGCTTTGTGCGCCGTTATAGATGTGTCAGGGCGTTGATACTCACACCAGCTTGAGTTACCGTCGCCCGGCAGAGATGTAGCGCAGTATCGTCAAGCAAAACTATGAGGAGTATGAATAAAATAATAGGAGCATTCAGGTGCACAGCCCTGTTCCTATCCTCCGGCGCTCTGTTTTCCAGGGAAGACTAGTGGGGGAGAGTTCAGTGTGGTTTTGGCGGTCTTCTGAAGTGCCTCTCGGGATGGCAGGCTTTTTGACATTCAGCACCAGGCCTCTGCAGAAGACCCATCTCAAGCACCAGGGCTGGATTCTGCCAGGCGTGAAGTGGACTCTTTCACTCCCTCGTTCCCTCCCTTCCTCCCTCCCTCCCTCCCTCTCTCTCTCTCTCTCCCTCTCTCTCACCACTATTCCTCTCACCACTTTTTCTCTCTCTCCCCTCTCTCTCTCTTTCTCTCTCCCTTTCTCTCTGCCACTCTTTTTCTCGATTTCATTCTCCATTTTTTTCTTTCTCCACTCAACTCCTAGATTTCCACTTAATCTCCCCTGAGGCGACCTCGGCCCGGCGCCCAACTCCCTCCGGCATGATCCGGCTCCAATCAATGATTACCCCCTCCTCCCCATCCCCATCCCCACCTCACACCCCCAACCCCAGCCCCAGCCCCAGCCACTACGCTAGGGGAAAGTGAGGCATTAATTAAACGCCCCAGAGCTCGTTACTCAGCCCCCGCCTCCCTGCTTACGCTTCCTGCCTCGCCTCCCTGACTGCAGACGGCCTTCTGTCAGTCCTCTGAACGTGAGGGCGATCGGAGAGAGAGAGGCGGGGCGCGGGGCGCCATCCAGGGCTGAGCTCCAGCACTGACAGATGGGCCGCCGGACGGGACCGGACGGTGGCGGCTCTGATGGACAGCGGCAGTAGTGGCCCCCGACATGATTGACAGGACGACCCGGGTGGGGGATTGGTGTGCGAGGGCCACATGGTGCATACTATGCATACCGAGTATAGATTACATTAGACATTAGGGGACGTCAGCAGGATCGTCAACACCCTTGACCTAGAGGACGGTTCGTTTCGGGGGAACGGGAGATGAGGGATGATCCTTTTAAAAAGGCATGCCAGTTGTGGCATGTACGGTCAGAGAGTTTAACAAAATGACAACAAACCAATGTATAGCGCCGATGTGATTGACGGGACCATGTCAGTGAAATAAGCCTGCATGGTGGATGTTGGGACACAGAAAAAATAAATGCTTGGATGGAGATTAAAAAGCACAACAGGTGTGGTTGGGTGTGTGTGCGTGTTCGTGTTTGTCGCTGTATAAGACAAATAGCCAGCAGTTGGCAACACTTTCCAGTGTTATCCAGCCTTCTGATGTGTCATTGTCAGCACTGCTGCTGAAGAGACACCAAATATTTATTTGTTGCTTGTTTGTGTGTTTGTGTGTGTGCGTGCGTGTATGTGAATGTGCGTGCGTCAATGTGTGTCCCCCTCAGTTTCCATTTTTGTCACAGCTTCCGTTTTCTCTCTCCTATTCTCTTCCCCTCTTTGCAATTTTCCCCCTCTCACCCACGCCATTTTCTCCTCCTCCCTCCGTTTACCAATAACCCCTTCAGTCACACACATTCCCACTCACCCTTCTTCGCTCCCGTTTTCCAGCCTCTCTTTCCATTATCCCCTCCTCTACACGGTAACAACCTCACCATCCCTCCCTCCCTCCCTCCGTCTCTCCGTCCTCTCGGCTCAGGATAGATCTTCTCTCATTAGGCTTGATGGTGGTGATGATTCAGTTCACTGGTGTTCTCTCCCCAGCCTCTCGCTCAGCAGTCTGTTCATGCAGCAGCAGCAGCAGCAGCAGCGGTGGCAGAAGCCTCTTCAAGGGCACGGTGGCGCCATGGCGCCTGACAGCCCTTCCCCCCTCCCCCAAATGGCCTGCCCCGCGCTGGGCCTGACGGTACCGAGCAGCACCAGCACCACGCTCCACACCGGGGAAAAGGGGAGCAATACTGTTTGGAAAGACATCAGTAGGTGTTTATCTAAGGGAACGGGACCAATAGGAATATCTCAATGAACACCAGCCAGCCCGGGTTCGAGCGGAGTCTTGCAAACGCTCACAGCTTGTCAGCTGTAGTTTGACCCGGGGGTCTGCCATACAATCCAGAAGCCTGCTATCATTTCAGATAATAACACTCATAACCACTGGCTTTCTCCACCATGACACAGCTATGGTTGCAATTCGATTGCGTACGCGGTCAGCGGCAAATGCTTTTTTTCATTTGTGCCTTTGAGCACAAATAAAAAGCAAATTGGCTTTGTCGGAAGTAAATGTATGAAACAGTTCGCTCTGTTCAAATCTGTAAAATGCAGAGTACAGCTGGTCCTCGATCCTCCTACTTCAGTTGATCTTTTTCAAACCTTTGTACCTGTTTTGCCTTTATACGAGTTAGTAACGCTTGTGACACACACACAAAAAAAACACCCACCCACACATAGACTTCCACTTCCACCAACCCACACACACACAAACACATTGTGTTGCATTGTCCCTTGTCCCGATATTTACAATCGTCCCTGTTCGCTGTCTGCCGGTTACTGTTTCGCTTCAAGCTGCTCAGGAGATGTCGGCTCTCTGCTCCTCGACCGCCAAAGAGCAAAGAGCGACTCCTCCTGTTCTTCTGTGGGTTCTTCATTGCTCGTGCCTTTCAGTTTGCTTGCAGTGGCAAGAGACTCCTATGTGCTTCTCGTGCTGCTCCCTAAATGCAGAGCCGTGCTCTCCAAGACGCAGACGTCGACACTGGCACGCCGCCAGCTCCCTTTGCCTTTGCTCCAAAGAACGCGCCCCATCTCCCTATCAGACACTAGTACATGCATCCTCTCATTCTCTCTGTCTGACTCCGTTACTCTACCTCTTCTTTATAGTAGAACACAAACACACACATGTACCCCCCCATCTCTCTCTCCCCATTGCCAAGATGATTTGTGGTTGGGATTAATGACATTTTATTTGTTTTACAAACAGCCAGCTCCCCTCCCCCCTACCTGTGATCATGTGGCTTGGCCCTGCCTGGGAGCTTTCATTGCCACTAATTGGCCAACCAAGCTCCTAGTGAGAGGACCCCCCCTCTGAGAGGCCGTTTAGGGAGCCAGCGGGCCCCACCAGCCAAGGGGTTTAATGTAGGGTTAAAGCAGCAGATGAGAGGAGAGGGCAGGGAGGTTTGTCCTCTCTCCTCCTCCTACTTCTCCTCCTCCTCTCATCCTCCTCCTCCTCCTCCTCCGTATAGGCCCTCTGAAGAGAGATGGTGTGTATGTGTGTATGTAGTAGAGTGGCAGTGAAGTGGATGAAGCGTTTGCATACGCCAGGGAAAAGTGGCTTGTAGAATTGACTGAGTGTGTGCCTCTTTGTGCATGTGGGTGTGTGTCTCCGTGTGTGTGTGTTTCTTTCTCTCTTTCTCTCTCTTTGTGTGTGTGTGTGCATGTGTTAAAGTGAGTGAACGCTCGGTTCTCTCCGTCTCTCTCCTTTATTTGGCTTGATCTGGACGGGGTGACTCAGGTTTCGGATGTTCTTGCCCATTCCACATGAGCAAAGCTTGCGTGTTGCCCACCCTGACCTTCCCGCACTCTTCTTTCATCCATCGCTCCACTGTTCCTCCTCCTGTAATGGGGCCCTCCAGCCACACCTGGAGCCTCATGTCCCAAGCTACTTTGACCAGGTGTGTCCCTGTTTGCAGCTGATGCACTCTCTCTCTCACACACCTACACATTTCCATCTTTCTGAATATTAAATATTAAATAATAATATAATATTTAATATTAAAGAATAATATATATACAGTATATAGCCTACCTTTGTATTGCAAGCTGTCGCTGCTTTAGTTAATATTTCAATAGTTCAACAAAGGTACCTGGAGAGATCCTGTCAGGGGATTCTCTGTTCTCTCCCCATGATTTTCCTCTGAAGACTCAAGGCGTATGTTGACATTACCTTTCAAATCGGTCCCTCCCATTGACACACTCCAGATCTGACTGTTGTGTGCTCGCCTGTGTTTGTTTGCATGTATGTGGACACATGAGCGTGACTGTGTTTTCTAGAATGCCAAAGTTGTGTATTTGAGTAAAGTTGTGTATTTGTGTGAGCGTATTTTCCGTTCCGACAAGTTAGGCCTACCCTCCTGAATCTGTGCATGTGTGCCTGGGCGTATGCTTGTGTATTTGCGTGCATGTTTTTGTTTGCACGTTTGTGTACCAGTGGTCTCTGTCTGTGTCTACATTTATCTATGTGTGTCTCTCTTTCTCTATATGTTTGTTTCGGCCTGCATGCTCAGTATGTGACTACAAACCGCTGCAGTCTGGAATGCTCAGTATCTTCTGCCTCTCCTCACCTGAGGCACTTTGAGTGCGCACGTGTTTGTGTCCGTACCTCACCTACGTGCCTCTCTTTCTCCCTCCACTCTCTTATCTTTCATCCCCGTCCCTCCCTCTCCCCCTCTGCATCAGTCACATAACTCTGTGTGTGTGTGTGTGTTTGTGTGTGTGTGTGTGTGTGTGTGTGTGTGTGTGTGCGCATGCACGTTGTTTCCTCTGCCGTGCGCTCACCTGTCAGTCAGAGAGCTCTCTCAGCGGAGGCTCTATATAAAGGAAGGTCACCGTGTCTTAGAGACACAGAAGGCAGCCTTCTGATTGCACCGGCAAGCCCAGAGCTCCGGGAGGGAGCTGGCCACATGGCAGAGAGGATGAAGGGACGGGGTGAACCCGGGGACAACCGCTGCTGCTCCTGCTGGGCCCCTCACACACACACACACACAAACACAAACAGATGCAAGTCCATATAAAACGGGCGCAGGCACAAGTGCTGATAAAGAAAGTTACTCGACACAGATGACCCATGTTAGTCTGAACGGGCTAGTCGGACACGGACACACACACACACACACACACACACACACACACAGATGACAAATGTTAATCTAAGCAGGGACTAGTCTGACAATCACACACACAGATGACACTTGTTAGTCTGAGCAGGGACTTGTCGGACACACACACACACACACACACACACACACACACAGATGATACTTGTTAGTCTGAGCAGGGACTTGTCAGGCACACACTCACACATAGATGACACGTTAGTCTGAGTAGGGACTAGTTGGACACACAAACACACACACACACACACAAACAGATGTGCATATTTTCAAGGTCCGTGATCCAGGAGCCATTTTGAGGTTGGAACGCTCGGAGAATGAGGCAGAAATGGAGGAGCTCAGGACGCTGTTTACAGGAGAATCTGGAACTCGTCTAAAGAACACAGTGGTGGTGTGAAAAAAGAGAGAGAGCGCGATGGAGAGTGAGCGAGAGAGGGTGCGAGAGAGAGAGATAGAGAGAGCAGATGGGTCAGCCATCTGGTGAATGGAGGAAAAGGCGAGAGAGATGAAAAGAAGAGGGAGGGAGAGCGGGAGAGCAGGGAGACATGGGAGAGAGGCAGGGAGAGCGGGGAGATAAGGGAGAGAGAGGGAGAGAGGGAAGGAGGACAGCCATGTGAGCAGGTTGCTCGGCCCACACATGTGTGTGCAGCAGGGGTCGGCCTAGACCCAGGTGTGAGAGCACAGCGCAGTCAATGCAGCTGCATACTGCTGACTGCGCTAACGCACACACACTCTCACACACACACACACACACACACACACACACACACACACATACACACACACAGACACACACACAAACACACGTGCAAGCGAGGCAGCCGTGCTGATGCTTGGACCTGAACTCACATGGACACATGCTTCCAAATGGCAGCCGACACCACCGCGAAAACACAGAGGAAAAACAATTAACGACGCAGAACTGCAAAACAAACACACTCACACTCCACGTGTACTCTCACAGGCAGGCACACCATGTGCGCACACACACACACACACACACACACACACGCCAATCACGTTCTGACTGTTTACACTTGTGAATACGACAAGCAACCCAGGATAAAGACATGGGAGAGAGAGAGAGAGAGAGAGGGAGAGAGAGAGAGAGAGAGAGAGAGAGAACGAAAACCTAAAGACACCAGCACAGAGATGGGAAAGAGGAAGTCGAGCGGAAAAGGGTAGATAATGATGGCAGCGAGATTGAAAGGGGAGCAGACAGTTAGGTAAACAGGCCCTGTGATGAGCATCGGAGAAGAGGGGAGGACAAAGAGAGAGAGAGATGAAGAGGGAGAGAGGGAGATAGAGAGGGGGGGGAAATGAGAGGGAGAGAGGGAGGTGAGAGAGAGGGAGAGAGATATGGAGAACAAGGACAGAGAAAAGGCAGAGGGATGGAGAGCCCAAAGAAGCAGCAACTAATAACGACAAACCTGTGGAGGATCAAAGGAAGGATCCCGCTCAAAGACCGTCTGTCATGAAAATAGACACCAATTTATTCCCACTGGTGGCGGGCTTCAATCTCCCCCTGGTGAATAACAGCCTCGCAGAAAGAACTCTTTGACTAGCGGTAACCAATGCTGCTGGTCACCGAAGACGACACACAATCGGCAAACAGCGTGTCTTCGTGGAATGGAGACAGACGGAGGATGCGGAGAAGACATTTGTTTCCCCTGGAAAGAATTGAATTTCTCGTTGCAGAAATCCATTCGGGCCGCAGAACGTCACATAATTACGTTATTATCTTTAATATGGTCCCCGGTACAAACAATTTGTCATTGTTAGCCACTCAGCCGCTGCCACCTTGATTCTCTGTGTGCAAATAATAAAAAAAAAAAGACAGAACAATTCTCTTTGACTTTGTTGTTTTTTTCTATGCTCGGGCGATAATGATGATTATCATCATTACCGCACGGGTGATAATCATTCATTTGCCCGTTGCTTGGTCTTTTTGCTGGTTGCTGTTGGTTTGGAGACTCACGGACGACTCCCTCGAACTTAAATGACCCTTAGAATCATGTGGATGTATTTAGTATATTGCATTTAAGCAAACGACACGCATTAGTTGGTTGATAAACACACAAATAGCCTCAGCACAAAAGGTACCCCTATTTTCTAAACGCTGACGTGAGATTTAGTGAGCTGTGTGCTGTGGGCGCCATGACAATTCCAGAACAATCCTGCTCTCAGGAAACCCAAACCTTCACAAACGGTCGTTCGCTGGCTGCCGTGCCCTTTTCAAAAGGCGAGTCAAGAGCCTTGTACTCCACACGTCGCTTTCGTGACAGTACCGCTGCCGAGTTAAGTGTCTCACAATGCCACCATTAGTTCTAGACACAAGTAGCGCGAAGGAAGGAAAGCCAAGGCCACACAAAGAAGAGCTGAAGCCACAGCTTATCTGTTATCTCTATCTGTGGCCCAAACTTGGGAAGGTGCTGCTTGTGTCAAATTCAAAAAAGAAAAGATGAGAGTAACCGAAAGGGTCATGGAACCCCCCCCCCCCCCTCCCCCCACCCTCCCCTGACATTTGAATCGAGTCAAACATGGCGGCCTCCCTCTGCCCGGGGTGACGAGCGTACATTTCATAGGCACACGTTGGATTCCAGAGCCCCTATTTAGGTTCCAGATATAGATGAGCTGAGCAGCTCTCTCCCTCCCACTCCACTCATCCCCCCCACGCTCTCTTGTCATCCCTGGCTTTCTCTAACCGTGAGCAGCTGGTGGTAGAAACAGACGGGTAAAAGCAAAGTATGACAGTGATATGAGTGTCAGCGTGTGCGAGAGAGAGATTCAGAAAGAGGAGAGAAAAACCTAAAAAAACAACAACTTAAAGGCACCCAGGGATGGTAATTTGAATTCAGACGAGCACCCGCATACACCCACACTGGCATCGAGTCCTTGTCATTTTTGTACGCTGTGTACCTTTCTTACCATCAACAGGCCAAAGATCTACACACACACACACACACACACACACACACACACACACACACACACACACACACACACACAAATACACCAGCTCCATCTCTCTATCCCTCACTTTGACACAAATCACACACGCACTCCCCCTGAACACCCCCCCCCCACACACACACACACACACACACACACACACACACACACACATACAGTGGTGTTTGTGCCCGTTGTGCTTGCCATGCTAGGGGAGAGCTGGGCCAGACTTCAAATGTTAAATGTCATGAGAAGATGAAGGGAGGAAAGAAGAGAAGGAGGAAGAGGAGGAGGAGGAGGAGGAGGAGGAGGAGGAGGAGGAGGAGGAAGGAGACCCTAGGGAACAAACAGCGGGGCCGTACGCCCCTGGCTCCCTGACAGGCAGGAGCAGACAGGCAGCGAGAGCAGGGTGTCTGTCTGTCTGTCTGTCCGTCCGTCCGTCCGTCCGTCCGTCCGTCCGTCCGTCCGTCCGTCCGTCCGTCCGTCCGTCCGTCCGTCTGCCTGTAGGTCTGTACGTCTGCCTAACGCGTCTGTCTGTCTGTCTGTCTGCCTGCCTGCCTGCCTGCCTGCCTGCCTGCCTGCCTGCCTGTCTGTCTGTCTGTCTCTCTGTCTGTCATAGAGAGTATGTCATAGCAGTCAACCTGTCTGAAAATATGCCTAACAACTGTCCATGTCTCACCACTGTACATGACAGTCATGCACAATGAGTATAGCTTCGTTTCTGCTTATGTACAGGTAACTCTTAAAATTGGATTCTATGGTCTACCCGTTTAGATAGCAATCTCCCTGACCCTCTGCCATGTGTTTTTAACTTACCCTTGCCTGTTTGCATGACTGCGTGCCTGTCTTACTGCCTGCCTGTCCATACCCACCTATCTTTTTAAGACAACTCAATTTCTGAACCCATTTGTTGTTGTATTTTCCCCCACTTGAACGTCCGATTTAGCTATCATATGCAAATCTTCCATACAGGCAGCATGACATGCTCATTGAGGTATGTCTGTGACAATCACGTCAATTGGCCTGCCTTAAAAAAAAATGCACTAGCTGTCCTTTTTTGCCTGTTCACATGTTTGTGTTCCAGAATGATTGTCAATGCAACGTACCAAGACCATCAGCATGTATACGCAGACTCCGTCAGTCTGTCACGTGTTCTGAACCTGTTCACCTGTCTGCTAGTTCAGATTTCCCACTAGATTTGCCTACATGCTAACGGACGGTATTTTTTGCTTATTAGTATTGACAGTATCACTGTAAGTTTTATTTGTATTTATTGTATGTGTGTGTCAACGTTGTTTGTTGGATTCACGGCATACCTGTCTAGCCTGCTGCCTGCATCCCCTACAGAGCTGTGTCCACTCCAATCTGATACAGTGGGAGAGTGTGATCCTCTCAGATCTCTTGGCTCTTTGTGTCTTACACACACACAAACACCTATATCTTGGCATCATGCGTACAACACACGCGCTCGTAGGGTATGAGATCGGCATTGAAACACAAACGAGGTTTAAACAAACTGTTAGAGCGCACTGAGAATGAACACAATTTAGGCGTGTCAGAGAAAAGATGGTCATTGCGTGTGTGTGAGTGTGTGTTTGTGTGTGTGCGTGTGCACGTGTGCGGGTGCCTTTGTGCACTGGCATACATGTTACGCCTAAAAGTCCTTGGGGGCAGGAAGTGACCTGGGTCATTGGTGGAGGAAAAGAGGGGGTTTGTGTTCAAAGCCACTCTATATCCATTAAGACCTGAAGGACAAGCACACACACACACACACACACACACACACACGCGTGCAAACGCGCACGCAAGGCGAGCACCAGCACACCACACACTCTCAAATAAACAGAGCACAGAAAGCAAGTATAAACTGCTCTCTGTCTCTCTCTCCATCTCTCTCCAGCTTTCGTTGTAACACTCAGAAACACTCTCTCTCCCTCTCTCCCACACACTCATACACATTCTCTCTCTCTCTCTCTCTCTCTCTCTCTCTCTCTCTCTCTCGCACACACACAGCCACACACACACATGCTGAGTCGCTCCCAAGTAGATAAATCAGTCCTTTCATGCTCTGTCGTACAGGCAACCCTGTTCTGCTGTGTTTATATAATGGAGAAGGAACAGTCTCTCTCACTATTCAAATGGTCACCCATACATCTTACTCCTTCAAAGGACATGGGGGCTTTCAATTTGTTTGCTATACAAAAAAACATGGAACCAGTACGATTGTTATCATTTCTAATACAATACTATGTGTAAAGGAATATACCCAAAACCAAATGTTGCTTTTTTGATCTGATGTATTTTCAACAATAAAGACGATGGTGATTGGGATAATTATATAATTTACAAGATATTTTTACGCAGGGATGATGTTGACTTTGAACGATAATGATGACTACGTCGGCGATGACGGAGAATAAACCCATAATTGCGTAAGGAAGAAAAGTTATAGGAAAAAAAATAAGTAGCCTTACCATAGCCTATGTGATAAGAGATTTTAGGACATTCGTGTTATTATTGGAAAACGTGCGCGCGCGAGAGAGAGAGAGAGAGAGAGAGAGAGAGAGAGAGAGAGAGAGAGAGAGAGAGAGAGAGAGAGAGAGTGGGAGAGTGAGACAGAGATGCGATAACAGCGTTTGCCCTGTTCACATTTGACTCAGTTCTCGAGACAGAAGACGGACAGATCCAGTGCGAATCAAAAAACTTCAGACATTAATTCTTAAAGATCGACCTTCAAGGTAAAAATCTTAATTTATTTTACTACATTTGCGACTATGAAGGTGCGCGGTTAACATTTTCATATAGCCTAATGTCTAAAGATGATGAACCAAAATGTCGTGCTTGCTATTGAGTGCATGTTTTGTTGCATTTATGTTTCGACTATTCAACAATTTAATTTTTAATAGGCTAAAAGATACAGGGCAATAATAGCAACTAATCGTTTTGTAGCCAACGAACGTTTCCCGGGGATGGGAAAGCGAGGTGGTTTCAGACGGGATCCCATTTGTGCGTATTTTAGATGCCCGCATCTTAAAATATTACACGTTGGGTAAAAGCGAAAGTGTTTGCCTCTCTAATCTTTCCCAGATTGTTATATTTGATACATTTACATCAAAAACACACCATGCACTATTTTAGAGTTTACAGCACAGCACGTGTTAATTTGATCGCAGAGTGCAGAAATGTATTTTGGCAATGGTACAGATGGGTTCTGAATATCCGGTATAATTATGTGTATAATTCCGGAAAGTGAACAATGAGCACCTGCATCAGTTTTGGAGCACGAGGTCACGAGTAGATGGACCAGTGCAAATTCCACCCGACTGAGCCGAGTCCGAGCAGATGGTGCGCGCACTTCTGTCTGTCGCCGTTAAGAGAACCGCGGGGTAGCGACAGACACAAACGGAACACCGACATCCCGGTGTTCAAGTGCCAAATATTTTACCTGCCGCATGCACCATTTCTTATTGGTTCAGTGGTACCCTAATGAAGTTGATCGGCTCAGTATCGCTTTATAAATCCTACCTAATTGCTTCCATTTATTAATGAGACAAAATCAGTGATAAGTGTGTAACTAGATGTTGATGTGTGCAGGTGCGTCACGCATGAAAGGATTTGCCGCGCTTGTATTGCCTAACAGTGTATTTCAGGTACGGTAATGTGATCTATTGTAATCAGAAATGTAATTGGTCTTTGTGTGTTTGTGTTTTTTTTTGTGTGGGCTTGTGCATGCCTGCGTGCGTTTAAGGGGGTGGTGGTGAGGGTGGGGTCTCTCTCTGTCTACCTCTTGTATACTTGTGAGTTAGTAACGGCGTGTGTGTGTGCAAAATAAGTTGTCGCGTGGAAGCACACATATATTACAGGCCTAATGCCCATAAGGGGAGCACATCTTGTGATATTTATGACTTTCCTCCTCACTGCATATTGATCAACATGCCTATGTTTTACGGATCAATATATATTGGACAATATAAGTGTAGAGTGGCATATAGTCTACTGTCGTTTTCTCCTGTTCTATCTTTAATGTTAGCATTTAATGCAATATATTTTTAGCTGTGTTAATTTTCAATGGCAATATCATGCACTTTTAAATGTATGATTAGATACTGTATGTCACACCAGTATACAAGTACCACTAAGCAACCTACGCGCGCGCACACATACACACACACACGCACGCACGCACGCACGCACGCATGCACGCACACACACACACACACACACACACACACACACACACACACACACACACACACACACACACACACACACTATATGCATGACGGATTAAACATTCATATAGCAGCTGTTTCACAAGTTGTTCAGTTAATCAAAGCATGTTTTGTAGCAGTGTGTTTTGGCTTTCTGTTCGTGTTTGAGTCAGTGCTTTTTCTGCCATTTTCTCCTGACCAGCCTTGGCAACCACAGGTTTTTTTTTAAATAGGACAGGAGAGAGGGATTGAATCTTTGGTCTGCACTCCAATCTCTGTGTCAGCATTAAAACATGAAATTGTTAACACTAAAGAGCTCTTGTCGCTACCTTTCTTCACTGAGAGAGAATGAGAGCTAGATGGGGAGAAAGGAAGAACGAAAGTAGTACAAAAAAGTAAGAAAGACAGAAATGAATAAATATAAATATATGAGAGAGAGAGAGATAGAGAGAGAGAGAGAGAGAGAGAGAGAGAGAGAGAGAGGATAGGCATAAAAATGACCGAAGGCGGACTGGGGAATGATGGAAGGGTGGACGGTGGGAGAAAGAGAGAGAGAGGGAGAAAAGAATTAAGAGACAGACAGGAGGCTGCGTTAACTCAGTGACCTATGGAGGTGATAAACACCATGGAGGACAGCGAGAGGCTGAAGTGGCTGAGGCAGAGGGGCTGGTGTGGTGACCCTGTGTTTCCCATTACAGGATATTACAGTTCATTATGGCAGACAGCGGAGAATAAAAAAGAAAAAATAAGGACAGCGGAAGAGAAAGGACAAACAAGGGCATGCAGAGAGAGAGAGAGAGAAAGAGTGAGAGAGAGAGATAAAGAGAGAGCGAGAGAGAGAGAGCGAGGAGAGAAAAAAAAGAAAAAGAGAGAGAGAGGTGGAGGACGTGCCCAAGAGAAGTATATTTGTCACGTGCCGGCCCCCGGAACGGGATATTCCTAGACTGTTTTTCCAAAGGCTACTCGCGTAACGCTGCCACACCACCCTTATCTGGAGTGCTGTGTTAGTTAGTGTTCCGCGGTACAGATAGACTCAGACTGGGGCGGGCTAGACTGTATACGCTTTCAGGCCCCGGCGGCTGCCCGTCAAAAAGCACCCGGAGCACGTCCTCCGTAGACCTGCTCTGAGCACCCACACTGCCTCTACGGCACGCCCGCGCCTAACTACGGCTAACCACCGCTGAGACCCCCCCCTCCCCCCGCCCCACCCCGCCCAACAACCCTCATCCCTGTGGGATACACATGCGGTCGACACAGAAAAACGATCCGCTGGCCTTGTACTCCTCCCCCCTTGTGATTGCGGGGAGCTAATGAGATTGGAAGAGCCCCAGTAGCAACGCCCGCCAGGCCCCACCGTTCGAAGGGGAGTGATGGGATGGCGTGGGGAAGCGCTCCGTTCATTAGCGCCACCGTTGAGCGAGAGCGAATCAGACGCCGAGCCCTTCTAGCTTCCCCGACTTTATTAAGGCACATATTAAAAAGACGGCGTGCTCGGCACGGGGGAAAAGAAAGAAAAAAAAAAGATAGAGCGAGATTATCTCACCAGAATTCCCCTTTTCCCTCTGTCGGTAGAGGAAGGAGGGAGTTCCGGGTCCCGGGTTGCCTGGGATACCCACTTTAACTTCTCTATCGGGCAAAAAACATAATAAATAAATAAATCAATAAATGAAATGGATTCGGTTCTTGGAGCGCGCGGCTGCGTGCCGTCCTCCCCCGGTGTTGGGGTTCTGAAGACCTTCACACTCTGGAATCTGTACGCAGGGGAGCTCCTTTCTAAAGACTCACCTCCCACCATGTCTCCCACGGTCTGCTTACGGGAACGACCGGCAGGGCAAACTAACACCACAAAGCCGAACGCAGTGGCGCCACCGAGGGAGGAACAGTGGGCTTCAGTGGGGCAGAGAGTTTGTAGGGGGGGGGTTCCTGAAAACATGGCATGCTGAACTTTGACCGCAATACACTTTGTTCCCTGGAAGGTTGAGATTCTACATGGCCGATTGGCTGAAGTCTTTGGATTGATCGTGCACATGCGAAGATAATATGATTTGCTTAAATCTTTCGAAGGAGATAGGACAAGACATTCTGCATCCCCCTCCCCCTCCCTCCCCCCATCTCTCTCCGGGGCTCATATGGCATCACTGTGAAGTGAGGGATTTAATTACATATCAGCATACGGGTGGCGTTCCTAATCCTTTGTGTACCTCGTACACCACACTAAACTCCGTCCACTTCTTTCCACTGCAGCCGTGTCCCCCGCGTGTCACTCACCGCCACGCCAAGGCTAGTCTGGAAGATACGGCGGTGTCACACCTTATGCCTTCCCCCCCTGCGGCGGTGCTACGGTGGTGAGACACGCTGAGTTCCTCCACCCCCCCTCCCGTCCCCCTCCCATCCCCTAGGGGGTTTCTTTCCATTTAGAGGAAGCGGCTGCAGAGGAGCCACGCTCCGTTCAGACCCTGTGGGATGGTGCCTGTCACGGTCTGATTGTCGAGAGGCGACGGGAGCCTGTTGTCTCGCACACCGACTTGCCGCTGTGCGTACGCACACCAACACTCACACACACACGCACGCACTCACCAACAGACACACGCACGCTGTGGAATGGCAAATTCCCCGGTTTTGCGCAGGTGCCCGCACGCTCACCCGCACACTCATACTTACATGCAGACACTCACACATATAGCCACACTGCAGGATGGGCACGATGCACGCGCGTCCCTACACACACCCACAGCCACACACACAGACATCCCTACACACACACCCACAGCCACACACACAGAGACACTGTCACTCAGAGGCAGCAGCGCCTATTTTGGTCCGTGTAAAGCATGACGTGGGAGGTAGCAGGCCCCAGCCATGTGCCAGAGCCAGGCAGGAGGTCTCTATTGTGGCAGAGTGGGTAGGACAGGCAGGCTGGTGTTTGACGCTGGATGGACTGGCTCTAAATGGACGAGAGAGGAGTGTTGACTGGATTAGAAGGGGGGGGGGATTCTTTATAGAAAAACATACCTTGATCCGCTTGGCGGTAGATGCTATAGGAGGCTGAGGGAGAATCGAGAGAGAGAGAGAGAGAGACGAGTGGGTTAATTGTGGGAGGATTTGGGGCTGTTGTGTCGTGTTTTCTGTATGTATGTGTGTGTTGGGGTTTGTTCGAATCTGTACGCGCTTTTGTGTATTACATAAGGTTCTTACAGTCTCTCTTTATCTCTTTCTGTGTGTGTGTGTGTGTGTGTGTGTGTGTGTGTGTGAGGTGTGCCTGTGTGTATGTGGTGGGTCCGTGTGTGTGTGTGTGTGGTGTGCCCGTGTGTGTGGCGACGAGAAAATGAGAGCGACCCAGGTTGGTAGATCCGCCCGCCACCCCTGACACACTAGTCCAACAGGAATTGGGCAAATCCTATTGTAAATTTGCCCACTCCACAAAGATAATTGGCTTATTCCTGTGTTAAATTGGCCTGTCCTATAGGGCATTGAGCGGGCTAAGCGCTCGCTGTGCAGACACTGTGTCAGTTCCTCTGCTTCACCGGGACTTAGACGGTGGAATTACACACTGAATTACTGTATGACAATGATGAAGCGATAGCCGGCCGGGGCCCTGGGCCGCACCGGGGCCCGAGCTAGGGGAGAGTCCGGGGGGGGGGGGTTTAAGCGGGAGCGGAGTTAGCCTGCGGGCCTCCGCCACTCCACCTTTTGATCCTGATCAGAGCTAGCAGAAGTGCAGCCCCCCCCCCCCGGCCCCTCACGCAACTGAGACGTCAAATTAGGGTCAGAGGAGTATCTTGTTGTGTCACCGGTTGACGCTGATCTGAAATGAGCGATATTGGACTGGGAGGTCAGAAAATATGTTGCGTTCTACGAGTCGACATGCTTGTTCTGAATGTTGAATGCAAGGGTCCACAAATGTAATGCCTCTGTTAAGTAAGCGTGTCTTCGGTTGCCTCACGTTGTTTATGTCATGTTTGTCCTGACTCACAATCTTGTTGAAAGAGGTTTACAAATGTTTAATTATAGCATTTTTGATAACAGTGGCGCTAGTGGTAGAGCTGCAGAGCATTATTTATGGGAAACGTAAAAAGGCAAAAATGTGCTTTTTACTTTCCTAGGTCATATTTTGCACGCAACGCTTTCACTTCTGTACGCCTCTCATTCATAATTCAATGCATTATTACTATTGGTCCCCCGCTGTTATGACCTAACCCTTCGTAATGGAATCCGCCAATCCTCAGAAAGTCCCTGGAAACATTAGACATGCAGACAAAGGCATGAACATGCGCGCACAGTCCAGAATGTTACGGGTTTGCGTCCCATGAACAGCTTTCTTTTTTAATAGGCCTGATTTCTGTGGCCACTGCTTGCTTGATCATTGAAAGGAAATGATGTCAGTCGAAGAACCTCCCTGTTCTCTGGCCTAGAGAACTGCATTTCCCATGCTTCTTGGACCCAAGCAATTTGTGGGTTTCACGCCTTTTGCTCTAAATGAGGGTTCCGAACCCATTCAGCAGTCTGCCAGGGAAAATGTCTCATAGCGTAGCCTTACCTAAATCATTATCCACACATCAAACACCATCCCGACTTCGCTTTGCCACTTTGAAGATTTCTTCCTCATCAGCTCAGTGCCTGAAGGAGCCGTAGATAAGGGAGTGTGCGAGTGTGTTTCCTGGGTCTGTATGTATTTCGATGCCAGTTTTTAACCCCTTTAAATGCACCCTAGTTACTGCGGTGGCCCGTGAGTATTTGGCCCTGGGGCGGCTGCTTAGCATTAAAACCCAGCTGATCCCCTGGCAGAAAATTTAGCAATGGAATAATAACACAAAAAAATTTAAGAAACGAAATAGAGGAGAAACGCTTGAGAAATGCTCAAACCAGAAAATGAGAGGCTAAGACGGAGACGGATGAATTGTCAGTGAGACGCAGGCGCCCGCGTGGGGAAAATGAGACGGCTCGCTCGCATAATGCTGGGACGTGACCGAAAACTGTCTTGTTAGAGTGCATCAGAGAATGGATGAAAGAAGGAGAATTCCCAAAACGTCTGGGCTGGGAAGACAAACGGGATTGAGGGGGTGGGGGGGTGGGGGGGTACGTGGCGGAAGGGGGGGGGGGGGGGGTTATATGTGTGCGTGTGTGTGTGGGTGTGTGGGGCAGACAATGAGCGAGATGCTCCAGTGCCTCGTCTTAAGTGTCCCAGTGCCTGGCTAAATGGAACAAAGCAGGGCTAAGTGAATGGACTGGCATACTATCTGCTCCAACCAGCATGCCCCCCCTCACACGCCACGCTGCTCCGTCAGTTGGCTGAAAGCGTCCTTTTTTTTTCTAAAAGGTTGAGCGCTAATGACGCGCTTATAAAAGGGCACTGCAACAGGGACCTGCACTCTTAAAGACGTCTCGGGCCTGCGAATAATTCATGCCTTCCTTTTTCTGACATGGCATCAAATGTTTTCTACTATTTTCTACTGTGCAGCTCGATGTATGGTTTTGGGTAGGAGGAATTACATGGCGTCTTGTAAGGTATTAGCCTCCTGCGTAACCCCTTGTCAGATCGGGATGCAGGCCACTTTTCATCCGAGCGTATCTTTGAGCGAGTGTGTTGTTTGCGCCGTTAGTATCTCAACTCCTGAGTGTGTGTTGCACAGACTTTTAATAAGGATGCCGGGCGTGCGTGTGTGTGTGTGCGTGTGTGTGTGTGTGTGTGTCTGTGTGTGTGTGTGTGAGAGAGAAAGGTTGATCAGCGGCTTAATGATTGGAGAGCAGTTCAGTTGTCATGCATCATATTTCAACGCTGGATCTACTCGAGGAGGCCTTTTGATGAATGGCCAATTAGAGGCGGCCGCCTCATGGCTGCTGGGTGACTGATCTCCTTTTAATGGCACTACTGTTTCTTTGATAAAACGCAAAATGAATCATCAATACCCGGCAATATGCAATAGCCCCGGGGAGCACTAAGCGGGCAATTTGAATTGTAATAGCTCGAAGTGATACAATAGATTCCAAATGTGTATGTGTATGTGTGTGTGTGTGTGTGTGTGTGTGTGTGTGTGTGTGTGTGTGTGTGTGTGTGTGCAGTCCTATAGTCTTTGTTAGTCAGTATTGACCTGATGCACACAGTGGCCATTGGACTAAATATTTAAATATTATCTGATATATATAGAAAGAACAAGGGATTTATGCACTGGTTTGTATTTTTACTTCCATTTGTTAAATACATCCTACATACAAGTTCAACTCTGGGTCTCTCAGTAAATATGTGGGAACAAGTATTTAGCTCTTCAGGAGAAATTTGTAAGAGAGAGAGAGAGAGAGAGAGAGAGAGAGAAAGAAAGAAGGGAAGAAAGAGAATGTGTCGGTGGTAGTTCGCAATCCCAAAATGACAACTCTAGTATTTCCACAAAGAGTAAAAAAAATGTGTATTTGGTGCCGTTTCTACCCCCTATCTCGTCATCACTCATTTTATTTGTTAGATTTTTATTAAAGCGCATTGTCTAAAACTTCAATTAGTCCCAGCCAGCGTGTCTTCCAAAAAAGCACGGCAAATCTTGTTTCAGTGTTTTTGATGCTCTAATCAGAAAGGCAGATTTTATGCATAATTAATGATACCGCTTATAAAACGGAAGAGTTGGGGGGGGGGGGGAACAGCCTTAAACGTTCAAAGAACGAGATTTCTGTTTGCTTTCTTCCATATTTCCTGTTCGGGGAGGAGGGATGCGGGAGTGGGGGGACGGGTGTGGGGGCGGTGAGACGGGCGAGATGTAGTCGTTGATTCTTGGCGAGGAGGGAAAATGAAAGGAGCGTTTCAACTGAAATGGTGGAACAAACGCGCCGTAACAATGGCTCACGCTGCCTGCACCTTTTAAAGTAAAGAGGCCACCGGCAGAGAGGCTGGACTGCCCGGGGTGTGCATGGCAGAGACAATGGCCACTTCGGGCTGTCTGCACGCACACAGCCTCGTTTGGTCTCACTGCCAGATAGATACCACCTCTTAGCAAAGACAAGAGCCCCCCCAACCTCCCCGGGTATGAGATGATCACAGCTGTCAAATGGCAGAGGAATACCTGCTGGCAGGCACCAGAGGGCTGGGGGGGCTGGGGGTGTGTGTGTGTGTGTGGGGGGGGGGGGGGGGAGTCTATCAAGGGACATTTGGTGACATTTGCCACGGTTCTAAGGTCCAGAGTTGAATTACTAAGCGTCCACAAAGAGCTAAGATTAGTTGGTTCTTTATTTGAAAAGTTTTCCGCGTAATTGAGGTCAGTCTGTTTGCACGTGTCAGGGTTTGAGGGGGGACAACGACATTTTCCTCTGTTCACACAAACAACCTGACTGAGCTGAGGTGCAGCTCAGGTCTCCTAACAGTTTAAGGTCTCCTAAAAGAGTCTAAGGTCCTCTACCAGTCTAAGGTCTCCTAACAGAGTCCAATGTCTCCTAACAGTTTAAGGTCTCCTAAAAGAGTCTAAGGTCCCCTACCAGTCTAAGGTCTCCTAACAGAGTCTAATGTCTCCTAACAGTTTAAGGTTTCCTAACAGAGTCTTTGGTCTCCTAACACAGTCTCATAAAAGAGTATCAGAGTCTCAGGTCTCTGAACAGATGTCAGGACTTAACGCTCAGAGAGAGGAGAGATCAATCTGATTGGGTTAGAGCTTTTAAAAAGCGCACTCGTCTTCATTAGTGGGACTGGGATCCACATCAACAGAGCCCTGAACCTGTATTAAGCCCCTTCCCGCTCAGTTCAGCTCTGTTCTGTCAGCCGGTCGGAGTTATGACGCACACAGCGTCCCGGGCACGCGGAGCAATCTAGTCAACCAAATTGTGCATCTGCTTGGTTGTGTGTGTGCATATTTGAAGTGTGGGATGATTGGATTTGTTTGCATGTGCTTGCGTGTGTGTGGGAGAGGGAGAGAGAGAGAGAGAGAGAGAGAGAGAGAGAGAGAGAGAGAGAGAGAGAGAGAGAGAGAGAGAGAGAGAGAGAGAGAGAGAGGTGCATTAGGTGCTGCTGACTCTATCGGTCGGCTAGAACAAAGTCAGCATCTTTCCCCCAAATAAAGTTCCTAAACTGTGCCAGCGCCAGATTTAAATTGTGTTGAACATTAGCGTTACAGCCCACGCGTTTAGAATACAGATTTGTTTTTGGAAAGCAGGCCAAACGGCCTCTATATTGCATGAGCCCTTTCCTTTCCGACGTGCCGCCTGGAGACTAATTATCCCCGGCCGTACTTTTCATACAATGCCTTGCTCATTACCGCGACGACGAACGTCCTTAGTTTGAGGCCTTCCAGGAAAGCAAAGGGGCTTGGGGACGGCTACTAAAGGTATAAGTACTGGCCCCTCTGACGGGGTGTGGTGCCTCAGAGCAGCGGGGCTTCCAGAGGTCTTGGCTTCGATATAGGGCGGCCTTGCCGATCGGTCTGCGGCGTGCTTGCCGCATTGTGAAAACACGAGTCGAGTCAGAGAAATATTATAAAGTTGCGTCGTGACAGTTGGAGTACTTGTTTTCTTTGTCTAGTAGACCGTGGTTTCTATAGGTTCCTTGATGGTGGTGACTAGTGGTGATTTTCTTTTCTTTAAAGGGTGCTCTTGGCCACTGACCCAGAAAACACCTTGACGGTGTTCTTTTTTTTTAAGGTTTTGTGTTTTTGATATGGATTCTTCTAGTTGTCACGACATGCGATTAAATGACCTACCTGGTTGTTGATGCTTGTTGAGTCTTTGCCTTTTGTCTCGTCTCATCACCCACAATGCCTCCTTCCACCTGCCTGCCTTTCCCTTCCTGTACTTTCCATGCGACGCCACAGATATGCTGCTACACGCGCAATATGGCACATATCAGAAAAGACAAAAGCATGCGTGGAGACAGATATTCCTCCTACACACACACACACACACGCACGCACGCACGCACGCACGCACGCACGCACGCACGCACGCACGCACGCACGCACACACACACACACACACACTCCCACTCCCAACCGTATTACAAACACACACTAGCATACTTGCTGGGAACAGCCGGAGATAAAAGCCTTGGTGCGGTACGTGTGGGAACATGTGAGTGGTGTGTGGGTGTGTAAGTGTGTGTGTGTGTGTGTGTGTGTGTGTTTGTGTCACACATCTGGGCGTAAGAGGCAGGAGGAGGTGTTGCTGACAGATAGGGGCTGAGAAGGAGGTGGTTCCTGTCGTGTCTTGTCACTGCCAGCCTCCTTCCACGTCTCTGACCCTGCGGCGGCTTCTGATGCTACCACAACTGCTGCTGCTCCATGCTAGGCTAGCAGGTTGTTGGCTAGCCACTAGCGGCAAATGCTATATACGGCGGCTGACACTTCTTTGTGCTAGGCTAGCAGGCTGTTGGCTAGCGACTACTGCAGCTTAAGCTGCTTCGTGCTAGGCTAGCAGCCTGCTGGCGGGTGGCTACTGCTGCTGATACTCTCCTAGGAGGCTGCTGACTAGCGGCAACTGCCGCTGCCGTTACTGCTGCTGATGCTTCATGCTTGGCTAGCAGGCTGCTGGCCAGCGGCTAAATGTTAGCGACCCTGACCAGCCGGCCTCAGCTTCTGGTTCATGTGCCGCCTACTAGAGTACAGTGCATGGCTCAAGCTTGCTTGAAAGTGAAAGCTAAAAGCAAAAAAAAGTGACACGGGCATGTGTTGTTGTTGACACCGATAGGCGACATGTGAGAGAGAGTGAGAGAGAAAGAGATAGAGAGAGAGGTGGAGTTAGGAGTAAGGAGAGGGTTCACAGCGTGACACCTGTCCCCAGGGAAAGATGGATGGAAGATGAGAGGAAAGGTGGAGGGAGCTTGACACGGGGGGAGGAGAAGAGGGCAGCTGGCGGAAGAGGAGAAAGAGAGAGAGAGCGAGAGAAGGGGGGGTAAGCTATGGCAAGCTAAAGGCACTTTTAGCACGTGTGTGACAGGGAAGAGCGAAAATGACATTGAGCAAGGGAACGCCCGCCTGCCTGCCTGCGTGCTCCAAATGAATTGTGTTCTTCAGTCTGAGCTTGTTTACGTGTGCACCCCCCCCCCCCCTTTCTCTCTCTCTCTCTCTCTCTCTCTCTCTCTCTGCAGTCTACAGGTGTGGTCTATGCCACAGATTGTTCTCTGCTTTATGGTGGCAGCGGGAGTGTGGTTAATGTGCGGGTGTGCGCTTGTGTTCGTGTGAGGGAATGTGTGTGTGCGGTTAATGTGTGTCTACGTGCGTATGATTGTGTGTGTGTTCGGTTGTTGTGTGTTTACGACGCACGTACGATTGTGTGTGTGTGGCTAATGTGTGTATAGAACGTGCATATGATTGTGTGTGCGTGGCTACTGTGTGTGCGTTTGTGTGTGTGAGGAGTCCCCACAGGGATCGTATTTTGGTCGGCCAGGCCCGTCAGATAACAGCTCCCCACGCTCGTGACATCTATTATTGAGAGACGGGGAATTGATCGGCACTAACGGCGGCCGTTACTCTGTCTTTTTCATTTGCTGCTGCTTCTCCTCAGCCTCCAGTTCCTCCTTATCACCTTGCCTCCTTCCCTCCCTCCATCGATTGGCCTCCTTCAACTCCTCTGTTGCTGTGTGACCACCCCCCCCTCTCTCTCTCGTCTATTTTTCCCCATCGCCACTTTTTTTTCTTTGTCTTTAGCGCCTCACACATCTAGCCTTTCACGGCTTTCTCTCTTCTTTCTCTTCGTTTTCTCGCTCTCGTTCGAAAACCTCTCCATGTGTTACTGTCATTATATCTATCTCTCTCTCTCTCTCTTTATATACAGTATATATAATGTGTCTCTCTCTCTCTCTTTATATACAGTATATATAATGTGTCTCTCTCTCTGTCTCTCTCTCTCTCTCTCTTTATATACAGTATATATAATGTGTCTCTCTCTCTCTCTTTATATACAGTATATATAATGTGTCTCTCTCTCTCTCTCTTTATATACAGTGTATATAATGTGTCTCTCTCTCTCTCTTTATATACAGTATATATAATGTGTCTCTCTCTCTCTCTTTATATACAGTGTATATAATGTGTCTGTCTCTCTCTCTTTATATACAGTGTATATAATGTGTCTCTCTCTCTCTCTCTCTCTCTCTCTCTCAATCACTCTATATATATATGGGGATGGAGTCATCTTTTTATCCTGCACGGTCTCTCCTATCTTTCATCTCCCGGTGTTTCAGGACTACATCAACACAGCTCGCCCTCCGCCTCACTCTCTTCAACCCAATCATTGACACCAAGCTCCTCTTCGCCTCCTCTCTCTGGGTGTCCTGTCATTCCATTTATTACCTCCGTCTTCTCCTCATCACACAGAATCACAGCGCTCGCTCCCCTTTTGATCCCTCTCTCGCGCTGGGAGCCCGTCGTTCGCAGGGCCGCGCTTGAGTGTTTTATTTTCGTTGCGTGGTGGCTCGCGAGGCGACTCCATTCTGAAGACGCCGTGCAGCCAGCCAACACGCCTGTTTGGATAAAGAAGTGCTGGGGGGGGGGGAGAAGAGAGGCTAATTTGAGCTCAATTCATCGCCCTGCATTTATTGATAATTGCTTTTTTCCGTTTAAAGGGATGGCGCTTAAAACGTCAATCGCATAAACTCGGGAGAGCTGCAGCTGTCGCCGCAATTAACTTCTCGCTTTCCCTAATGAAAGGATTAATCCGCCTGCAAATCTCTGGGGCTCTTTTCTGCGCAGATCCTCTGTTGAATGGGCTGTCAGAGGAAGAAAGGCGACCCGTGTGGAGCCCAACGCGACTATCTCTATCCAGAGCGAAACGTCGCTTTTCGTGGAGCGCCGCGTGCCGCGTGCTGCCGCCTCAGCTGTGCTCCTGCCTCAGCTGTGCCCCCCCCCCCACAAGCTGGAACGAGAGCCCCTTTAACCGGCCCCTGTGTGGTCTTCGCTTCCTGAGTGCGTCGTGTCCTAAAGTGTGTTTTCATCCGAGTGGGAAACACTCCGTGGCCTACTCTTCTCGTACTCACCATTTTCCCGCTCTATAGAATTCCAGCTCATTCAAAAAAATGAAAATGTAGCGGGGGGAGGGTGCTTGGCTTTTTGTCAGTACCAAAAACACGATTAAATCTTCATGATCTTCCTAAAGGGCCTGCTGGCACTCTTGACAGTTGATATTTTGGCGTTATCGACGGCGAGGAGGTAGTGGCTGCCTGTCGCCTGTCAGAGTGAGATGTGCCTCCTCCTCGGCCTATCGGGAATGTCAGCCTATCGACGGTGGAGGAGATCTTAGACTAAATCACCAGGGCCATTGAGCGACGCCATCGATTGTCAGGTTCTTACCGTGGGGAGACGGTTGGGCGAAGGGGAAAAAGGGGGAGGTGATTGCCACATAGATCAGAGGACCGGGCAAACGCCAATCACCCTGGCTTTTCTGTCCAATCATCGATCAAGGGGAGGGGCCTAACACTCTCCGTGTTGTGCGCCTCAACGTTGTGAAAGTGGGCTCTTGAAGGTTGGTTGACCGCGATGTTAAGTCTCAACGTCACGCAACGGCGCGTCCCATAATATCAAACAGCTTATCGGAAGCGGATAGTATGGCGTTCTGTCGATACATTTTGTGTTGGAGCTGTAATCTTCTAATCTTGGTCTTAATGAGAGCTGTTATACCACTGTCCGTTAGATTATTCCTCGTCACCATATGGAAGTTTATCCTAGTCGTCAATCCCTGGTGGAGGTCTGTACTCTGACCACAACAGTGTCTATCCCTATATAAAGCCTGGATTACGCAACTCTCCATCTCTCTATCTCTCTCTCATGCATAGATCCCTCGCTCTCTTAAGCCCCACATCTCTTCATCTCTCACCCTTAGCTGTCTCCCAACTGTACGACGAATTCTTCTTCTCTTCCGACACTGTCTTTCCCTGTCTCCATCTCTCTCTCATTCTCCATCTCATTCTCTCTCTCTCTCTCTCTCTCTCTCTCTCTCTCTCTCACTCTCTCTCTCGCTCTCGCTCTCTCTCTCTCTCTCTCTCTCTCTCTCTCTCTCTCTCTCTCTCTCTCTCTCTTTCCACAGCCTACGCCATGTTCAGGGCTAACGCTTCCTTTTCAGATTTGTGTTTTGTGATGGTCTTGATTGCCGTGGCAGGAAATGATCAACGGAAACTAAGCAGTGTGACGGAGACAGAGACAGGGCCACACGGAGTGATGCACATTCCTGCAGTGCTAAAACACACACGCACACACACACACACACACACACACACACACACACACACACACACACACACACACACACACACACACACACACACACACACACACACACACACACACACACACACACACACACACACACACCGACAAACACTCACACACACACATGGAGAAAAGTTCCTCTTTCACAGCTGAGAGAACATGTTCTGGTCCGGCCTAGCCCCGCCATGCATGTCCTCCCCTGCAGCAGATAGAACCTAATGACTAGCTGATTAATTCATTAGCCCCACACTCTCATCCCGGGCCGAGTCATGCCTGTTTATTCTTTCATGTGGGCAAACCCCACCGCTCTCTTTCTCTCTTTCCCTCCCTCCCTCCCTCCCTCCCTCCCTCTCTCCCTCCCTCTCTACCTTTCTTCCTCCCTCCCTCTCTCTCTCCCTCGCTCCCTCCCCCTCTCCCTTTCTCCCTCCCTCCCTCCCCTCTTATCTGCATAAGGAGGGAGTTGTTTGGCGCTCGGACGGCGACGGGGTGGGCGGAGAGGGAGAGCGTTCCCGGAGTGCTTCCTCTTCACTGTCATGCTTATCCCATCCCCCATTGGGCCCCTGACAGCCGCCGGTGTCAGCAGGCCTGTCATGATAAAGAGACACTCAGGAGAAACTTCCTGTCTTACTTAGCTGGTCCGGGTGGAAAGGAGAGGGCTACGCCTGCCAGTTAATGTTTCAAATCGGGTTGTGCGTGGCGTGTGCCAAGCGCTTCCCGTAACGATCGTCCACGCGGACCCGTCCCTTGGGTCAAGTTAGGTCCCTCCGCCGGCCGATTAGCGATTAGCTGCCCACTTGAGTCCTCTCATTGGTTAAACGTTGGGGAACGTTGGCCCCTTTCGCTCGTTCCGATTGGCTTTCCACGGGGCGGAGGGAGGGAGCACGCCCCGTAGCACCGGGCTGTCACTCAGGCTTTGCCGCACAAGGTTAACTTGTAGCAGACGTCACGGCGCGGGACCCTGGGTACACTACGTGCCTCTGAGGGGAGAACGAGCGAGGGACGTGCTGATGGAGCGATATAGGGAGCGAAGGAGAGGAGGAGAGGAGTGGAGAGAAGTGGAGAGCGCGATAAAGGGAGGGATGAGCGGAGCTGTCTTAAATGAGAACACTAAACCTGTGGAGAGCGATAAGAACTGGCAGATGAGTGCCGCGATAGAGAGACAGATGAGAGGGGAGATAGATAGATTGAGTGAGAAAGGAATGGAGAGAGGGAAAGACGGAGGGTTGAATGGATGATGGGCAGACGAAGAGAAAGAGGAGAGAAAGTTTCTCCGGGACCAGTAGTTGTGAAATCTCACTGTTTGTCTTGGGGAGATGCCCTACCTTTTCTCTAGTGACTCATTCCATCCACCTCCCTCCCCTACCACCTCCCTGCCCCCCCCCCCCCCCCTCCTTCCTCTCTCTCCCAGCTCTCAGCCTGTGTGTCCCTGCATCGCCCACCGCTGCACTATCAATTTTTTCCCCCTCATAGAATTAGGCTGCTCTCGTTATCAGTGGAGCGCGTGCGGCCACAGAGTGAGGGGAGATTGAAACAGCGATCTCCAATTTGAGATTGTGTCACACCGCGTCTCCCTGCGCCCCGATAACATCGGCCAATCGCGCGCCACCATCTCTGACTCACCCTCTGTCTCTCTCTCTCTCCCTCTCCCTGTCCCTCGCCCTCTCTCCGTCTCTCTCCGTCTCTGTGTGTGTGTCTCTCTCTCTCTCTCTTTCGCTCTCTCTCTGTCTCTCTCACTTTGTCCCTTACCATATCTCTCTTGCTCTTTCACCATCTCTCCATCTCTTCCTCTCTCTCACTGTTGCTCTATGGCTCTGGCTAGGTCCACAAAGCCTCTTCTTCCCTATTCTCCCTTTTCCAATCCTCCTGCTCCTCTTCCTCTTTCTCATCGGCCCACCTCGCCTCCTCTTCTCCCCGCATTGTTTTGTGTCCTCCTTCCCGCACCTCCTTTCCTCCAACTCCCCCGTCTTCACTCTCTTATCTCACGCCACTCCCCCTTTATATTGCTTTCATCCTTCATCCCCCTCTCCTCCCCCTCTCCTCATCCTCTGTTTTCATCAGCTAGGCATCCCCAGGCTTTGCCTTTTCACGAGCTGCACTTGTCTGTCTTTTTCTTCCTTTTTTCTCTGTCTGCTGTTCCGCACTGATGTAAGTGTACAAACGGGTGTGTGTTTGTGTGTTTGTGTGTGTGTGTGTGTGTGTGCGTGTGTGTGCGAGGGTATGGATAGATGGGTGTATGCCAGGTCACTCGCTGGTGCCCCCCCCACCACTTCTCATTTTCTCCTCAGTGCTTATTCTCCTAGGTACAAAGGCACGCCACCGAATGGAGTCGCTTTTTCAGAAGCCTGGATGGACCCGCGGCCTTGCCACCGATCTTTTCATCCGGCCGTCATTAGACGGCCCGCGCACTTTCACTCTTTCTGCGCGGCGGGGGGGAGGGTAGACTTTTCTTTCTCTCCTCACCGTGGTTTCCGAGCAGCGCGTTATGGCCGGCGGCAGCTCGTGGGTGTCGTGTTGACCGGCCTACGCTCTCTGCGGACAGGGGTCGGCACAGCCCTGATCTGTGGCTCCGACCTCCACACAAAAGGTGCCTTTCTGTCGAGTAACTAGACCTCCCGCCGCCGCCTCCGCCCGGATTCGCACTCCTTTTATTTCACTCTGTCATTTGAATAATAGACAAAAAAGGACTTATGGGTCCGTCGTTTCTTTTTGTGTAAATATGTGAAATTATGGAGTTGGAGCGTCGGACTGCGACGGAGTAGTTGAGTTAAGCGTTTAAAAACCAACCGGCGGACCGAGCTCGCTCGCGCACACCTTACCTCGACAGGGTAGCACACTGTGCTGGGAGCCTGGCCGGTGAACCACAACAGACCCCCCCCCCCCCCCGCCTCTGTCGTGTCTCTCAGTCCGGCCCCCCCACAGCGGCAATCCATTTCCTTCTCAAAGTGACTCTTCAAAAAAGATTGTTAGCTCTGAGTATCATGGTCAGCGGCAGTCGATAGCAGGCTGAGGAGCACTGGGGGTGTTTGGATGTTTGAGGAGGGGGGTCGAGAAGGCTTTTCTGTCTGGGCCCGCGGTGGGGCTCTTGCTCCTGGGGAGGCGCTGCACATGTCGTTAACGGGCGCCGGTCGGCGGTCCAGGATCACGGGGGCGGCCGCTGTTTGTTTTGGGGAGAGAGGAGAGGGGTGGGAGGGAGGGATGGATCAAACTGATACTGCGGTTGATGGAGAAGGACACACAGGACACCTAAAACAGATTGACTGAAGGACACAAACACAAACACACACACACACACAAACACAAACACACACACACACACACACACACACACACACACACACACACATACACAGACACAAACAATACCTGTGTCCAGGCACAGCCACACACAAATTCACAAAATACACTAAGCAGAAACACAAAAAAGAAGCCCAATGAAAATTGAAAAGTCAAAGTTCCACCGATGGATTGGACGGTAATTACATGCGGCAGTGTTGGCCTGATAAAACAAACCAGAACTCATTAAGATTCAAAATTAAAACATGTCTTTTTTTCCCCTCCTCTCCTTTTCGTTGTGTGTTTCTAGGAACACCAGCTTTTCCTCACAATCTCTAGCTTTTCTATTTTTTGGGGGGGAAGGGGGGCAGGGGGGGGGGGCAGCGAAGGTGCGATTGAATTCTTCAGTGAGAGCAGGCGTTGGGGTTGGGATAATTACTCTGCCACCTCTCCTCGGACCACTGCCCCCGAACAATGAGCAACCCAGAGCCGTGGCCCTTTCCTGGGCCGACACAGCCGGCCGGTGAGGAGGAGAGAGCAGTGTGGAGGCCAGTGTTGATGGTTCAGCCGCTGAAGGGGAGAGGCGTGTGTGTGTGTGTGTGTGTGTGTGTGTGTGTGTGTGTGTGTGTGTAGTTAGCAAGAAGAGTTGCACAGAGTAGAGAAGCAGGGGGCATGGTTTAAAGGTTTTTCAAGGCTCCGTGGAGAGATAGAGAAGGAGAGAGAGAGAGAGATAGAGAGGGAAAAACAAATAGATAGAGAAGGAGGAGAGGCAGAGGAGGGGGGTCCTGGCTGTTACTGGAGTGTGGAGCCCCTGCCTCACTATCTTCCAGCCCTAGGTGTTCCACCCCCCCCCCCCCCCCCCCCCCCCCCACCACCACCACCACCACCGCTTGAGGAGGCCCCGGCTCAGCCCGCCGCTTCCCAGCCTCCAGCAACCCCAACCTGGCCACGTAGTCGGCCAGCCCAGCCAGCCAGCCCACCCTGGAGGGACGGAGGAGCAAGGCAGGGTGGCTAATCTTCTAGGGCTAAAGCCCACCTCGGGGTGCAGTGGGCAGGGGAGACATCAGTGGAAAACAGACCCCCTAGTGGTGTTGAGGGTTGGAGACGACACCCTGCGCAAAGCCTATTTTCACCCCCCCCCGCCAATCTGGTCTATCACACCATGGTATCAGACACACACACGCACGCACGCACACACACACACACACACACACACACACACTCACTCACTCACTCAAACGTGCAGAACATATACTGTGGTTTGCTATACAGATCGCTTAGCTTTTGGCACACTGATACAAATGAATGCGTAATGAGTAATGTACACTTAGAACCATCAGTCTACACACACAATAATCAATAATGACAAATGGAAAACATTTTCTTTTAGATATTTGGACAAATGCATTATTGTAATCATTTTATTTGGAGACGTATTCATACCCTTTTCAATGAAAGCCTTCTGTAAGCACTAAGCATTGATCATAAGAGAGATGGCCACTCGCAGCAAATTCAATTGGTTGGACACGACCAAAAAAAGACGCACTCCAGCTATCAAGTCCCCGAGACTCTTCATCCGACCTCAAAGCTCTTTTCTTAGACATTTAGATCCAAAGTTCTGAATGTGGAGCATCACAGACCACTCTCTCATTGTGAAATGAAGGAAGTTAGGAACCACCCTGAACTCTTCCCAAGCTGACCTTTTGACCTAAACGTGGAACGAAACGGTAAAGGTCCTGATCAACGACGTAAAAAGATGGCAATGGCCTCTTTCAGGTAACAGATCTTCAGAGGTCCTCTGCAGAGATGGGATGGCCATTCCTGAGTGAAAGACAAGTGCAAGGCCGCCGGTCGATGACCAAAACGACACTTGAGGGACCCTGAGAGCGCGAGGGAAAAGATGGCCGGTCTGATTAGGCACAAATGGAACACTCTGGGTTTCAAGCATATGGGCTGGCAGTCTCATGCTATTGCGCTGTCAGAATTGCAAGCATCAATGCCGCCAAATACAGAGGTCCTTGACAAAAATCTGTGGCACACGGCACAGAACTCTAGACTGGGAGGTTAGTTGTACTCTATCTTATATAGATCACATTGTAGTGTGATTTCAGGAGTTAATACATGCAAATAGAGGAGGAGGTGTGTGTGCACGCCTACTGGTAGACCACACACGCACACTCACACACACGCCTCCAACCCAGCACCGAATGTGCTCAATTCTTTTCGGGTTTGTCGGGAAAAAGTAACACAAACAGTGTAATGTGACAGCGCGAGGACGGGGGCGTGCGAGCGAGAAACATGACGGAATATCTCACGGTCGGGGCAGAAAGGTGCCGAGGAAGGGAAGAGAATCGCCGACCAGAAGACTTCCTCCCAGCTAGGAGGCGCCTGGTTGGGAACGGTGAGGCCTGTCACTTCCCTTCACGGCCACCCAGTCACACCGCATTGCGGGTGGAGGCTCCACAGCCAAAACAGAGGAGGGGCGCTCAGGGCTGGGATGAGCTGATCCAGTGGGCCTTTTTTTTTTATTTGGAGCCTCCTGTGTTTCAGTTTCACATGGGCCCCTCAGGGAGGGACACAGACCTTCCCCCCCTCCCTCCCTCTACCCGGGGGCCCCTGAGGCTCCGCGAGGCTGTCCAGCATGTATAGGCCCCCCCGGCCCCCCTGGCTCCTTGGCTCCCCATCCCTCCCTCTCCACCTCCCTCCCTCCCTCCCAGCACTCTGCCCCCTATCTCTCCATCTCCCCTCCATCTCTCCAACTCTTTATCTCGCGCCACAGCCCCGCGCATTTTAATCATGCCCCCCCGAAATGGAAGACACTTTTCCAATTACGAGAACTCTGTGTGGGCCTGGGCTCGTAAAACCCGCAGTGCGGAACCGTCGCCAAAGTATCCTTGCGATGACACAGGCATTTTGAATGGCGGGGGCGAGGTGTTGGTTTTCCACTGCTACGCTTTACCGGCGTACCATGTTTGGGGGGGGGGGGGACGAGGGAGCGGGCGTAATCAATAGAACTTTCAAAACGTAAGTGAGGGGATTCTGGGTTTTGGTGTGAACCATCCAGGATGGTTGGCGACGCTGCAGGAAAACGCCGCCGCTTCGCTCCCGTTCAGACTGCAGCTTCAGAGAGGCTTTTTGATTTCCTCAGTCTGCTGCACAGAGAGAGAGGCAGGTTTGCACTAAACGGCAGAGGCTGTGAGTTTCAGTTTGCATTTCCTCCTTATTTTTGGGGGGGATCTGTGGGACCCGAGTGTATTTTTAACTTTGGTTTCATTCCAGCTCAGAAAAGGGAGCTATCACTTTCACAGAGATGCACCACGAAAAACAGAGCAATTTGAGCACCCTAGTTGTGTGTGTGTGTGTGTGTGTTTTACTTGCAGTGTGTGTTCAAGGAGACACAGTACACGCAGTGCAGCGTTCGTCATGGGGTTCGGATTTATAACGCGGCTCATTTGGAGGTGTGCGCAACTTAATCTCCCTGTATCTCCACGATCAGACGGTTATTTAAATTCTAATACGCCCGGAGTGTGGGTGAACGAATTGTCGTTTGGAAGTAATTCGAGGAGGATTCCACAAAGAAGATGAGCGGAGGTGGTTGTCTCCTGTGACATGTGTGCGAGCTTGTGTGTGTGTGTGTGTGTGTGTTTGTGTGTGTTTGTGTGTGTGTGTGTGTGTGTGTGTGTGTGTGTGTGTGTGTGCGTGCGCCTTTATGCGAAATCAATGCTATATCATAATGAGAGTGCTCAAAGGTAAGGGGAATGAATTCTGTGCCCTTCATGCTAAGAGTGTTAAATAGACAGCACATTACCGCAAGCGCGCGCCCCCACACACACACACACACACACACACACACACACACACACACACACACACACACACACACACACACACACACACACACAATGGCAAACCATTAAATTTAGAGCCATCCTAGGCTCTTATGCTGGTTATGCACAGCTTCAGTATAATACTTCTGAGGCATTTTTTCTGCTCTGTTTGAATTCACAGCATATCCTTGGGACGCCATGTATTAAATTGCCCTCCCACTCTATCAATCAACTTGACCGTGAACCTCGGTGCGGAACATGTTTATGAAAAGAAATAATTTCCCGGTGCAGCCTCACAAGCGGCGGTTTTACCCCCAGAGGGGGGGTCGGCGACGTGCGCTCGGCTCTTTCTCCTCCTTTCTCTCAAAGACACACTCCTGCGAGCCGGAGTAATGAGGAAATGGCTGTCGAGCGGGTCTGTAGTCAAAAGGTTGGGTCGCCATATTAGCCATGGGTAATGGAAGGTAAAAGTTACAGTGCGCCGTTAAACGCACGCGGATTAACCTCCTGTCGACCTTTGCTCTCTCACCTGGGATTTAGCTAGACTTGAGAAAGAGAGAGAGAGCGAGAGAAAGAACGAGATAGAGAGAGAAAGAGCGAAAGAGAGAGAGAGAAAAAGAGAGAGAGGGAGAGAGAAAGAGAGAGAGAAAGGGAGAGAGAAAGAGAGAGAGAAATTAGAGAGAAAGAGAGGTAAAGAGAAAGAGAAAGAAAGAGACTGATATACCTCGGCTTCCGTGATGGAGACTATTTTGGACCTCTGTGGCCACCGTGGTTCAACCCTGCTGTTTACCAGAGCTGATGGGGGTCGAATCAGGGGCCAGTTTATTCCACGGCGAGTCCGTTAAGTCCTGGGAACTCCGTGCGGAACAATATTCTCCGGTGATGAACACGTACGCCGCTGGTGTCCACATTATGCTGCTGTTACACATTTCCCGCCTCTCTTTTGTCCTTAAATGGCAGCGTCTGACCCTCGGCGCGCTCTGCGCGGGGAGATATGTGCTCTCCCTGCCGATGGAGTTGTCAGGGAAGGCCATCCATCCCGAGCAGATAACTACCTTTGAAGAGTAATGGAGGGAGAGAGAGAGAGAGAGAGAGAGAGAGAGAGAGAGAGAGAGAGAGAGAGAGAGAGAGAGAGAGAGAGAGAGAGAGAGAGAGAGAGGGAGAGAGCGATAGGGAGAGAAAGGCAGAGAGCGATAGAGAGAGAGAGAGATAGAGAGATAGAGAGAGCGAGAGAGGGAGACCGAGAGAGAGAGATAGAGAGAGCGGAGGCGGACCAGCGCCGTGCCACCATGGCTAGAGTTAACTGGGGAGGAGAGAGAAAGGAACGCGAAGCCCACCCAAGGTCAAGGCAAGGTGGCGGAGGGTTCTCGTTTACCAACCGCAAGGCTACAGGAATACTCTGTCATGACGAATGGTGAGGGAGAGAGAGGGAGGGTGGAAGGAAGGAAGGAAGGAAGGAAGGAAGGAAGGAAGGGAGAGAGGGAGGGAGGGAGGGGAGGGAGGGAATAGTAGAATGCAGAGAAAGGAGGAGTGGAAGTGGATGTACAGTGAGGAGGAAGAGAGAAACGCAGACTTTCTTTCCAGCGAGCCAGTCATTTGGCCGTGTACAAGCCGGCCACGCACCAATTACATTCACGTTAGCGTGCGTCCCGCTTTCCAAACGCAACAACAGCCTTCAGGGGCCTGCCTCCCCCGGCCAGGCAAACACACACACACAGGCACACACACACACACACGCACACACACACACACACACACACACACACACACACACACACACACACACACACACACACACACACACACACACACACATTAATCCTGTAACTCCCCCCTGGCTCTGTCTTTCTGTCTCACACAAACACACACACACACACACACCCACTCACACAAACACACACGACAAAACCTCGCCTCGCACCGGGGGCACGCACGCCAAACCCACCTCCTCCATCACGCTGCACCGCCGTCTACCAGCTCTATCCCTCTCGCTCGCTGCTCCTCGGGCTGTCCATCCATCCAAACCCCCGTCCCCCTCCTGTCCCCCCGGCCCCCCCACCCGGCCTGTCTGTCTCTCTTTTGGTCTGTCTGTGAGTGTGTGTGTGCCTCCTCTCCCTGCCTAATGGCAGTGATACTCGATGCTGAGGGTGCTATTGATGAGGCCTGATGTGACAGCCGCTCTATTATTAGAGAGAGCATAACCACGGCGCCCGGCTCTAATTGAACGAAGGGGAGGCCACCGGCAGCTAGCGCAGGGGCCTGATGGATCCACGGACTGTCGAGAGAGACAGAGACAGAGAGAGAGAGAGAGATACATACGAGAATATAGGATAGAGGCATACGGGACCTGAGAGAGGGATGGAGAGAGAAAGGTGGGAGCAACAGAGAAAAAAAGGAGAGAGAGAAAGAAAGTGTGAGAAAACAATTGTAAGATACAGGGAGCGATGATAGGAGATGAGGAACTAAGGATCGTAATGAGAAGAAAGAGAGAAAGGGGGGGGGGGGTAGAGGGGCAGCGCGTAGATAACTGGGATGAGCAAACGAAGGAAAGGAGGAAAGGAACACATGGAAGGAGAGTGTGAAAACCAGCTCTGGGCCTAAGTGTGCAGAGCTCAGAGAGATGAAGATGTGTGGACAATCAGAGAGAGAGGAGGATAAATAACTGAAGGGTTACAAAGGGGGAGGCACGTGAGGGAGCGGTATACATGAAAAGAGATCAGAGAGAGAGATAGAGAGAAAGAAAGGGGTGGAGAAAGGGCAGGCATAACGGGTGGAGACTGCTAAAGGAAAAAGGAGAGAGCAAGAGAGAGGACAAAGAAAGAAAGGGGTGGAGATAACGGGTGGAGACTGGCAAAGGAATCGAGAGAGAGAAGAGAGAGAGAGAGAGAGAGAGTGAGAGAGAGAGAGAGAGAGAGAGAGGGTGGTGGGCTGTAGCTTGTACATGATATGCGAGGATGTTTTTGTTTTCTGCGGCACATTTGAATGGGAGAACAGAGACAGGTAAATCTGGAGAGGCGCTGTGGATCTTTTTAATTGTGGTGGGATTTGGTGCAAGCAGGGAACGCAATAAAACTAACTGCTGTACAATCTCGCACAACGACTCCTCAAAGACTGCAGCAGCCCACCAGCTAGGCTTGCGTGCATATATTTGTCAGGTGTGAGTGTGTGTGTGTATGTGTGTGTGTGTGTGTCAGTCGTTTGCGTATTTGTTGTCTGCCACTTTTTCACCGTCGTCTGTGGGCAACATCAGACAGTGAGCCGTAGTCTGCCCACTTTGTGACAGACTTGACTTAGCGGTGCCGTGCCGCCGTGTCCAAAGCTGCTAATCACGTTGACGCGGCACGACACACAAAAACACACCAGCAACACCCCGCCACGCGTCCGGGATCACGCCGGCGACAATCATCGCTCACATTAGCGACACGCCTGGCTTACCCGTGCCCTTTCCGAGGAAGAAGGGGAAGAGGGAAAAAGAAAGAGAGAAAGAGAAAGATCAATTTTTGCGTCAGCAGTTCGTATCTACTCCTCTGTGAGGAAAAGGCATGTATTAATCAGGGTCAGAATAGCAGCTCTTAGCCAGAAGAAGGGAGAGCAGGAGGTGGGAAGCGGGAAGAGACAGCGGGAGAGGAGCAAAGGAGGGATCGTAGGAGTGGGGGGGGGGGGGGGGGCTTAAAAAGAGCAGACAGAGTGTTACAGGGTGGAGAAGAAAGGATGGTGAATGCGAGGAGGCATGGTGAGGGACGGGGGGGCTGGGGTACGGCCGGACGGAGGCAGAGATGAATATTGATGGGAGTACGTGTGTTGCTGGGAGGTGGGAGAGGAGCAGGAGTAGGAAGGACAGGTGGGGCTACAGCGGGGCTGGCCCACCGCGGGGCCTGGACAGCGGGAGGGGGGGGGGGGGCAGGCAGCAGCAGGGCCTGTGGTGAATCTTTCATGGAGCTGGTGGAGGTTGGAAAAGAGATTCTCGAAACCCTTCTCTGTGAAACGCACACTGACCACTTCCAAAAGTGAAAAGAAAAATCGGTCCGAAAGAAAGTGGATGTTGCAGTTTGTTGGTGTCGTGATGGATTGTGGGCAATGTAGTTTTGACGAATGAGGCGTGATTAGCTGATGTGATGTTTGGCTTTGGTTGGAGGGCATACGTGCCTCTTGACAACATTGAAACCTAACGATCTGAAGGGCTGGCTCGGCTTCTATCCAGTATCGAATATTCCATAAACTTTCATAAACGCTGTAAAGTGGCTGTAAACTGCCAAGAGAGATGGACCCAGTGAGTCTCTTTGATATCGCGCTTTCCTTATGATCTTCACAATCCAAACGTTTGCTTTTGTCCCCAATCTGAAACGACTTTAAATTAAGTAGGTAAAACCAGAATGTTTTCGTCTGTAGTGTCCCTCTGGTAAACATTGCCGTTTGGATCAATTACCCAACAACTAATGAGCAAAGTGGGGTCTGCCTCGATATCGCACACACCATTGTTCATTCAGTTATTTTTTTTGTTTTTTTTAATTAATGAGGTTTGAAGTAAAAATCGCAAAAAAGTTTTTAATTGTTTTTCTGTTTTAGGAAGTGGATGAGGAGGAGGGCAAGATCAGAGCATTAATTATAAGTGGGGGCTTTAAAGTGTGGAGGATTTAAAGTTTTAATTAAAGAGGAATTCATCAGGACTGATGTGACCCACCGACTGAAGTGGAATTGCAACACTATCCTCTTTTCCTTTACTTCTGCTCTCCTGTCCGTCTCCCGTTTTCTCTCATTAACGTTGTCCTTCTGTCACTCCTTATGTTTCGTCTGTCCTTCTCTAAATCCTCCTGCCCCCATCTGTCTGGTCTGTCGTCTGTCTATCTGCTCGTATGCCTGTCGTTTGTCTGTCAACCTGTCTGCCTGCCTACATGTCTACCTACCTGCCTGCCTGCCTGCCTGCCTGCCTGCCTGCCTGCCTGTCTGTCTGTCTGTCTGTCTGTCTGTCTGTCATCTTGCATCTCTCTATGGCGTTGTTGTCCGGCTCTTTGCACGACATGAGTATCATAGAGAGGATTACGGCGTTTCTCTGAGCTCCGTTTCTGAAACGGGAAAGAGAAGGCACAGATGTCAAAGGAAGGGGGGCTGGGGGGGGGGGGGGGGGGGGGGTGTTCCCTTCTCTGTCTGCGTTCCCCCTCTCCTTGTGTTCTTTCTTTCTACCCATTTCAAGCTCCCCTCCTCCCTGTGGTTTTCTCCATCTATCCATCCCTCTCTCTCTCCTTCTCCCTCCCTCCCCCCCTCCCCCCCCCTCTCTCCCTCTCGCGCGCGCCGTTAATAGGGTATAAGATTGTTTTCATACCAATGATAAATTAAGCCGAAGTGATTAGCGTGGTGTGAAACTTGATTACATTGCTTTGCTGATTTGCCGAGCAGATGCCCTTTGCTAGTGAGACTTTGGTAGGTTACAACGTTACACGTGGCCTGCCTCGCAGCTGGGGATGCCGCCAGAGGATGCCAGGTTAATTGCCTTGATTGTGGAAATAGCTGCAGCGTTCCGTGGGGAATTGAACCTGCAATCCATTTGTCGTAGCCCTAGCTGTTAGCGGTGGTGCGTGCCAAACAGCCGAGACTGTTTACAAAGTGCTACTCTGCATAAGCAAATGTAGGGGGATGAAATAAATACACTCTAAATTGCATTTTAGGGGTGACTTGGCTTGTTTTCAGTGTGGACGTTTGAATGGGGTTTCAGCAAAGTGGGCACTGTTTTAATTCAATACTTTTTTGGGGGGAGGGGTTTCTCATTTTGACATGCAGTGTGCTTTGGTTTTGATGTAGTGTGATTTGGTTTTTGACGTAGCTTTATTTGGTTTTAACGTAGCGTGATTTGGTTTTTGACATAGTATGATTTGGTTTTTGCCGTAGCGTGATTTGTTTTTTGACGTACTCCCGGCATCAGGTTTTGTGGCACTCTTGTCATGTGTTTCTGTGTTGATTTCCATGGGGCCTTTGACATGGCGACACATTTCCCTGAGGCGCTGCCTGAGCTAGTGCCTGTGCAGGCCCTTTACAATGTTTGCCAATCATCGGGATTAATGGCCCAATAGAAGAACCCCCCCCCCATAAACATCAGTAGCCATGTTACCCACTTCGCCACCTCAACAGGGGAGAAAAACGTGTAAATGATAGCAGGAGACATGGAGGATCTCCCGTTGTTTAAATTCTGACACCCCCCCCCTCTCCCTCTTTCGTTCCTCTCTCTGTCGCAGTGATTACGGCAATCACTGTCATTACGCATTCCCATAGATTAACGCTATCTCTCATGCTTTGTCGTACGCATGATAATGATGCTAACCAGTTAACCCCCCCCCCCCCCCCCCCCCGTTCACTCCTCAGCACAAGTAAACAGCCGCCACTAAATCTACAGCCGCTGCCAAATGAACACAACTCCCTGCAGATGCACTGTATATTAGTGGCGCGCCGGGGCAATCTACGCGCGAAACAAATCCAATGGTGATTGGAGCCACGGACCTGACCGAGCATCCGTCTGCGGCCTTAATCAGCCCCTATCAATGCAGCTCCATGACGCCCCGACGAGGAGCCTCCCCGCCTCATCCATCATTCTCCTCCTCGCTTCATTTCCATTTCTCTCTCCGTCCCTTCGCTTCTTTTCTTGCTCTTGCTCACTCAGTCGCCCTGTCCTCTCCTCATTGCATCTAATTTCCTTCTTGTTACCCCTCCCCCCCTCCCCCCCACCCGCCCCTCCACCCTCCCCTCTAAGAACAACAGGAACTGTACTCTAGTCAGAGAGGAGGGGAGGGGACGCGGAGGAGGAATAGGAAAAGGATTAACGTGCATCAATCTTTTTTTCCCCCTCTCTCTCTCTCTCTCTCTCTCTCTCTCTCTCTCATCCCGCTATCTTTTCAACTTTGTCGGCCCTCATCACGTGTGCTCTCTCCTTATCGTTTTATCCCTCACTCTCCCGCTAAGTCTTCGATTGTGTTCCCTGTCGTCCTGCCTGTGTTAATGAATTCTCCTGCCTTTCGTCTCTGCGTCTTCTCCCTGTGTCCCCGCCTTCTCTCGGCGTTTCAGAACAGTGCATGTTCCCAGAATAACATCAGGCGACGGCGTTGAACTTTACCAATGTCTGCGTTGCCGCCTCGTTCTAGAACAGACCCACTGTGACAACTAGTTCTAGAACAGACCCACTGTGACAGCTAGTTCTGGAACAGGCCCACTGTGACAGCTAGTTCTAGAACAGGCCCACTGTGACAACTAGTTCTAGAACAGGCCCACTGTGACAGCTAGTTCTAGAACAGGCCCACTGTGAAAGCTAGTTCTAGAACAGGCCCACTGTAAAAGCAATTTCTAGAATGGGCCCACTGTGAAAGCTAGTTCTAGAATGGACCTACTGTGAAAGCTAGTTCTAGAACAGGCCCACTGACAGCTATTCTAGAACAGGCCTACTGTGACAGCTAGTTCTAAAACAGGCCTACTATGACAGCTAGTTCTAAAACAGACCCACTGTGAAAGATAGTTCTAGAACGGGCCCACTGTGACAGCTTGTTCTAGAACAGGCCTACTGTGATAGCTAGTTCTAAAACAGACCCACTTGGACAGCTAGTTCTAGAACGGGCCCATTGTGTCAGGGCCTTGGTGGATGGTCGACTGCATTAAAGCCGAGGGTGCAACCACAAAAGAAGTCCCCTTTAGGGTAAAGGGTTAGAGCTAATGGGGACGTCTTTTGCGGTTTCCCCTTCGGCTTATGCAGTTTATTTACGTATCTACGGCCAAGCGGATGTAACCTGGGAACCGTTCCTGAGGCAGCGTCGGTGGTCTCTGTGACGACCTGTCAACGTCGGGGTCAGCATTATTCCCATGCAGGAACTTACTTTTACTTCTAACTTGCGAAACCAACACAACTTGTTTTTGGACATGAAAAACCCTTGTGTATTCCATCAATTGAAAAAAAAAAAGTGTTTGTTTACAATAATTGCACTTCAATTTCGGTACTCTTGAAAGTAGACCGAATTCACATGGACGCTGATTCCAATCATGGTGCCGGGCTCATTTCAATGGATTGTGGTGCTGTGTGGTCGATTGAGGTTCATGCTGCCTGCAGCCCTGGATAAGGTCAAACCTCCGGGGCAATAGATTGGGGAATAAAGGTTCATACTAAGAAAGAGATGGAGAGAGAGAGGGAGAGAGACAGACAGAGAGACTGAGAAAGAGTGCTAGAACAAGAAAATTTGAGAGTGAGAGAGAGGGAGGGAGAGAGAGAGAGAGAGAGAGAGGAGAAAATAATAGAGAGGGATGAATAAATAGAAGAAGAGAGAAGAGACAGCGACAGAGGCAGAAAGAGAGCAAACAAGGGTTCCTATTTCATCAGGAAGGACAGAGGAGAGCACTAGCTCATGAGACTTCCCGGAAAAAGATTGAGACAGCTGAGAGAGAGAAAGAGAGAGAGAGAGAGAGAGAGAGAGAGAGAGAAGGAGAGAGAGAGAGAAAAGCATCAAAGAAAGGGAGTGCGATAAGGAAGGGACGAGAGAAGATGATCGAAGGGGACATTGAGGGAGAGAGAAAGAGAGAGAGAGGCAGATAGAGGCAGAGGAAGTGGAGGGCGTGCGAGATTGATGAGGCCGAGTGAGAAACTAATTCTCACTTCACTCTGGGCTGGAAGATTAGGGAAGATTAGAGAGATAGGGTGAGCGAGGCCGTGATGGTGGGATAGCTTCCACCGCATGCCACGGAAAAGATCTTTGAATATATAACGCCCACAGAGAGAGAGAGGGGGAAGGAGAGCAGTAGAGAAGGAGTCGAGAAGGAGAGCGAGGGAAAGAGAGAGAGAAAAAGAGAGAGAAAGAGAGAGAGGGAGAGAAAGAGAGAAAGAGAGAGAAAGAGAATGACAGAGGAAGAGAGAGAGAGAAACAGGGTAACGACGGGATGAATAGTCAGTAGAAAGGGGAATGGGTCGACGTGGCCGGGATAAATCTCAATGGCATCGGTGGCTGTCAACAGAAAACGTCCTCATATCAGCATCCACGTCCACGGTTAATCCACAGGAACAGTAACCAGGTCATTGACGTCTCTACCTCCACAGAACTCTCTGCTTTGGTCCTCGCTCCCCGCTGGGATTCAATCCCCCGTACGGTTCCAACGTAGCAAGACGCTCCTATCCACTGCTATTGTGTTTCCAATGCCGCGTCTATATTTAACCTGTATCCCTGTAGGTGTTGGTTCATATGCACTGGTTGAGGGGAGAATACTGGGTCCATCTACAAATACAAACATGCACACACACACACACACACACACACACACACACACACACACACACACACACACACACACACACACACACACACACACACACACACACACAACAAATAGTCTTCATCTCACATATATACATATAAGAAACACATCCACAGAGACAGATACACAGACACACATGCACAAACATGTACACACAGACACAGACACACACACACACACACACACATTCAAGACCTGCCAAAGAAGTTACCACAGGAGGACGAGGGGCTGGTGGGGGCTGGGGGGGGGGGGGGGGGGGGGGGGGGAAAGGATGCTTGAGAGGGGGTGCTGCAGTGGCAGACTCAATCCGTCACGCGGGATTACAGCGTAAGCTTCTCCACGGCCATAGATGCGGATTTGAGAGAGAGAGAGAAAGAGGAAAAAAAATCCTACAAAAAATCCACACAGGGCTGCTAAAAGAATTACTCCAGTCTTCCTGCAGCTGTAGCCCTTATTAGAGCCAGGGTGACAGGATGGGGGTGGGGGGGAGCTCCCCTGCTGGTGGTCCCCAGGCACACCCCGGGCCACATTATCCACCAGTCAGGGAGAGAACAGGCTGGAGGGGTGACCTCCCTCTCCAAACCCTCCGGCTGGTCCACCGCTGGACGCTGCTGGGCCACCATCGTTTGACGTGCTGGGGGAGAGGTGACCTTGACTGTCGGAGGGACTGGCAGCCGCGCGCGTGCGTGTGTGTGCTTGTGTGTTTGAGTTGAGATTGTGTGTATGTAGGTTAGCAGGAATGGGTAATGTGTTCAGGTGTTTATTTAATTCAGTGTGCGTGTGTGTGCGCCTGTGTGTGTGTGCCTGTCTATTTACCCAGACGTTACAGTGTGGAATCCAGAGCCTCCCCAACATCACAGAGTGTTCCCCAAAGGACATACAACGCACTGGAAATGCGACGCAGACGCCCAACTTTGATCTAACACATCAATCCAATAGCACAACAGCGGAGACAACAAAACACAGCGCTGAAATCTCCTCTGTCACACACACTCACACACACCCGCTCACAGCCTCGGCGTACCACTGTAAAACTAACGCAGAAGGTCACAAAGGTACGAAACGACACTGCGACAAAAACTCGACGACGACGCGGAGAGTTGTGAATTGAGGACACCCCACACAAAAGTAGTTATGCAAGCTGGTGAGCTAGCATTTGGAGAGAGAGAGAGAAATAAAAACGAAACAATAAAAAACAATTAGCCGACGTATTAGCCAGCGCTACATATCTCCTAGCGTGCAGCATGCTAATTCAATTCCCCGCGTTCCGCCTCCAATCCACCACGCCCAAGGTGGCGTCTTATAGCAACCCCGCCAAAACGCCGGCTTCTGAAGACACCGAGCAAGCAGAGCCCGCCGTGCCGCGGAGAATAAACCAACACAAACAAACTGACCCAAATAGAGGGATAACAAAAAATAAGGGTATGAATTAAAAACAACAAATGAAAAAAAAAATAGATCGGGGCAAAGTCATTAGAATTCCAAAAATAACCCGTCACCAGTTCTAGCCCAGCCAGGAGAACAGGAGAACCTTGAAAGCGTGAATGTGACACACACACACACACACACACACACACACACACACACACACACACACACACACACACACACACACACACACACACACACACACACACACACACACACACACACACACACACACACACACACACAGAGAGAGAGAATAGAGAGCAGAGAGAGAAAGAGAGAGACTAGAAGAGAGAGAGAGAGAGAGAGAGAGAGATAGAGAGAGCACCATGGGTGTGGGGAGGGGGTGTATTATGGTAATAAGTCTGGGACGTGTGACTTCAACAAGGGGGATTAGACAGTGTGACAGCGCAGGGCTTCCAGGCCCCAGCACACCACACGGAGCTCAGCAGGCAGGCAGGCAGGCAGGCAGGCAGACAGGCAGGCAGGCAGGCAGGCAGGCAGGCAGGCAGGCAGGCAGGCAGGCAGGCAGGCAGGCAGGCAGGCAGGCAGGCACGCAGCATCTAAAGCTGGGAAACCTGTAATGTATTGAGACCCAACCTCCCCAGGCCACACCGTTCTGACCAGCAACACAAGACTAGCGGTTAGCCAGATAAGTGTAGCGTCAGAGGTGAAGCGTCTAGGAGGTATGGCCGGGCAAGCAAATGTCTGAGCCTCGCCCGAAAGTGTTTCTGTCTTTGAAAGGACATCTTTTTTCCCCTCTCAAAATTCCAACCGCTCGGGAAAAAGTCTAGCATTCAGAAACGAAAATAAAACTGGTAAAAGGCCGTAAGCATGCGGAGCCTTCAGTGACTTTGGAACGACGTGGCTGCCGACACGGGCTGCTCTCCCTCAAAGCCAGTTTCAGGTCATTTTCACTGAAGTAACGTGTGCATACAGCTTTACGTTTCCACCCGACAAAGCTCTTCCTGAGCTTATTAAAACAACCTGCCCCAAACACTTACAGAGTATCAAAAGCACCTTTTGGGTGCACGGCAGACACATTTATTGATTTCAATGCGCCGTCGCAAAGTGTGTTCGGTGAAGCCTAGCTCTTTTCAACAACGGGGGACGGGGGGCATGAGGGGGACGGGGGTGGTGGGGCGCCGTCGCGAGGAGCACGCACAGAGAGACCTGATGAAAAGCCGAGTCGTGATGTAAATTGATTTGAGAGCAGAAAAATGTTACGTGTTGCTTTTGGGTGTCCTCGTGGCAGGTAGCCTCAGACATGTCTGCTAAGGTCCATCTCCTGTGTTCTGATGCGGCACATATTACATTTCCAACCTTGGGCCTCTTGTGTGTATTCATCAACCCCTCTTCTCCCTCTCTCCCTCGCTCCCTTCCTCTCTCCCTCCCTCCCTCTCTCCTCCGTCAGTCCTCTTCCCTGGAACGCCCTTGGAAGGTAAATAGGAAGGAATGGCGGGGGAAAGGCCGTCCAGAGAGATTCTGTCTTCTCTTAATAAAACTGGCGAGCCGGGAATGCACAAGTGCGCCCCCCCCCCCCCCACCCCCCCCCCTCTTTTATGAGGGAGAACAAACGCAATTCCCCACACTGTCTCTCTGGTGCCGTGTGATATTCAAAGTCACTGCACAGGGTGCGAGTGTAGCCTGAATCACATGGACTCGCTCTCCCATACACACACACACACACACACACACACATACACAATGCAGGTCTTAACACACTCACACAGAGAACGAGAAAGGCACGCGGACGAGCAGAGAGAGAGCAAGTAGAAGGAGGTACGAGAGAGAGAGAGAGAAAGAGAGGGGATGAATTCCCGAGAGAGAGTGGGGTTTTTGTGCTTCCAGAGGACGCGCTCTGAAATGTCAGGCCGTGTTGTGAGATGATCAGATAGCTTTTTGATGTCGGCGACGCGGCCAGGCGGAAGAGGCGGGAAAAAGACAGGCTTGATGGGCATCAGGTGTAATTTCTGGCAACGGCGGCTGACTCACCCTCCAGCGGACCGGCGGCGAGCAGCGTCTCTCCTCAGAGAGACCTTGGCCCAAAGCAGTCCCATAATAAAACAAGAGGCATGACCCGCTCACCCCCGACGCCCCTCTTCACCCCCCCCCCACTCGTCCTCTGACCTTAAGCCTCGTGGGCTGGAGACTGCTGCAGCTTAAGTCACGGTCCATTTCTTTTACCAGAAACAGACTGGAAGGATGGCGAATTGGACGTGGGCCATGCAAAACATTACAGTGCGAATAGGCCAGAATAACCAGATTGAGATTGCAACTGGACAGCGACAGTTGACTTCCTGACTTCCGGAGTCCTGAACCATTGAAAGCTTTGAATGCCGGTCTGAAGTTTTTGCTAAATCGTAAGCCGTTGTAGGCTTTGGGTCAAATATCTGCTCAATCCTTGCACTCTTGGCCACACAGCACTCAACAGACACTAGTAATCAGATTGAAAACAGATTTAAACCCATGCATGCAAATGCTCTCTCTCTCTCTCTCTCTCTCTCTCTCTCTCTCTCTCTCTCTCTCTCTCTCTCTCTCTCTCTCTCTCTCTCTCTCTCTTTGGTGACTTAACAGATCATTTTATTATAGTGATTCTCAGAACTGTCTCTTAGTTGCAAATATTTGATCCTTATGGCAATGCTCGTTCCCTCCTCTGCGCGATCAGACAAAACACACAAGGAAAAATAGTTCACCGTAAGTCCCTTTCTGACATATTTTACTTCACAACATTTTGACCAACTCTCAACTGTACCACTAAATAGACAAATAGGAGGATTGCAAAGATGTAATGGTCTTTAATCCAAAACTAAACAAAATGACAGGATGTCCAGAATAAGCTAGGGCATATTTATGGATCTTGCCTTTGAAGACAGAGCTTTTTTAACAGAAAATGTATAGGCTGAGATTAGTGCCACACAAAACTGAATTTGAGTTGTATTAACTTGCATTTGAATAGCAGAATCTGAATTTGTAATGCACTTTGAAATGTCATTTTATGGTTTGAAAAGGAATTAACTGGTTTGAAACCGAATCTTTGCTTTTCGCTTTCAACTGCCAACTTTTGTTTCAAAGTAGTTTGAGAAAAAAAGCAAAATAACTTTCAAACTCAGTTCTTGCAGCACTGCCATTGTGAGGGGAGCGACAGCTTTCAAACATGTCGAGTGGTGAACATGACCAAGACATCTGAGACAGGTATCAAATTCAAGTTAATACAATTCAAAATACGGTTTCGTGGCGGCTATAATCTCAACCCATAATAGTGCTTGTGTATTTTAACTTTATACGTGAGATAACGTTGGTGCTTAATCCTCTAATCCGTGACGACTTTTAACATTACTCCAACATGGCCCTTCCGGATCTTAAGAAGATCCATAAGCTCCTCTTTGTCTTTGTCCTTAAAGTCCTTATCTCTTCGGCGTTCGTGGACCCCAGTGGATTTCTCTGCGTTTACGGAGATTTCTCTGCGTCTATATGTAAACAGTGCCTTTTTATGGGTAACGCCCGTCCTGTGCAATGTTGTTGTTCATATGCCATTCAGATGCTGTCTTATATATCAGCCATTTATTATTATGAAGTTAACTCGCGCCCGGAACTCAGCCATCTCCAGGGATGGCGTTCCGCCAGTGCAGGCACACACCGTTGTCCCATGGGGAACGCACACCAGCTAGGGGGCACTCTTTATCGGGGACGTTTGGTTTAGCAGCAGTGCTTGGACACACAGAGTTGCAGGATGTATTTGTGTTTGGTGAGGTAGCTGGGGAAAGTCACAGCGCTGATTCTATCACTGTGTCACTGTGGCTGAGGTCCAGGCGGCATGGAGGAGGAGCTCCAAAGATGTACAAGAACCCAAACCGGAGAAACAAACGTCGTCCTACTTTATTTTTCTTCCTCCCTATTTCTTGCTCTCTTTTTTTTGCTCCCCCTCTCTCCCCTTCCTGATCCCTTTTTTCGTTCATCCGCCATGCTTAGTTTTACAGGTGACTGTTCCTCCTCTCCTGACCTTTCACTTCTCTCTGACTTCTGTTGGTTCAGAGAAGCGGTTCCCTGAGCTCCGCACCAGGAAACAAACGCTGTCGACAAAAGTGCCGTGAATGGGGCTTTTGTGAGCGGGTTTGTGTGCGTTTAGAGATTCTTTGTGGTGTGTGTGTGTGTGTGTGTGTGTGTGTGTGTGTTTCATAAGGTGGGCTTGTGATGTAAGTAAACATTTTCTTTCAAATCAACACCGTCAACAGGATGAGAATGTGAACATGTTTTCAGTGGCTGATTGGAGGAGTGTGTGTGTGTCTGCTCTGTGGAGACGGTGTGTGCCTGTGACCGTGTGTGTGTGTGTGTGTGTGTGTGTGTGTGTGTGTGTGTGAGCCTGTTTTCTTGCTAGAGCAGCGGGAAGGCCTCAGAGAGGAAGGAAGGAACACTGGCGGAGGTGAGCGGTAATTAAAACGTTCAGTCAGATTACGTCGGCGCCAGGCTTTTCACAGCACGGCGACTCCTCGCCATCAGTGACGACGATCTGCCTCCACCGCTAACGAACCCAAAGATCGCTGGTGTTCGGAGGCTCACGGGTAGGGGAGGAAAAATGCATTAAGACCTATTTAATGGCCCCGATGAGTCAGTTCAATGAGAAACTATATGGGCTCTGAGGGGATGGAGGTCACACCAGGACCGAGTCACCTCCCATAGGATTTGTTCTCTGAATGTGGAATAAAACACACCTTCACACCACTAACATTTCCACTGTGTGTCCATCGACTATACACTATGAAGCTCTCGTCAGGATCACTCGCTACAGCTGTTGACTGTGTGTCTGCAGCGATGGAACAAGCCCGTGGCTAAAACGACAGTGGGTTTCTGCTTTTCAACCCCCTGCCTCATTTCAGTGAGCTGGGAGACCCTGTAGTGACAGGCCGTCACACGCTGGGCCCGGTAATGAACCTGCCTTGTCAGCCAGGGCCTCGGCCCCGTTCGATAGCCGGCCCTGCCACCTGCCCCGCCAAGCCCCTCTGACACGGTGCCCATGGCAACCATCGAAGAGCTACAGCATCCCCATGCCGATAAGTTCCTTCAGGAGACGGCCGGCCTGTCGTCGTGGTGCGGTGAGCGGTCCTCCTGATTGGCTATTCACGCTCGCTGTACGCGTGCGATAACGCGGACCCTGCTGCCGTGCCGACAGACTTTTTGAGAAAGGTGTTTTTTCTCGTCCCGTTACGTGCACAGCGGGCAAAAACGCAGTGGCTAAAACTATTTTTATTTATTTTATTTTTTTTAAACACGGTGAATCATATTTGCTAGCATCTTTTCAAGGAGATGCCGGGGATTTATGTGCACATTCAAACCGTGTGTAGGGAGGGGGAGCCGTCAATATGGTGTCCAGACCGCTGCCAATTCCAATGTCACAGGGCCTTGAGGAGGAGATAGACTGATTGATTGAAGCCGGGAGAGAGTGCGCCGAGGGTGAGGGACGGCGGCGACAGCACCATGATTGACATGCCAGGAGAAGAGAGGAGAGGAGAGACGAGGAGGAGAGGGCAGCATACTAAAACAATGCCGAGGGAAGGAGAGGGGGAGGGAGAGGGAAAGGGAGAGAGGGAGATGGAGGGAGACAGATAGGAGAGGACGGGGACAGGTGGCGAGGGGGAGCGGTGGTAAACGAGAGGGACAAGGCGGAAGATTAGGTTTTCTTACTTAAACCGAGACTTGTTTGTTTGGAGAGAGAGAGAGTGAGAGAGAGGTAGAGAGAGAGAGAGGTAGAGAGAGAGAGAGAGAGAGAGACAGCGATATAGAGATAGATAGAGAGGGGGTAGGACAGTTGAAAGTGGTAGTTGGGGTTAGGGGTGGAGGGAGTGGTGTGCAGCGAGGGGGGTGGGGGTTGGGGGTAGCTGTAAAAGAGGGATGAAAGAGAAGTCTGGGGGGGATAGGCCGACTTCAGTCATGCCCGGCTGGCTGCAGAGACAGGGTCTGTCTGTCTGTCGGCACCGCCGGTGTCCTCGGGTGTCATACAGCCCCGGCTCAGAGCACACACATACACCGCAACAAGACAGCCGGCATGGACGTCAAAGGGACGCCCGGCGTTACACCAAGTACTACACGATTACATGAAGTATAATGCGTCGCCTCATTTCATGCGACACCACGCCACTTAGCGCCGCTCAAACGCAGTCGCCACCAACAGACCATCTGGCTCTGAATCACCATCTCCATTGACTCATCAAAAGACAATGACTATTATTATGATTATCATTGACTAATTATGCTAACATTAATGTGGGGATATGACGTTGACATTTTTTTAGTTAATGCGTTTTTGTCCGTAGGCCTGTTGGTAACGAGAAACGGAAAACAACAGTCCCTTTATCATTCAAACCACTTTTAGCCGGGACAGATTTGAATGTTTAATTGTTATCACAAGCGTCTGTGTGTGTGTGTGTGTGTGTGTGTGTGTGTGTGTGTGTGTGTGTGTGTGTGTGTGTGTGTGTGTGTGTGTACAGTACGGACCTCGACTGGGGTTTTTCTCATTTCTCCTGGTGCCTGAGTGAAGTGGACCCTATGGCTTTTAGAGATGCGATCTCGGCGGCATGCGAGGATCTGTCCTCCTCGCTCTCCTCGCCAGCTTGGCTGCCACGCTGTTTTGCCCCACTTTTAATTATCGCAGAGCACTGATTAAAGTCTGAACTTAATTATCTTTATCTCTTTTCTCTCAGGGTGTTCAGCCCTCCGTGGGAAAGCCGAATGAGACGCTGCTCCCCGAGTGGAGGAGAGCGAGGAAGAAGAAAAAGTCACCAAGGAGTGACGCTCGAATAGATCGAGGACGATTATAAACACCGTGAAACGGGTGGGGGAAGAAAAGAGAAGGGAGTGACTGACATCTGCCCTCCATTGCAGCGTGAAGGACACGGGGATGGAGGTGTGAGAGAGGGAGCCGCGCAAACAAACAACAAAATAGACGGAGGTGAGAATGAAGACAGGCGGAAAACGAGCCTCTCCTCGCTCAAATTAAGACATCTCGGCGCGAGACAAGATGATTGCCAGAAACCTGCTTTTATTGGTCGTCCTGTGCCTGTGGGAGGGGCTAAGGGGAGGGGGCTCGGCCTCTAAGGTCGTCCGAAGGAGAGGAGTGGGCGGACCTCGCGTGCTGAAACTAGGGGAGAGCACAATCACAGAGCGAGGCGACACGAGTGTGGAAAGCAATGCAATGGCCGTCGTGACACTCAAAGATATGATTAGTCATAATCAGGGGAGTGAGAGCGGGACTGTCTACCGCGCAAAAACAGCCCAAACTCATCCGGCTCTCTCGCTGGCGAATATGGACAAGTCAAAGGTCAAACCGGAGGTCAAACGAGAGGCGGGCTCAGTCAACGGCGAGAAAACGACTCAGTACGTAATCACCAGTAACAACAAGGAACCTCTCCATGACAACAAGAGGAGCAGGAACAGCACCAGGAATGTGGACGGCTCTGCCTGGACAGGACGAGGAGAGAAAGTGTACCTACTTCACCACAAGACAGACCAGCACTCCAACAGAACGAGATTCAAATCTATGTCCAGACTGCGAGGGAGGGCTGATTTGAACTCACACACCACGGGGGTACCAGCGAAGGGAGTCGCCACAGATTTGACCCGGAAATTCAACCTCACCGGCAGCTATGGGGTGCTGAAACTGTTGTCGAAGGAAAACCTGGTGAGGATCGTCAACTCCCAGATGCAGAGCGTGCCCAATTTGAGTCATCAGAGCCACGTTAGTCGGAGCAGGAAACGAGACTTGATTGACGTTAACCGCAGCCAATTAGAGGCCCTCCGATTACAGAGACAGGACATGGCTGTCACTCTAAACCACTTTGGATTGGACAATCAAACGGCACTGCCGTACGTCGGCTCCGTTACTAATCCGGACCATAATCCGGATCAAAGCGTTCACGCTCGTTCCGATCCAGTAAAGGAAGACATTCCGGCTGCTGCAGCAGAAGGCCACGAGATTAGGTCGGGCAGGGGGGAGAGACCCAAACACCTCTCCCATTTGCCACCCGCCTCCCAGAATGAGCTTACACTTACAACCGAGAGGGACCCAACAGCCTGTCAAACTGACCGGCCTGTCACGGCGACCAAACACCTTTCCTCTCAGACAGACAAATCCCAGTCAGTCCTCACCTTGGCACTGCTGGGAGGGAGGGCCATGAACACGCCCTCCGATTCCAAAAGAGACTCTCTGGCGGAGAGCGTTCGCTCAGAGGAACCAGAGCCAAGCACGGCCCGCTACCCCTTGGAGGACACTAGCGTGTCCGTCGACAGCAGCCATGTCCTGAAGCTCCTCCCAGAGACTGAGTGGGGGCAGGAGGTCACAGCCAATCAGATGATGACTGGGGAGTCACACACCACAAATGGGCGGGGCCTGGTGTTTGAAGAGGCGGAGTTAGACGATGACGATGCAGGAAATGGGCGGAGTCCGACTGAAGAGCGGGGGGTTCGCTCTCGCAGCCGGAGGAGCTGGATCTGGAACCAATTCTTTGTGATCGAAGAATATGCTGGACCTGAACCTGTGCTCATTGGACGGGTAAGAAATACACTTCTTTTTTTTATTTGCAATGCAAAACCAATGCTTGTTCAATATTGCTTTCAATGCATGGGGTTTCCTTTTACACACTTTCTCGTCACATCAGGGCTGTTCCAGTATGTCAACATTGCAGATTGTATTCCCACTTTAGGCCACACAGAGGATACATTACGATTTTTCTCTCAATACGTGGTCTTCCTGATGTCATAATTTGCCAGAGAGATGAAATTGATGCTCCATTTTAGGGAAATTAAACTGGTGTACGAGCATCGCTACCTACTGAAAGGATGTTTAACACACAATTAAAACAACAAAGGCCTTGCGCTAGATAAAAATGTTATGTTGCTTGTTACAACAAACATAACCTGTGAGGATAAATATACCTATCAATCAGTATATAAATCGGGTGATATTTGCATAAACAGTGTCATTCATTTCCATGTGGTGACAGTTGGGGTTTTGGGAGTCGTAGTCATTATCTATTGCGTAGGCTTTAGAAAGAAAGCAAACAGCTAATTGTTCTCTCAAAGCATATGTCATGAGACTGTCTGACTCAATGCAAAACGTATGCACAAATGTGATCCTGCAGAAACTGCTCCATTCTTATACAAGTAGGATTTTGTTGTCCTTCCAAGCTGCAGTGTGATACTTTCCGTCAAAAGTCATCTGGTCATTAAGTTCTAAGTCAATACTCTTTGGAAAGTATTAATTAGAAAATCTGTTTGTTTCCAACCTCTGCTCAATGCTAAAGTAACATAGTTAGCAATCTCTTGGATAATTCATTTGGCTCCACTGTGTCAGTTGGGACACATCACAAATTTTTTTGTTGATTGAATTCCAAATAGTAAATCGACCTCGGGACTTTGCCGTGTGTCATAAACCTTCTATTGGAATTGATTTACATTGACCCAGTGTGCCGTGGTGCCTTCCAGTCGCCATAAAGCCTCCAGATGAATCAATGGGAGCTCTGAGGCACAACAACAAAAGCCCCCCAGCCCCTCCCTGCCACCCCATGGCCTCTCCCTCGATTGGACCACGATCCACGCCGACCTACGCACGCCGATGGGAAATTGACGTGTTTAGGAGAATTAATGGCGCCCGTTTTTCAGCCTATCACTGATCCCCTGAGGGCTGATGATGGAAGGAGTGGACTCCTCGGCTGCTCCGTTCCCTCTCAGAGATGCCAGTTCCCTACCCTGGATGAGGCCAAGGCTGTGTAGTCTCCGCTAATGCTCTTCAGACCTGATTTGAACTCGTAAACAGAGATTTATGACTACGTTACCCAAGATACCCCAGAGGTTGGGATTCCTGGCCCTTTGTTTTGGTCATAGGCTAAAGCAGTTATAAGCCCATACACTAGCTTCCCGTTGCCTCCGATGCTGTCTGGTCCGCGGGGCGTACCAGTGGACAGGGTCATGTTGCCTGGCCTCGTACAGGGATGTGGACAGGCTCTGCCTCCTCTCTTGCTCAGCCATCACCCAGCCACGGGGACGGGCGTGGCCGTGGGGCCGGTTTGCCCAGCAAATGAATAGTAATGAGCCCTGCGAAGCGTGCCGCGGGCTTTCAGACGACACGGAAATAAGAGGGAATGAGAGGGAGTGTAAAAAGGATAGAGAGAGAGAACGAGAGAGAGATTGCGAGAGAGCAAGATTGTGGGAGAGAGAGGAAGTGAGAGCGAGAAGGAGTGAAAAGGATAAAGATAGAGAGAGATAGAGAAAGAGAGAGAGAGAGTACAAAGGGTAGAGAGAGGGGGTGTGTTAGCTCAGTGGGGAAGCGTACGAACGGATCCCGTTTTGCCAAAACCGAAACGAGGAAACCAGCTCGGTGGTTTTGGCTATCTAGTTCTCCCCGCGGCCCTGTTGTGCTCGTGCTGTTGGCTGCACGTGGAGAGCACCTTGCTTTCGGGCCTGCACACGGAGAGCAGCGACCACCGGCATTGTCCTGGGTACCGCTGACGATTAGCCCGACATCTAATTTGGGCCCACTTGACTTTGTTCCCCACCGCGAGCGTCCGCGCGTGACGGATAGCAGAGCCGAGGTGGCTCCATGAATTAGCCGCCAACGGAGAACGAGAGGCATGGCACGGCCGTCCGGCTTACAGATGGCGCCGCGCATAAAGCTATTAGTGCCAATCTGCTGGGCCCAGAGCAGGTAGTTACACCGGGCACATTCTACGGTGCTCTGGGAGGGAACGCAGCCAGACCGCACACACACACACACACACACACACACACACACACACGCACACTCACGGAAACACGTGTTCCCCCAGATGAAAGTGCTGACACTCGGCGTGTACAGCCAGAACGCTATTATGCTTGAGGGAGCCTGTGTCTGTGCGTGTTCGTGGTGCTTGTGTTTCCGCGAAGACGCTTACCTCTTTTAGCATCTGTGGAGAGTGTGTGTCTTATCTGCATGTACATGCATAATGCTCTTAGGCGTCGTAAAGGTCTTATGAGTGTTTAATCGTTCCAGGCGGGGAAGGCTCTGCCTGATACAATTGGCGATCAATGGGAACGCGACGTAGCTTCTTCACCGTGAGAGTGTTCATCAGGGCTTAATGGAGAGGAGGGGCGGGGGGGGGGGGGGGGGGGGGGGCTCCAAGAGACTAATACAGAACGCCACCAGTGATTTATTGGCCTTCATGAGGCCTTCAAAACACAACATAACACACTTACTCTGGATGGACAAAAATAAAGATTTACACACGCTCAAACACACATTTCGAACATACAGTACACAGAAGCAACACGCACACACACACACACGCACGGACACACTACCACATATATGAAAAAACCCATACCCATACTTTACAGTGCTATGCTAATATGGCATCCTCCGTGGTGATAGATGTACACACACATGGCTCTGTGACTTTGTCTCCCGCTACCTTTGTCATCCCAGACATCTAGTTCTCTGTTTTCTCTGGGCGGTTAGACAGTTATCAGCCTTATGATAATGGTGAATATAATTGATGCTGCCACAGTGTCTTTAATGGCGTTTCGTGTGATTGCAGACGCAGCGTGCGAAAGAACACAGATAGAGTGTTGTTTTCATTCTGATGAGGGAAAGAGGTCGTTATCCTGCTTGCTGATTGGCTTCCACGTCTCTCTCTCACCCCCCCCCCCCCACCCCCACCCCCACCCCCCATCTATTACAAACTCTTCCCATCAATCTTTGTGCTTATAAGGATAATCCCTGGCACCTCAGCTAAGGCTAACTTGACACACTTCCTTGCGGGAGTCTAAAGCTCTTCTTCCTCCCCCTCCTCCTCCTCCTCCTGCCTTAGTGCACCTGTATAATCATTGTCGCTTGCTAGTACTCTAGCTCATTAGCGAACACACATGAGATTCAAGTCATGTACGCTTAAATAGACGCAGGCTAGATTTCATCTTGGCCCGAGCTTCATTAGCATGATCACATACATAATTAATGCAGCATAAGTGTGAAACATATTGTGGATATCTCTACAATTATTGCATAGCCATATTAATAGATTGACATGCCTTCCAAGTACCCCAGTTTTCCATTATTGCTTAGCCATATGAACGAATCGACACGCCTTCCAAGTTTCTCGGTTTACAGTAACTAGCTTCTCGCCAGTTATTGCAAATGATGGCATCAACGATGATTCTGCAGAGCGGGCCTTTTTAATGCGAATGCGGGGTGAGGGAGGGAGAGAGAGGGGGGGGGGGGGATAATGGTGGATAAGTAAAGTAATGCATTTATCAGTATACATATGGTCTGTTTTTACATTGTGAAATCCAATCCTACGTCGTGCATCCTCTAGCCATGCTTCCCGGTCTGCAATTGGGATTCTCTCAGTACAGTACAAAAGAGGTTATAGCATACGGTCTGACTGATGGATAATCCTCTGGTAATCTCTCTCCCACCATTGTTTATATCATGTCAACATCTGTCAGCCGGTGCAGATGTTCAGCGTGGTCAACCTGGTTTATTAAACTGTGTTTTCCGGAAACAGCCGCCCTGACACAAATGTCTGCAGCATGGTATTTGAATTTGAAATAACCCATCCTAAAGTTAGATTTGACTGATAATCCAGCCCCAGGTGAATTTAAACGGAATAATAACAAACAATTTACAGGCATCCAGTAGAGACATGCTGGATCTAGTATTGATAATTCTATGGGGGGTAGTGGGCGATGCGTGGCAGGCTGTCATGTGGTTCTGCGATGCGGATCCCCAGCGTTCTCTATGGCGCTGAGTTCTCAGTTTGGCTGTGAACACAGAACTCCTCTCCCCTCCCTGGTCTTAAATAGAGCTCGACATATTGTTTTAAATCACCCACGGCTCCTCACTGATTGGTAAGCACACACACACACACGCGCGGATGTAAACACGCGTTCGTCAGCCAACAGGCACATGTATGCACGCATGCATAATGATGTACAAACTCCTATTTACCCTCTGTTGCACGAGACAAAAACAAACAGGGTTGTCAATATCCCCAGTAAGAACACAAAGAAATAACACAGCTACATATGGAACATGGAGGCCCTAATGAGCCCACACCGGAGAAAGAAGGAGGGAGAGGCAAACAGACATAAAGAGAGTGAGAGAAAGAAAGAAAGAAAGAAAGAAAGAAAGAAAGAAAGAAAGAAAGAAAGAAAGAAAGAAAGAAAGAAAAAAAAGAAAGGAAAGACAGAGTGCGGGCGCTGGTAGGAGGGGACGGCGTTACGGCACACACCTGCTGGCAGGAAGCTCATCAATAATAATTCCACGATGTCTGGTTCACTACTGCTCCCTCTTTCTCTTTACGTTTCCTTCCTCCGTCTCTCTCTCTCTCTCTCCCTCTCTCTGTCTCTCTCTCTCTCTCTCTCTCTCTCTCTATATATATATATATATATCTGTGCCTCTGGAAAGTCATTTAGCCAGAGCACAGCAGGGGCCAGAGAGCAATTAGAGGGAGGGAGGGAGGGAGGGAGGGAAAGAGGGAGGGAGGGAGGGAGGGAAAGACAGGTGATGGAGTGTGGGACGGGGGAAATGGAGAGAGAGAGAGAGAGAGAGAGAGAGAGAGAGAGAGATACACTACGATGATTTAGAAGACGGGGGAGATGAGCCGGAGGAAAAACAAGTCTGAGTAAACCAGGGTGAAGACAACAGGAGAGAGAGCCAAGGAGGACAATGGAAGGAGGATGGCGTGTGGACATGCAGAGGAGCGAGAGACAACCAGACAGAGCCAAGAGAGCAAAGGTTAATGGTTCACATCTAAAACGGAGCGGAGTAGCGTGCTGGGGAAACAAAAAAGACGGAGAGACACAGAGACTAAGCGAAAGAAAGAGAGGGAGACGGAGGGATGGAGGGTTGCGGGCGGGTTTGTGGAGCTGACCCAACACAGTTCATCGGCCCGAGTCAGCGAGATGAAGAGTGATGGAACCAGAGACCGAGCGAGAGAGAGGGGAGGAGAACAACAACAGAAAGAGTGATGCAGACAAAAAAGAACCGAAGGATAGAGAGATAGAGGGAGAGAAATAGGGGGAGAGGGATGGGGGGGGGGGGGCGTAGTTAAACACCATTTTATTTCCGACCCCCCATGGAGGCCCGACCCGAGCGAGTTTCCCCCTGCGTTGAGTTTAAGATTGGGAGCACAATCACAGGGAGCAGAGCGGATGAGAGGAGAGGAGGGGGAAGGAGCGGCGGTGTCGTCTTTTAGAGGGTGGAATTCAAAGGAGGAACACGGGCTGCCTTTCTCTGCCTTTCTCTGCCTTTCTCTGCCTTTCTCTGCCTTTCTCTGTCTTTCTTCCCCTCTTCCTCCCCCCCCCCCCACCCCCTCTTTTCACAAGCCGCCTTTTTCATCTGTGCCAATAACGTCGAGCAGATCGGCGGAGTAAGGGGTGGGAATTATTATTATTATCATCAGACGCGTAGAAGGCACCGTTTGTGACGAGCGACCGGGCGCTTTGTCCGCGCGTCATGGGAGGTCGTCTCCTTACGCTGTGGTTATAGCTCACACACCCATGTCAACGTGTGACGCGGGCCCTTTGGCGATAACCTCTGCGTAAGCTCAGGGGGAGCTGTAGAGAGAAGGACCTTGAAGTCACCTATTAACAGGAGGGGAAGGACACCTCGACCCCTCTTAACTCGCGGTCATATCGGCGAATTGAACCTGCTCCTCAGGTTAATCACACCATTACGGAGATAAGCCATATTTGGGTTTTAAGTGATATTGTCGTGTTCGTGTGTGTGGGGGTGTGTGTGCTTGTGCACGCGCCCGTGGTGCAAACCTGCGGTAGTGGCGGCGCGCTGCCGGGCCAGGACTCATGGTTATGCATAGGTCCGACGCAGCCGGCTGTGTGTGTGTGTGTGTGTGTGTGTGTGTGTGTGTGTGTGTGTGTGTCCGTGACCTTGAGCTAATGTTTATTTACCGGGCCCTTAGAGGGTCAGCGTGCGGCCCCCCACACCCCTCCTTCCACCACCCCCGTGCCAGTGAGTCACAGAGGAGCTGGACCCGGGCAGAGGGTGGGCTGCTGCTCCCCTTCTGCCCCGCCACACGTGCTCAGTGGGAACATGCAGGAGCGTCGTCGACGAACACATGGCTGTTTTCCAATACACGGAGCATGGACACGCATACACAATATTGCCTATGATTGCGCACACAGATTGGTACGTCCACGCGTGCGATCATACAGCTGTTTACAAGCGTGCACACACACACACACACACACACACACAAACACACACACACACACACACACACACACACACACACACACACACACACACACACACACACACACACACACACACACACACACACACACACACACACACACACACACACACACACACACGCGCGTGTGAAAAGTACAAGTACAACACATGCTTTTTCATTTTCATGCAAGGGTTCACAAATACATACATACATATATAATCAGTCCCAACATGTGCAAAACGATCTGCAAAACGTCCAAACAAAAATGCCTGAGGAGGCCGCCTTTATTACCGGCCTCCCCACTCTCTCTCACTCTATTTCTGTCTCCTGCTCCCTCGGCAGTCCCACTGGCAAAGTTCAGTCCGGTTGGCAGTGGCGCGTATGTTGGCCTATATGTGGGCGCTTTGCCCTTTAAATGCACAGACTGGAGTGAGGCCTCTGGTGGCCTCTCATCCGCTGCCTACCAGGCCCTCAGAATACGCTGGGAAGTACACACACATATTTCAAGTAACAGGATCAGGATAATCACATACAAACACACACACACACACCGACACAAACGTTCCGCAGCCTAATCAAAAGCGGGATTTGCATACTCCTGCGTTGCGGGGGGAAAAAAAACACACCCGTTTTGTTGTTGTGAATAATGCAGAGGAAAGGAGCTGTGACAGTGTGGGACCTCACGGTGTTCAAGGAAAGCCTAATAATGATGAATTATGAATGTGTGAGGCATTATGGACATTAGTGTGTGAGTGTGTGTGTGTGTGTGTGTTTGTATTTGTCTGCGGTATATATGCGAGTGTGTTGTGTGTGTGTGCGTGTGTGTGTGTGTGTATGTGTGTATAAATGTGTGTGTATGGTGATATAGCAGGGCGTCGGAGAGGAAGACAAACAGATTGTGCCCTCTGGAGACAGAGCAGATTAGATCACACCAGGGCAGGACAATATGTTCACATGGTAACCAAATGAAAAGGCGCTGACTGAACGCGGCCGCTTTGCATCGATAGCGGATCGATAGTAAACAGTTTACCCGCTGGGCCTGAGACTGACAGAAAGCAGCGCTGACCTATGTGAGTGGCCGTCACACACAATAAACTAGAGACTTGGTGTCTGACATTTGTCGGTGTGCGCTGCTTTGGCTCCATGCGCTGTTGTGGGATGGATGTGAACTTCGAGACATCCAGCGTTAAGCCCTGTCCCTCAAACAGAGTTTAAACGTCAAACCCCATCCCTCAAACAGAGTTTAAACGTTAAACCCTGTCCCTCAAACAGAGTTTAAATGTTAAACCCCGTCCCTCAAACAGAGTTTAAACGTCAAACCCCATCCCTGAAACAGAGTTTAAATGTTAAACCCTGTCCCTCAAACAGAGTTTAAACGTTAAACCCCATCCCTCAGACAGAGTTTAACCATTAAACCCTGTCCCTCAGACCAAAGGTTTGAACATTAAACCCCATCCCTCAAACGGAGTTTAAATGTTAAACCCCATCCCTCAAACAGAGTTTACACATTAATTTCTGCCCCTCAGACCAGATTAAACCCTGTCCGTCAAACAGAGTTTTAACATTAAACCCTGTCTCTCAAACAGAGTTTAAACATTAAACCCTGTCTCTCAAACAGAGTTTAAACATTAAACCCTGTCCCTCAGTCCACAGCTTGATGTTGAAGTATGTACGTTTTTTTTACGTGTGTTCGTGTGGGTGTGTATCTGGATGTGTTTGTGTGTATCTTAACGTGTATGTATCTTAATGTATGTCTGTTAACGTGTGTGTGTGAATCTTATTGTATGTGTGTATCTTAGGGTGTGTGTACCGTAAAGTGTGTGTGTATATGTTAAGGTGTTAATGTATCTTAATATGTGTGTATGTTAACGTGTCTGTGTGTATCTTAACGTGTGTGTATATCTTAACATGTGTGTGTGAATCTTAACATGTGTGTGTATCTTAGGGTGTGTGTACCGTGAGGTGTTTGTGTGTGTGTGTGTGTGTATCATAAGGTGTCTGTGCTTGTGTGTGTGTTTGTGTGTGTGTATCGTAAGGTGTGTGTTGCTCCCCAGTGCCCAGCTGCGTACCCCCCCCCCCCACCCCCCCTCCACCCCGCTGGCAGTGAGAGGAAGCGTCTGATGACAGCACGCAGCAGCAGTGTCTGATCACAGCATCTCATGGTGTTGTTGTCTATAATGACGGGGCACGAGGACCAGATCCTGTCCCGCCTCCTCCTCCTCCTCTCCCTTCCCCCGCTCAAAGACACCGGATTGGGGGAGTGTGTGTGTGTGTGTGTGTGTGTGTGTGTATGTGTGTGTAAGGGGGAGTTAAGGCTGTACTCAGCTGTTTCTTACAGCAGCGGGTCAGGTGCTGGTGAACAGGCACGCTCACACACCAACACAGCCACACACACTCACACACACACGCATACGGAACGCATTGTGCACCCATACGCACACACATTGGTGCTCGTATGAACATGAGCGCTCAGACAAAAGCAGGGCTCGCGGGCATGCAGAGGAGCTCGTGAGCACTCACACACACGCAGAGGTTTTGGGCGGGCGCACACTCTTGGACACGCGAGCCGTATGAGGCACAGGGTCCCACACGGCCGTAGGGGAGGACCTGGGTCAGAGGAGGGGTTCTCCGGGCAGCCTCGACCCCCGTCCCGCGGTCGTGGAGGAGCGGAGGGGTCAGCCAGGGCTCGCAGCGAGACAGAGAGAGAGAGAGAGAGAGAGAGAGAGAGAGAGAGAGCGGGAGAGAGAGACAGAGGGAGAGAGAAAGAGGGAGAGCGAGAGATAGAGAGAGAGACACACAGTCATTAGACACCGCCTGAGGAGGGCCAGTGGTGACACACACACACACACAGAAAGACACACACACACACACACACACACACACACACACACACACACAGAGTTATTTACATATCCAAGCTTACACACACAAAGGTACACACGCATACGCACACGCACACGCACACACACAAGCACAGCTATTTACAGCTGCAAGCTTACACACTCAAAGGCACGCACACACACACACAGGCCCAGAGTCTTAATAAGGCCGTCCCTAGGACAGCGCTAAGGCACGGTGCCGTGGAGGCAGGCTTTAGAGGAGGCCGTGTGAAGTCATGTGGGCAGCGGCCCAGTTTTATTTGGTGGGCCTGATCCCTCTTGATGAGGCCGCTCCTTCAGATGGCCGAGTGAAGTGGCGGGCGGCCTCCCAAGTCAATGGAGACCCCCCCCCGCCACCCCCCCTCCCCTCCCCCACCTCGCCCACGGTCCTCTCCAATCCAGCTCCTGTGGCGTGTGAGCAAAACTGACCACGCGCCAACCTCCCTCCTCCCCCTCTCCCTATCGGACACCCTGACGCGCAGCAGCACAGCAGCCCCTACGACCCTGCAGGGTGTGGTGATGGTGGTGATAAGGGGGGTGGGGGTGGGGTGTGGTGGTGGTGAGTGGAGATGCTGTTTGAAGTGGAGGGGAACAGAAGTCCATTCAGCAGGAGATGAGAAGGTTCCCTGTTTTCTGGAAGCTCCGGGGCAGATCCAGGGATATCCTCGGTGCAGCCCTCCCCGGGCTTTGATGGGGTCCCTGGTGGGCGGGAGGGAGAGGGTGGAGAGGAGGGGTGGGTCCACAGCACTGTGGAGCTACCGTAGGCTATTGGTCTTTAGTCGTAGTCAAAAACACACTGTATTTCTTTACTCCATCGCCCCTTCCCCCTCCCTCGCATCTTTGAGCAGGCTATGGGCCTCCCTCCCAGCTTCAAACACTTGATATACTGTACGTGCACACACACACACACACACACACACACACACACACACACACACACACACACACACACACACACACACGCACACAACACACACACGTTGTACATTTGCAGAGAACACAAAATCATTAGGCTAATGCAGAGATGCAGATAAGGAGAGATTTTTTTCTCCTTAATGTTTGGATGATTTATGGTGCTTTAGAAATGTGAAATTGAGTATACGGGCTATAAGTTATTTAAGTGATTTGGAGGTTGACACAGAGTGCTTTTCCACTGGTTTATGATTTATTGTTATTGCAAAAATGTGAAATTGAGTATATGAGTATAAGCATATTACCTTATGATAATATAAGTAATTGAAATGATTTAGTAGGTTGGGGAGGCTGGGGTTGCCGTACACAACAGCTCTCTCGGGGGGGAGGGAAAATGGCTGTGTGTCAAATATTTGCGTCACTCTCGCCGGGAAGGGCTGGCCACCAAGGTGACCGTGGGTGCTTTCTCACACGGAACGAGCACAACAATTCTGTTTTTTTGTTGTTCCATATTTCCTGACATGGAGAGTGGCTGATCCCTTGTCAAACGAGTTGAGTTGAGAGCGGTGTGGAGGGGCTGGTGGACCAACAGTGTTAGGACGTGTCACGAGAACAGAGTCTGAGTTTCCTCCCCCCAAAAACTCTCCCTAATGTCAATGGGAAGCCTCATAGCCACAGTGGGGAAACAGCTGGTGACCAAAAGGAGAGTGAAGTCCACGGCTGTTACTGTACCAATTATACCTCTCTGTGGCGGGTGGTGAGCGACTGAAAGGGACGGGAGGTCGCCCTAAATCGGACGCGCTCTCCTCGGGCGGAGCCCCCACCCTGGGTCGGAGAGTGGTCTGAGAAGGTCCTTTTTATCATCCCAGTCACCGCTCCCGCTGGTAATGACGACCCTGGCTTCATTAAGAGGCTCGTTAAGTCTCCTCGTTAAGCCTTCCGGGTCGTTAAGGCTGTGGTCGTTAAGGGGCCCCTTCGTTAACAACTCTGGGGCGTGGAACCGTCTTCTCCTGGTGGCCCTGGCCATCCCGGCGTGCAGCTCAATTTGGCCCGAGCTAATCAAGATGGAGGATAAGCAACGTCAGCCAAGCTTAGAAAAGTCGACCCGGGGTCAAAATGGCGCCGGAGATGCTTTTAAATACAGCTCTCCTGAATTACTTTCTGGAACCGGGGTAACTACCGCAAACTGTTGTCCTCGGAATCAAGACAACCGATCGAAAATATTTTCCTTTCATGTCTAAGAAACTTCAAACTTAAAAGTGACTCCCTTTCTAGACTGAAGAGCAAACGTTGTGTGAGCTTGTGATCAGTCCAGGACACACAGGAATGTTTGCCAGCTGATATTGGTTTAGCTCCGGGTTTATGGGATCCTGCTGATTTGAAGTTCAAAGCCGGTGTTAAGTGAGCGTTTCGAGGTGCCACGGTGACTTTGTGGTCTAGTACACAATTACCAGACCAGACTGTGTGACCGTGCGGCTTAGAATCCCAAATATTAATATAATCACTCACACAACTCTCTTTCATATTATCCCCCTCAAGCCATTTTGCTGCTTCTAAAGTCAAGTCTTTGTTGAACCCTGTTGGCCAAGAAAAGTGTGGTTTGGACCCAAACTCCTACAGGGCTGCTGCCAGGGTGACTCGGGGTCTGTTTGAACCCCCCCCCCCCCCCCCCACCCAGCCCCCTTGGCTGTCTTCCACAGCACATTGCAGCCGTGGAATTTGAATGAGGACTGCGGATGTCTGTCGGATTCCACAGTCCCCAGTGGCAGTTTGGGGGTCCTTCTTGCTTATCAAATGAAGCCAACTGAACTAAGACCTGGAGTCCATGTCGTTGCCCTCGACAACAAGCCAGGCAACAATGGATCCGCCATCTCAAGGCTCCCTATTCAGTTTACCTCCACCTGCATGGCTCCTGGTGTATCTTGGATTATTTATTATAATATCATAACAATAAATAAATGTGTGTATTAAATCTTTGTAGCACCATTCTTAGCAAGGCATCATACAAAACAAAAACATTGTTACTGCAACTATTATGCATGGAACATAACAGAATAATTTTCTTTTTACTTTGATTGAACAAACAATAAAACCTGAAAATGAAATAAAAACAGTCTAAAATGAAAGTCAAAACTAAATACCACTGCAATATTCTTATATGAATCTGTTTAAGTAAAAGTTTGTGTATACAAGTTTGTTTTCAGTAGACTTGGGAGAGCGATAATAGAGTCAACTTACCTTAGGCTATTTGGTGCAGAGTTGAGAGTTGGTACAAAGTCGTGTTTGCGGGGTTAAATGTTTTTTTGTACATTGCATTGACACTGACTTCAAACACTGCAGCGTTGTTTTTGAAAGGCTTTTTTTTTTTTCAACTTTGAAGACTGGGAGAACTTCTGATTAGTTTCTTCGGGGTAAACAACCCTGTCAACATCATAGTTTATGGTTCCCTCCCCTGGGAGGCCCGCGTAACCAGACTCTCTTCACCCTTGAAAAATGGCTATCTGCAAAGTAATGAATATTTCGATTCAAAGTATCCATTTTCATTTCATTTAGTAAATGTGCTTAGCTGTTGCCACGCAACAATGCCTTCCAGAGCCTCTCGCCCCTCCGCCCCCCCACCTCTGCACTGCGCTCTCCCATAGTGGCGATGTCACACTTTTTTTGAGTTTTTTTTAACTTTTTTGGGGGGGTTATTCCCACCACGTAGAAACGTAATCATGAGAAGGAATGCTGATGTGCATAGGGCATCATTTGGGCAGACGGGACGCTCTCAGCGCCAAGAGAACCCGCGAGGGCCCTTCCTATTATTACCTCTCACACTGGAGAGTGCTCCAGAACACACAGCTCCATGCTTCTGGGCGCCAGAATAGAGCCTACCATCCCAGACCATACATCATACACACACACACACACACACACACAAAATGGAATAGGAGCTCACATGCACACACACACGCACACACACGCACGCGTTCGTTAGCTAGGGCACTAATTGATCGGTATTCAACTCGTTATGCCTGTGGTTTGCCTGTTTGGTTAATAGCTGCTGGGCCGCTCTGTTAGACAGACGAGCGGGCCTCCATGCTCCCCCCGCACACACTGTCTTAAAGCGGTTTTGGGGAGCAGGAGGAAGAAGAGGAGGAGGGAGGAGGGGGAAACATGTGCCGGGGGTGTTTGGGGGAGGCAGTAGAGTGGAGGGAGTGTGTGTGTTGTGGATGTTATTGAGATTAAGGGGATCTGTGGTTCAGGCCTGTTGCTCCATTGCGATGAGAGTGTAGACACACACACACACACACACACACACACACACACACACACACACACACACACACAGAGGAAGATAGAATGGAGACACATACATAGAGGGAGATAGAATGGAGACACACACACAGAGAGATAAAATGGAGACACACACACACACACAAAGGAAGATAGAATGGAGACACATACACACACACACACACACACACACACACACACACACTCTTTCTGTCTCTCTCACACACACACACACACACACACACACACACACACACACACACACACACAGAGGGAGATAGAATGGAGACACACACACACACACACACACACACACACACACACACACACACACAGAGGGAGATAGAGAGGAGACACATGGAAAGAGGGGGAAGGCGGGGCTGTGTTGGCTGTAGTTCAGTAGGTATGTGTCTGGTGTCTGTCCTCGTTCAAACCCCCCTCCGTGGCCTGGAGGCAGCCACTGAATAATCCCCCGGATTTGTCTCTTCTTCCAGTGCCAAAAGACAAACTCAATTGTTTTAACTGTGTTTACCTTTTCTCTCTTTCCGCTTCCCTCATCTCCTATCTCTCCGTATGCTTTTTCTTTTATCCCTCCCTCTCTCTCTCTCTCTCTCCCTCCCTCGCTCTGTGTGTGTCTCTCGTCTTTATTATTTCACCTCTCGTTTCATCTTCACTTTTCCCCGCCATGGCTTTCTCTTTTTCCCACTTTGCATTTCTCTCCCTGTCTCCCCGTCTCCGCGTTGACCCGGCGGCCCCTCTCATCTCATTCAGCTGCACACCGACATGGACAGGAATGATGGACGGACCAAGTACGTGCTGCGCGGCGAGGGCGCCGGCTCCGTCTTCGTGATCGACGAGCGCACGGGCAACATCCACGTCACCAAGCCGCTGGACCGCGAGGAGAAGGACGAGTACCGCCTGGTGGCCACGGCCACCGACCGGCAGACGGACCGCGCCCTGGAGCCCTCCTCCCAGTTCCTGATCCGTGTGCAGGACATCAACGACAACCCGCCCGTCTTCGACGAAGGGCCCTACAGCGCCACCTTGCCCGAGATGGCCAACATAGGTACTGCACGGGGGCTCTTTGTTCAGGGGAATGCAAAATAAAAAAACAAACAAAATGGAATAGGAGCTCACTTAAGCTTGCCCATCATATGGAGGTTTAAACTATGTAGATGCAATATTATGATATTAAATATGGCTATATGTGCAATATTATAATATTACATATGGCTGTCTGTGCAATATTATAGGGTTTTGATGCACCCACTGTCATCTCTGTGCTTACATGAAAGCTGGTCCAAATCACTTTAGAATTGGATATGATTATGGTTATTACTCTTTCTAAATGTCCTGCTACCTCATTCAGTTCAAACAGCTGAAAGCGGAAGGTTCCATACCATTAAATAACAAAGTCGATGTTATATCGATGAAAGTACGTTGAGTTTGGTTGAGTAAATGTCCTCTCCCATATGGGTTTCATAATATGGATTTAGTTTTTAGCGCCTTTCTCAGGACTCAAAGCGCTTTCCAAATTGGAAGCCAATTAGGCACACACAACGAACGGACAGACAGCTCTCACACACCATGTCCGCCTTTTACGTAGGCGTAGGTTTTCTTGATATTCTTACGCTGTCTATTACCTCTACCAACGTTTACTTCATGCGAAAGATACTCACAGACACATGTGACTGTACCGTCAAATTGCCGTTTCCCTGACGTTGTCGAAGCCTTGTCGCTCTGTCACCCGTTTTGACGCTGCTAAGCCCGGCCGTTAGCCCAGCAGGACAGAGCGGGAGACAAGGAGAGAGACCGGAGCGCCTGCTTAGTAATCCCGTCAGCCGCGCGGCGGGCTCCTTGGTCTCTGAAGCAGCTCAGTCCCCCCCCCCCCGTTCCACGTCCCCCAGATTGAGTTGTTCAGTCAATCACGGATTCAATATTTACTCCACCGATCCAATATTTACCGCGGTGCTTTTTTGTAAAATTAACCAGGGCGCGCGCCGCGTGGAGGATAAGCGGCGCTGCCTTCGCCGTGAGAATCTCATCAAAGAGCCGCTGCATAAAAACTGATTTCTCCATAGTGGAGTGTGTGTGTAGGGGGGCCTCGACACCGGGTGTTATTTCCATAGAGGGGAGGGGAAGGGGGGAGGGCGGGGTGGTGGTTGCCTCGACACTGATGAAGTAATCATGGCAGCCCTATTGATATCGTGCCAGATACTGGCAGAGATGTGATGTGTGCCCCCACTGGAACCCCCCCCCCCCCGTACTGAAATGAAATGGGCTCCCTTGTTTTAGTGTCAACATCCAGTGCTAGTGAGATGTGAATGCCGTGTTAGGAATGGGATTTCAAACGGAGTGGAATTAGGAGTTGGAAGGGACTTCCAACACGGAACGCACTCCGCGTGCAACTGAATACATCGGCGGGGATTCCTATTCAAAACCTGCGCGGTCTTACAATTAGATTTTGGTTCACATGTAAATGCCCGTTCTTTGGTGTCAGTCAGTGTGAGCTGAATTGAATTCAGAAGCTCATTGAGGTGGTGAGCCCTGCTCGCTGAATGCCTGATCAGGGCAGATTGTGACGGTGTTTTCCAGCTCCCAGGCACGCTGCATATCAATGGGTTTCTCAGGGCCGCCGCTTGTTGCGTCAACCTTGCAGCTCCCACCTTTTTGATCTGTCTGTCTAATCATTCTTTCAGCAGCAGCGCCAAAAGCACATTCTCTCTGTCTCTCGTTTCTTTTCTGTCTGTCCCCTCTCTCTCTCTCTCTCTCTCTCTCTCTCTCTCTCTCTCTCTCTCTCTCTCTCCCGCATTCCTTCTCTTTCTAATACTCCCTCGCTTAACTTTGAACTACCTGGGAGGTATCCATTATCAGTCCCCTGGCCGCCCCTCCTCTCCTCTCTCCTCTCTCCTCTCTCCTCTCTCCTCTCTCCTCTCTCCTCTTTCCTCTCTCCTCCCTCGCCCCTCTCCCTATCTCTCCTGGTGACACCGTCACGCCTTTGATGTCAGAAAACAGCAACAGCTGCTTCCACAAATCCCCTCTTCCCTCTGAGCTTGTCAGACGGTCGGCCCATGGGAATTGTAGTTCACTTTCCACTGTACATATATATATATATATATTTCTTATATGTGTCTTTTTTGCCTACAATTTCAATCTTTCACACGAAGCTGAATGTGTTTGATTCATGTGGTGGGAAAAGAAGTCCCTGTATTTCAGGCTGGGGACGGGATGGGGGGGTGTCAAGGAGGGAGAGAGAGGATGGGGGGGGGGGCAGGGGGGAAGCGGTGGAGGGGCTGAGTCGACAGACGGAGAGATTGAGAGAGCCGGGGGGAATTGGAGACGGAGAGGAGGAGAAATGACGGAAGACAGACGGGGGACGGAGAGCGGGAGAGAGGGAGAGAGGGAGAGGGGAAGAGAGAGGGAGAGCGAAAGAGAGAGGGAGAGAGGAAGAGAGAGGGAGAGGGAAAGAGAGAGGGAGAGGGGAAGAGAGAGGGAGAGGGTGAACGGCTGGGGAGCAGGGGGGAGAGTGAGTCAAGGAATGTGACAGACTGCTGCAGAACACCAGGAATGGAGGAGGAGAGAGAGGAGAGAGGGAGGAGGAGAGAGAGGAGAGAGATGAGAGAGAGGAGGAAAGAGAGAGAGCGAGAGAAAGAAAGAGGAGGGTTAGGAAGGGGTGGAGGAGAGAGGGAGGAGGAAGAGAGATAGGGAGGAAGAGGAGGAGAGAGAGGGAGGCGTGGAGGAGATAAGGAGGAGGAGGAGAGAGGGAGGGGTGGAGGAAATATGGAGAAATATGAGGAGGAGAGAGGGAGGGGTGGAGGAGGAGATAGGGAGGAGGAGGAGAGAGAGGGAGGGGTGGAGGAGGAGATAGGGAGGAGGAGTAGGAGAGAGAGGGAGGGAGGCGTGGAGGAGGAGAGATAGGGAGGAGGCAGAGGAGAGAGAAGGAGGGAGGCGTGGAGGCTGTGTGTTTGTCGATACACAGGTCTCTACAGGTTCTATGTTAATGGACCATTGTGTCCAGTCTGTCGCCCGGGCATTTTGGCTTGTTTTCACTCCGCTCTCTCCTCCCCTCTTCCCCCCCTCTCCTCTCCTCTCTCTCCTCCTCTCCCGCTCTCTCTCTCCGCTCTGTTGCCGGTGCTCCCCCTCCGCCAGGCACCTCCATAATCCAGGTGACAGCGACAGATGCCGACGACCCCACCTACGGGAACAGTGCCAGGCTGGTGTACACGCTGGTGCAGGGACAGCAGTTCTTCTCTGTTGATCCCCAGACAGGTGAGTCAGTGTGTCTGTCTCTCTTTGTGTGTGTGTGTGTGTGTGTGTGTGTGTGTGTGTATCCCTGTCTTGAATCCCACTTAGCGCTCACACAAACACACTGTGCACATGATTGTGTGTGCACACACACAGACAAACAAACACACACACACACACACACACACACACACACACACACACACACACACACACACACACACACACACACACACAGACGTGCACACACAGAGACCCGGACGCCCGTCTCCTGGTGTCTCTCTCAAAGCTGTCCAACACCTCATTTGACCCCCGTGTGTCCCCGTGTCCGCTGTCTCTCTGGTCTCAGGTCTGTTCTCTCTCACTTCCCCTCCTTTCCTGGTCCGTTCGTCATCTTCTCTCTCCCTCTCTTCTTCCCCTCCGTCCACTCTTTATCGCCGTCTCTCCCCCGGCCCGGCGTAAATGTCTTCCTGCCCCCAGGACCAGAGAGTGCTGAACCAGAACCACCGCGAGAGAGAGAGAGAAAGAGAGAGAGGGGAAAGGGGAGGGGATGTCAGGAGAGGTTTACGAACCATAAGACAGTGAGAAATTGAAGGGCACAGAGAGGTTGCATCGCCCGGCTGGAACCCCCCCGGCGCCCCCCCGTTACCCCGTGTCCCCCCTCAGGTAGACACAGGCCAGACTTTGTTGGTTCTGTGTGTGTGAGGGAGGGCCAGTGAGAAATCTGGTCCTGGCTGTGCTTACACACGCGTGTGCATGTGTGTATGTGTGTGTGTGTGTGTGTGTGTGTGTGTGTGTGTGTGTGTGTATGTGTGTGTGAGAGAGAGAGAGAGATTCAACCCAATCAATGCCGCAAAGGAGTTTTTTTTTTTCAATTTCAATGCTAAGATTGGCACGACTGTACAAACGAAGACAAAATGGCCAAAGCAGTTTCAGAAAGGATATGACAAATACAATTTTTATGAATTCACATAGATAGATCAGTGTAACAAACAAATCATTTGAAAAATAATGAACTCATTACAAATATATACATATAAATATATATATAGACTGTATATATATATATATATATATATATATATATATATATATACAGTATATTGAGAAAGTTTAAGTTCAGGTACCGTGCTTAACATTTAGTGAAGTGCGGTGTGTTTGTTTCTGAATGTGTGCGAGTGCGACTCTTCCTCTCTCTCTCTCTCTCTCTCTCTCTCTCTCTCTCCCTCTCTCGCTCTCTCCACATAATTTTCTATGTGAATGTCGGCCGCCCCACCGTGCCTCACATTCGTCCGCGGCGCTCTCTCTCTGGTCTCTGGGTGCGGCGCCGAGCGTGGTGGCTCTGGTTGATTGTGAATGGCTGCTAATTGATTGTGTTGACACGGAGGGACCTCGGCATGGGGCCTCTCCAACGCCGCCGCCGCTGTCCCCCGTGCTAATGGTGGAGCATTAGCCTAATTCAGCCCAGCGTGCCTTTACCTCCGCTCTGCTTCCCTCGTTCTCTCTACCT